>JAVIWB010003326.1:0-462791 GCA_031893035.1 Dermolepida albohirtum
AGGTGAAAGATCTACCTTACCGACATATGTATATTTTTTCTAAGACTTACTATTTTAAAAAAGTTCGATTTTCTCTGCGACAGACTGTGTAACATATTGAATAAAAAAGGTCTACCTCTTGGTCTCTTTGTACTTATTGCAGTTAAAAAATTCACAGCAGAAATATTATTCTTTATTTATGTACATTACGGCCTAGACCTGCGCCGATTCGATATGCGTTTTGTCGATTTGCGTTGAATCAGAAACATAAATTATAAATCTGGTTTACATTGGCATTATTCGATGTATGGTTAAATGTTTTTTTGTAAATATAAACCTTAACGCCGCATTTATTAATTCTACCAGAGTTTACTGAAAAAGTTATATTTAATTTGCACTGTTTCGGTATGCCTTGTACTATCTTTGAATGTAACCCCGAAATAAATCAAGGCCTTTATGTACGTTACTTACAAGTAACATAAACCCAACATAATGCAAGGGAACGAATTAAATAGGTTTAGGAAATCATTAGAAGTTGTCTTGAAAATCAACTATCGAACCTACGTGCCAGAGAATTCGTAGTAATTTCTTAACAACTAGATTAATGCTTTGAAAGTTATCAAAACTGTTTTTACCACGTTTTATAGTTCGTATTAGAAATTCATTTAATTTAGATAGTATTATCGAACCGGTTTGCGTTTTATATTAGTCACAATTGTAACGGAAGTAAAACGCTGTTGGAAAATAAAACGAAACCAATATTAAACCGCTGAAACTTTCTTTGTTAGTTTATGTAACTTAAAGCAAAATTTATCTATTACATTTTGTATAATTACTGTTGGCTTTTTAACCCTAGCTACTTTGGTATCAATACTAAGAAGAAATATATTTTATAAAGTCTATGAGAGTATAACAGCCATCAGCACCGAAGTAAATAATCAATAAACGACAAAGTACACATATATAGTAACATATCCTTTTCCATATGTTACTATAGTAACATATGGAAAAAGACATTTACCCTTTAGCGAAACATTATTAAACTGAATAAGTCCAGATATACAGCTGCAGTATTTGATATACTCGTATTTCCAAGAGTGATTCACTGAGATGTTCACCGCATTAAGAATGACAATGAAAGATTTTTTTTTGTTGCCTCGATTGTACTTTTGTAATTGTTGTGAATAGTTTTCAAATCTGTAGAAACTTCAATGCGTTAATATTTTAGCTGACTTTCTTTAATAACCACTGCCTCTTTATGATCAGATTGTAATATTAAATTCTTTATTTGTCGAAAATGTACAAAATAATAAAACGCTGCTTGTAATCATGCTCCCCAATGTCCGGTTGGGTGATAACAGGACACTGTCTGCGAAAATCTCGAATTCATTTAGGAGATTTAAGAAACACATAACTCTTGTTTTCAGAACTAAATATTCATCATCCACTCTGAACCATATTTTAGTAATTTTTTACTAAAGTAGTCTTCTGATTTCACCACTTTCCGTGAAGTTTATGAATACTTCTTCAGCAGTTGCGAGCTTTGGAAGTATTTTGAAATGAATCCCTAATTCACCCGTAAATGCCTATGAAGTTATCGTCAGCAAAATAAATAGTTTTAAAATTTTCATTTTCGATGGTTACAAAAACAACTTTAATATGTTGCTCTTCGGCCTTGTAAGTTTAAACAAATTCATCTACATTTTTTATCATTTTTAGGTCTTCTTGCTTTATATTTCTGCTCCACAATTTCAATTTTCTACAAAAGGCATTAACTTTATCACTCGTATCCAAGTCATGTGCGTTTGCTTCTTTGAGTTATAGATTCAAGGTATTTAATTTCTCGAATATATCCACCCAGTAGCTCGATGTTATCACAAATAAATCATCTCGACTTTCGGTTTGTTTTCTTTACCTAGAAAAATGGATTTCGTCTCTTAATTTATAAACACGTTGCAAACCTTTTCCACATGATAACCATCTTACCTCGCTATAAAACAGTAACGCTGAATGTACTGTATCCATGTCTTTACAAAGTACAACAAAGATTCTTCATGCAATGGGTCAAGCACAATATTCAGACCAGGACTCATTTCTTTGGAAACCAGAGCTTCTCTGTGAATCAGAGAAATGTTTGTTTTACAAGTGCTTGCAAACTTTGGAATCTTGCAGACATTGATATATATTTCGGTGCCGTTTCTCCCCTTTATGTTCTCCTCGTTTACAAAATCATTTAATATATTAGATAATGCAAATGATATTGCTCTGAGTTCTCTTGGCTTGCGGAAAAGTTGTTCTTCTACTGCTAATATACGATCACAAAATTGAACATAGGCATTTAAATGAGTATCTTTATTGCTAGCTGTTGCCTCATCAAGTTGAATTGAAACCAATTTTCCACGTAACTCCCCGAAGAGTTGATGCTCTACTTCTTTAGCTATTGGACCAATGCGACGGACAACGGTATTATTTGATACAAGTATGGGCTGCAATTGTTTGACAAAATTATGTCTAAACAGTGCCTCCCTCCATTTCATAGTAGCCACTACAATTTTATAGTTGAACCTATTCAAATTTTGTTACCCAAGTAATATTTCGGTAATGCACAATATTTCTTTAAAATTTACCAAAGTTTTTTTTAATATTAATGTAAGTAGATAGCAAAATAATGTAAAACGGTTAACTTGGAAAAGACAACCCAGAATTGGATGTTGGAAGAGTGGAAAAAGTGCTCTGGACCAATGAATCGAAATTCGAGATATTCGCTTCAAAAGAAAGGACGTTTGTCCAAAGGAACGGAAAAATTAGTACTTGAATCATACCACCTAGCATAGAGAAGGATCAGTAATAGTTTGCAGTTGTTTCGCTGAAACATCTGCAGGTGATCTTATTAAAATAGACGGTATTCTGAGAAAAGCACGATACAGAGTAATTTCGCAATAGAATGCCGTTTCTTCTAGAACACAACTAATTATAGAAAACTTTGTGTTCCAGCAAGACAATAACTTCAAACATTTCTCCAAATCGTCTTAGGGGTATTTAGAAGAATTAGAACTCGAAGGAATAATTATTATTATAACATAGCCTTCTCAGACTACCTATTGGAATCCTATATAGCTGTTATACGATTAGCTACATAAGACAAGTGTGAAAATCAGCGCCAACGTCCACAAAAACACTATGGGCCCCAACTACAAAATGCATGACGCAGTAATAAAAGCTAAAGGTGGTAACATCGACGAATCAAAAACATAAACAAATTTAAAAGAATATTTTTTAAAATTGTTTGAAATAATACTTCTCTACTCTCTATTACATTCTGGTTGGGGAAACACTTATGGCTGCTAGTGTAGTAGTGCCAAATAACAGTAAATAAATCAAAATCGTAAAATTAAGTCTATTACTTTTTACATCTTTGCAATATAAATTTTTATTTGAATATTAAATATTGTGTCGCAGATGTAAATGAGAAAATTTGCCAAGGTCTAGTTATCATTTATATGATACTGTTTAAACTGAAATTCAGAAACCACTACATAATCATTACTTGATGATTTGGAAACTTTGAATCATTTGCTTTTTTCTCGTCCTGTTATTTATTATAAAAACAGATGATAAGTGGTTTCCTTTCAGAAGATAATCATTTATTTATTTATTTGAAGCACATGATAAATATTTGTGTCAAGAAACTGTTTGACTCAACTACTAAATTCATTTTTATTAGTTGATTGGAAAAACATTGTTACAGTTTTTTTTCTTCTTTTACAATTTAGATTGGTTTAATTACATACCTGATAACTAAGTAATAAACAAAAATATTTAAAAATGCGTAACCCAAAATTTTGTCAAATGTAATTTAGCTACACGTATGTACAATATGTACAGACAACCTAAATTAACACTATACGTTATAATTTTTACTTGGTTCGTGAGGTGTAATTCTTGACGATAGATTGTAATTCGAGTTGTTATTTTCAACTGTTTTGGTCGTTTGTGGAATTTAAGTATTCCGACGTTTATCCTGGGTGAGATTTGAACCTAAGTCTAGATGTTTCGAATACTTATTATCCACGCACTTCAGCACTAAGCTATTCAGATTAAGATACGTGAATATAAATATTCGAAATATCGTGATAGAGTTCTAACCTCATACAAGACATTTTCAAGCAAATAAAAAATTACAGAGATGCACACAAGTCAGACAAATTACCAGCTATACTTATGAGTTGGGCAAGAAACAACAGTTCCTATCATAACTAGCCTGTAGACGACAGCAGAGTAACTGCCGAAACATCGGAATAGTTAAATTCGACAAACGATTGAAACAGCCTAAACAACTCGAGTTTTTACATAGTGTTAAAGTTATTCATCACATTATACAGTAGTTTTTTTGTAAATCAAGTTATATTCTACAAGAAAATTATTTATTATGTTTAATTAATTATATTATTATTAAATAATACATTATTTAATGATAAAAATCAACCTAACAAGGTTTGAAATAAGTTTATTATTCCCTGAGGTATCCGATATGATAGAGTCCATGAAGTAAGTTCGTCAATTAGGGTTCTCCGCTACCAAAAAAGACATGCACACAGTCTTCGTCCGGAAAGCTCATGACCACCATCTTTTAAGACCAAGCAGCTACTTACGGCAATTTTAACTATTGACTTAAAACAGAATAAAATCGTTGCATAACAGGTGGCGCAAGTGGGTTAAAGGTGGAGTTATGGATCGTTTGTTTTATTATTAGTCTTTAACTGATATATAAATCTCTAATTTTTGTACTGCCAACTAAAGGTTATAGTTACCAATGCTGAACATTAAAAGTTAGCAGTAGTGCCAATCTAACGGCAATCTAACTATTGTTGTCAACTACATTGCATATCCCGTCCAGTGTTTCTATCGTTGACATCTGCGGACAATTTACAGATTCTTACAACAAAGCTGAGCATCATTGACGCTAACTTAGAGCCTTCATTAATATGATATACAAAGATTAGGTGAGAATTAAAAACAATCTTGAATCTGAAGTGGTTTCAGTTTCATCAATGGCGAACCTAGTATAACATTATTTTCTTGACGTAAGTAACCGTGCTGCATATATTAATATGGGACATCATTTCATAGATCCAGTTACGTGCGAAGAAACGGCGGAAGACATCTCAATCTGCTTAATGCATACGTGTCCAACTTCTTAGATAACAATATTCCTCTGAATCACGACGGCAGGCACAGCGCTATTGCCGGAAACCCCAATTTTTTCTTAGAAATAATGGTGCATAGAATATACAAAATAAACGTTAGCCATATCTTTCGGTTTATTCGCTTGTTTTTCAATGAATTAATTAACTAATTTTAATTAATTCAATTAATATTGAAATTGAAAAAATCTTAAAATGATAAAGGTGGTTTAATCACTGAAGGTTGATATATAACCCCTTTCTACATTAATTTTCGTATTCTGTATACGTATTTCGACAACTAAGTTGTCATCATCAGCAGATAATTAAACAGTGTCGCACCTGTAAAACTACGGCAAAATGCCCGTACGAAAACAAATTCCACACACTGATATGAAAAAAATGATAAAGGCGAGCCTAACATTCTGGCTGACTATACTTGATTTTAGTACGTAACCATTTTTTGTGATCATAATTCTTTGTTTTAAGGTATAAGTATAAATATGTCTCTAGCGGCACTTTCCTTCTTATGCAAAAAATAATTAGGTGTTTTTATTTGCCGCTATAACCAATCGTGACGATAACAATTAATGTGAAATAAATTCCAAACCACATGTTTTTAATATATTTAATCTTTTGTACTTGGGAAACTATACAAATGTCTGTTTACTCAATAAAACGGAAACCCTCCTTAGATTAGATTTAGTCCGCGCTTTTTTACATATATATATGATACACTTCTAACTACGTAAATTGATATCAAAACCACATTGAAATTAAACTCTTACAGTAGTAGTAGAGTAAATGTCAGTACGTTTAGTGTATGCAACTTTTAAATAATTTGCTCGGTCAAAATGAAAATTTGTGTTTTATTATTATTTTATGCAACGAAATCTGTCAGCGCTGATTGTACATGTTGTCTGGAACACTCTGAAGATACTATAGAGATCACAGAAGGTGTAAAACACTTCAACGTAATTACTTACAAAAATATTACTTTTACACCTATAAATTACTATTACCATGAAGAACGAATATACGGTTGCATATGCAATATTAGGACTTGCTTGCCGAAATGTTGCTCAGAGGGCAAAATGTTAAACGGCACCTCGTGTAGTAGCACTTTTGAGGGTAACTTTAGTGCGCCAGTATATGAAAGTTATAAATATTCTGAGTTGGACATGGAGATTTTCTATTTAAGAAAAACAAATATGCCCTGTTCACCAACTCATATGCTGAGCGAAGAAGAATTTTATGTTCAACCAGATGGAAAAATTTATTCGGTTGAAGGAAATTTAACGGACAAAACATTGTATTGTTTGGATGTTAATCAAGATTCAGAATTGATTATGTTCGGTTGTTTTCCTGAAACGGAAGATGGTGAAACAAATGAAGAAATGGATGAAATGGATGGAATGTTAGTCATTGGTATGCTTAATTTTACTTCTTTGCTTTTTATAATTATTTATCTGTTTAAAACTTTATCTAAAAGAAAAAAAATATTAATACCAATAGTTCCCCCTACAAGTCTTGAAAGGTCTGTTATAACTCAAAAAAAATTTCCATCGAAATCTTGAGTTATAATTAAAACAGCTTTGTGAAATCTGTTCCTACATGTTTTATAAATTTGATAAACTCCTAGACTTTTAAATAAACTTTTACACATTAGATCAACTCGGCATCCGTTCTTTCTAATTTGATAAAAATTAATGTTTTATGATTTTCACACATAATCAGTGTTCGAACACCGGTTTATTATTTCATACAATTATTAATCTGGGCTTGAAAATTAGAAGGCGTGTTTTTATATAAGTACTGTTTTGATAGTAAAAACACACGGGCACTCTTTTATTTTTACGTAAAAGGTTAGACCTTAATTTTTACCTATATTAGGGCACTTATCGTACCGTATGGCCAGTTTCTGTATCCTGTACTCGTAGAAGTCTATCGCCTAATTTGCTAACTACTCAACATAACCATTTTGTCATAGTTGTAGTTGTCGTAGAGCGCTAGGTCAGGGCTATACGCAATATAGGCTATACCCAACCATATGGCGCAATAAGATCTTTGGTTCGATGAGCAACGTATGGACGAGCATTGTAAGGAAGCAAAACAATCACTCTACTGAGCATGCTACGCCTTTTGTTTTTGGATTACAACGTAGTTTATATAATGTCTCGTAATGTGTATCAGCATTTACTATATCATCCCGAGGTAAAAAATTCACCCCCTACCTATCTAAAAACACAATGCACTTTATTTTTCGGATTGAAACTGTTTGTTTGAACTTCATTTTCTCAAGTGGTGTTGAATGTCTTCATTCCATATACTGCTGTTTTAATGCGATATAATGCGAGCCATCTATGTTTCGTCCCCAATGATAGTTTATCTTAAAAACATATTCCTTCGACATTGTACTTCTCGAGGAAAGGAAGATTTGTTTTGTACAACTTTTAGTCGAAATTTTTGATAGTCGACTTCTCACAACTCAAGCCTTTCCCCAAAATTTGATACACAACATTTCTCAACATTTGAGGAAACTCGTTAGATAATGAAGAAATCGTAAAGCGTCGGTTTCCTAGAAGTGTTTCACTATTCTGCACCAGGTTATCAACAAATCTCGAACTTTGACTATGTTCCAGAATTATCGATTGCGTTACAATAAATATTGCTTCAGATATAAATAATGTTGAACGTTTTTGTTCCAATTCCCTCCGTAAAACGTAATTATTAATCTTCCAAAGTCCCCCGGAATAAGGTTTATTTTCCATATTCAAAAGCTAAATATGTTTAGAATGTTCACTTCACTTTTTAAATTAACAATTTTATTGACGGATATCTTTATGGTTGGTAAAGACGACACGCACATCAATTCATAGTACATACTACTGTGTGCAAAAAATAGTAAGACTTTGTTCATAATTTTTAAATTCTTAATTTATTCTTCCAAATCTATTTCGTCCACCTCAAAGTAATCCCCCTGGCACCAATACACTTGTGCCAACATTTTTTCCAATTGTCGAAACAGTTGTTAAAGTCAATTTCAGGAATAGCCTTCAATGCGCGTGGCGATTCACGCTTAATGTCTTCAATTGACTCAAAACGGTTTCCCCGGAACGGTCGTTTGAGTTTGCTGAATAGCCAGAAGTCACACGGAGCTAAATCAGGCGAATACGGTGGTTGCGGCACGAAATTGGTTGAAAATTTGGCGAAAAACTCACGAAGAATTAATGCAGTATGCGACGGTGCATTACCGTGGTGCAAAAACCAAGAGTTGTCGGCCCATAATTCTGGCCTCTTTTTACGAATAGCATTGCGCAAACGACGCATAATACTCAAATAGTATTCTCTGTTGACAGTTTGGCCGGTCGGAAGGAATTCGGAGTGCACCACACCTCGATAATCGAAGAAAACTGTCAACATAACCTTGGTTTTTGACTTGCTTGACGTGGTTTTTTGGACTTCGGCTCACCTTTGATACGATATTCGGCCGATTGATCGTCTGTTTCCGAGTCATAAGCGTAGATCCAAGTCTCATTTCAAGTTATGATGCCTTTCATTTTGTCTTGATAGTCGGAAAGCATTGTTTCACAGACGTCAACGCGACGCTGTTTTTCTAAAAAATTGAATGATTTTGGAACAACTCGTGCTTTCACTTTTCTTAGGCCCAAATGATCTTTCAAAATAGTTTTCACTATTGGAATATCGGAAGGATCCGATATTCCAACGATGCCAGTAAGGTCTCTGACTATTAATCGTCGATTCTCAAGCACCAATTCCTTGATTCTATTGACGTATTGATCATCAGTTGATGCTGATGGCCGTCCTGGATGTGGTTCGTCATCAACGCGTTCTTGACCCTCTTTGAATAATTTGTACCAATCAAAAACACTTGCTCGCGACAAACAATTATCACCGAAGGCCTTTTACAACATTCTGAACGTTTCGGCACCAGAAATTTGATTCCGTACACAAAATATAATGGAATTTCTTTGTTGAATAATTTCACTCATTGTAAAAATCGCCAAATGCACTTTTTGTACTTCAGAAAGACAAGCGTATACTAAACACTAATGATTATTTTGATGTGACATTTGGCACAGATGTCACTGACAGTCATACCAACCTAGAAAAAAAATATTTCGACGAATGGGTTTTCGCGCGAAATTTAAATTAAAAAGTCTTACTATTTTTTGCCCACAGTAGTACATCAGACTGTACTATGAATGATACAAGTATAATTGTGAACATTTACCTTCTGTCGTTTAATAAATATTTATTAATAATTTCTTTATTCTTTATATAATCTATCATTTAAAAAAATTGCAATTTTATAATTATAATTCATCAACCCGATACTATTTTATACAACAATTTATCAGATTTCGAATGCGAATGACAGCGTAACGCGTGACAAGAATCCCTTTGCAGAGATTTAGCCGGTATAAGTAATATTATGTATTACACTTTAGTTTAATATTTTCAAATTTCTTAACGTTTAACAAATATTTACATTTGAAAGCACGGGAATAACCAGAAATTTGTTTAGTCTACCGTTATATAGTAAATATATTTCCTCTGAACATGTACACATACTTTTGTGCTAAATAAAAATATGGTAACTGATATATACAATATAATAACTATCATTTTGAAAATATTCATCTGCGGATTGCTTACATATAAATTTAATATCTTCTATAAGTATTTAAAAATCACACGTGAATTTAGCGAACGTTCAGTTGTACGTGGGTTGTCTTTTAAGTATTGCATATAAAACTGGAACAAAACAGTAGATAACCTTTAAAGACTTCATTGTCTTTCAAAGTATTCTCCACGAAGATTAATGTACTTTTGCATGCCCTCTAACCAATTCTGGAAACAGTTCTTCCACTCGTTTGTCGGTACAGACAAAATCGCGTTTTTGAAGGCAACGACTGCTCCTCCGTTCTTGATTTTCGGAAAGGTAAAGAAATCGTTGAGACTTAGGTCCAGACTGTAAAAAGGATGGTCTAACAATTCGACGTGTTGTTGCGTTAAAAATTCAATTGTCTTGCGTGCTGTGCGCGAACTTGCATTGTCTTGATGAAGGATGATTCGTCATTCGGAGTTGAGCGATGACTTGCGGCAAATAAATGGTTATATACCAATCGCTTGTAACAGTTCTTTGATCTTGTATAGGAATTGTTGCTACATGACCTGCTGTCGAGACAAATGTCGCGACTATCTTTTTGAAGACACTTCGGGAACAGATGACTTTTGTCGGCTTTTCTTCACCTTAGAACACCCAAACAGACGACGGGCGTTTATTTTTTAGCTCGTATGACTAAATTCAAGATTCATCACCACTGACAATGTTGTACACGTTTTTAGAGCTTCCGGCAATCTAGAGTTTTTTGACACCAATTCACTCTATCTGCTTTCTGTTCTTCCGTCAACAGATGCGGTATCCAACGGGAAACTAATTTCTTTATACACAATTCTTTATGAAAAATTTTTTGAATTGAGGTCTTTAAAATCCCCAATAATTCTTCAATCTAGCGATATGTCACATGTCGTTCTTCGTTGATGATCTTGCGCACAGCATCGACTTTCCAAGGACTGACTGCCGCTTTTGGTTTTTGGATCGTCGCTAAGACTAATCCGTGAACGTTTGAATTCTGCATACCAACGAGAAATCGTTAACTGATGTGGTGCTTCATTGTCGAAAACGGAAACCAATTGTCTTCGAAATTTATAAACAAAGAAAGAATTATTCTGCGAAGATGTTCTCAGTTTAATTCCATTTTTCAACTAACTTGTCAACTTTGACAGTTTGCTGTAGCTACAACACTACACATATCGCACTGAAACCTTAGATAACAGATTTATTTATTGCAAAGTAAATTTCCACAATTTGGAAGCGTTATTCTGGCGTTAACCGATTCATGATGACTTGTCAAACTTTACTGAACAGAGATGTCAACACAATTTGACATTATCAGCTGTCAAACCATAGCTATCGATATCGATAGTTCTAATGAAGCTTAAAAAACACCCATTACTTTTGGTAGGATGGTGCATAGTTGAAAAAGTCATCAAATCCCGGCTTCTCTATGATGGCCATTTATGAAACATTTGCCTGCATAAACAGAATTACATTATAAACACATTCAAATACATAAGCTAGGCCATCATTCAAGCTAATGGGGAATGCTCTGAATAATTGTAGGAATTTTCCGAATGTCATGTAAATGATTTTTTGTAGTATTCAATTTTTTGTAAGTAAAATATTGTTTAAGGAAATTGTTCAATTTTTCTCTATTTTGGTAACGTATCTTGTACATAAAACAACAATTTTGCAATATACAGCGTGTTTCAAAAGCAATATATGTATTTCGAATGCATATATTTATTAATCTTTAAGGCATACGAATATGAAACTTTACACACATATTTACGAACCTCTCAAGCTCAGATTACAGATGTTCAATATGTCCTCCATCAGCGACACGAACAAAATCACATCGATACTATAATTCCTCCCATACTCGGGCAAGCATGTCCTTCGTCACTGATGTTACGGCAGTACGGATAGGGTTCTTCAACTCTTCCAGGTTTTGTGGGAGTGGTGGTACATAAACGTTGTCTTTAACGAAACCCCACAGGAAGTAGTCACAGGGTGTCAAATCCGGTGACCGTGGAGCCCAGCTGAGACATGCTAAGTCGCCAGCTCCTTGACAACCAATTCAACGGTTCGGTAGAGCTTCATTCAGATATTCACGCACTCGGTGACTCCAGTGAGAGGGTGCCCCATCTTCTTGAAAAATGAAGTTGTCTTCGTGCAGACAACCAGTTTTATACCATAGCGAGATACTGCTAACCGTTAACCGTGGTTCCATCAAAGAAGAATGGGCCGTAAACAGATGATCGAGCTATTGTACAAAACACATTGATTTTAGGCGAATCTCGTACATGTTCAATGGCTAAGTGTGGGTTCTGTAGACCCCAAATTCGAACATTGTGTTTGTTTACCAGACTACTAACATGTAAAGTCGCTTTATCACTGAATACGATGCGTTGTGCAAAAGTGTTATCAATGTCAGCATCATGAATCTCATTACAAAATGCCACACGTTTCCGTTTGTCATCAGGACGCAGAGCTTGTAACAACTGTAACTTGTACGGCTTCGTAACCAACCGACGCCTCAAATCACACCAAATTGTTGTTGTAGGCAGTTGTAACTCCCGACTGGCACGACGAGATGATTTTGAAGGATTGCGTTGGAAAGCAGTTTGAATTCGTGCAACATTTTCTTCGGAAACACGAGAGCGGCCAGGACTCTTTTCTTTACATACACATCCTGTATCTACAAACTGTCGATACCATCTGCGAATGTTCCACCCATTCGGAGAATCAATTTGATAGCACAACCTGAAACGTCTTTGCACTGTAATCACGGAATTGCACTTCGCAAACTCGAGAACACAAAATGATTTCTGCTGCGGAGTAGCCATTTTAAACATATGACGGTTACCAAGAAAAACAGAAGACAAATGACATCGAGCGGCTATTAAATAAACTAGACTATGTATTCGTTTCTCCAATAGCCGAGCCGGGGCGCAGCGATGTATAGTTTGGACAAAATAATACTTTGTAATACGTATATTCTTTTTGAAACTCGCCGTATTTAACATTCACTTAAATTGATTTCGTAATTAAGCGAGGATTGGGAGATATTTAAAATATACTGTGAAAGAAATCTGTAAAGTATACTTATTTTATACGAATTTTTTATACTATATTTAATTTAACCTAGAGAAGTGTCGATTTTCTTTATGTGGATAAAAATCGATGATGTCTCAAATCTTTTAATAAGTGAAGTATAAATTTCTTTTTCTAACGTCATTTATTCAAACTCAACCATTACCTACTACCAACTTAAGTGACTTTGATTAGTTTACCAATCATACAGTAGTGTATTCTGTTATATACCCATGTTTATGTGCACATCATGTAAATTATTTATGCAAATTACACATATTTACCTAATAAATTGTTTGCACTACAAATATTGTTACTGAATCAATTTATGCACTGAATATTAATATCATACGACTGATATCATATAGTCTACTCTTAAAAAGATTAATTATCTATTTGTTATTTACCTTTGTTTGATTTGGGAGAATATTAAAAAGTCAGTATTATAATTTTGATTACAAAGATTACATTTTTGATTAAAAAAATGATAAAAAAATGCTTAATCGGTCAAGGCCGATTTTATTGTCAATTTTTATAGTTTCAACTATTTCAAATTTTATCAGTTTATCAAACAAAAGCACCCAATCACTCGACTGTGATGTTTGATACTCATTCCCATTTGGGACCCCTTTTGTTTAATATTTACGTTAATGATCTCTTGGAACGCCTTGACTGCAGAGTGTTAGCTTACGCCGACGATCTAAAGATCTTCAGCTGTATTAATTCACTTGACGACAGTATTAATCTTCAATCTAATCTGTGCATTATTGACGATTGGTGTACCCACAATCAGATAAAGCTCAACATCGACAAATGTGCTGTTCTCTCTTTTAGTAGAAGTGATACTCCGCTTTACTATAACTACAATGTTCGACAATCCATTATACCTAGAGTACACAACTTCAAGAATCTTGGAGTCTTGTTCGAACCGCATCTTAGCTTTTCGAAGCATAAAAGTAGTATAACTTCATCGTCTTCCAGAGGTCTTGGGTTCCTTATTAGTTCTTGCAGGGGTTTTAGTAGTTTGCACACTTCGAAGGTTCTTTATGGTTCTCTTGCCCGGTCTAGATTGGAATATGCTTCAGTTGTGTGGTACCCGCTTTACCATTACCAGCAGTTATTCCTGGAGCGTGTTCAAAAGAGGTTCCTCAAATATTTATGCTACAGGATTGATGGTCATTATCCTGCCTTTGGTTCGACGTATGAGGGTCTGCTTGCTAGGCATAATTTTGATTCTCTAGGTATACACAGGGAGAAAGCTAGTGGCGGTTTTCTGTATAAATTAATAAATAATTTTATTGATTCTTCTGTGCTGTTGTCCCAGGTTGATTTCCTCGTGCCTAGTTTTGACACTAGATCATCGGCGACCTTCTCAATAACTAGGGCAAGAACCAATGTTCTCTACAAGTCTCCATTGGCAATATGTCGAGAAATACCTATGTATTATACGAGAATCCCTTTCATTAATTTGAATCTATTATTGTTCGTTCAGTTTTTTTTTTGTATGACCTGGATTACATTATTATAAGTGTGTGTATTTTTTTTGGTTAATTGGATTGTTATTTTTCTTTGTATTACATTAACTGCACCTATTTTTGTTTCAATTTTAATTTTATTCTTAAGTGGTCTGTGTACCTGTTGGGCATTAAAGATTATTGTTATTATTATTATTATTATTATTAATTCTAACCACAATGGTTTTGATACTTTTTTAAATTTAAATAACTCTACTGAAATAAATATATAATCTTAAATATTAATCTAAAATAAATAATATAATTATGTTGATTTTCACTAATTAAAATGTTCGCTGCCACCTTCTGTACTTATTTTTCCAATTGCATAATACTGGAAAGGTTAAATTATTTTTGATCCCTAGGGATTAAAAATGTCACTTTAATGACTGAAACGAGATAATAAAACAGTACTTTTAATCCACGAAGTGCAAAATATGTAATTAATTAATGTATTAATTGCTTAATTTTTCGGTATAAACTAGCCGAAAGTAGAAGATAACTTCACCCTTTGAGACCGACATTAATTTAATATACCTCTGAAATACCTATACGCGTATAATTTTTTTTAGACATTATCTTCAACATTCAGGACCTGTCCTCAGTCTGGAGGTACTAGGTTAATAAATAACATCAAAATAAGAATTAATTTATTTTTCTAATGTAGTAAATTTAGAAGTAAAAACATAAATCTATCGAAAATGAAATAAAAAAAAACACTGAAACAAAGACCTACTTAGCATGTACAGCAGGTACCATATATGATATACAAGTATATCTGCCGAATCCATGTAGAACGATCATACGATTTATAGTAATGTTATGTAAACAAAACTGGCTGTCGGAGCATGTCTCATTCATAATATAGTACAAAAACACATCATTTTCTAAACGAAATTGTTAAGATTTGTATTCGATTAGATATAGCAATGCGCGTAATATACGAATAATTCTTTTCTTTGATTTTATTTATTCCTTATATCAGGTTTTTCAATAAGGACATAAAAATTTTGTATTTAAATAAAGCACAGAATAATTGGGATATTGAGTCGAAATTTGCTCCAGGTAAACTACTTGTGTACATTGAATTATGGAATAGGATCTCGTTTATATGGCCACCGTGTGCACGTTTGCAGAGATCGATTCTTTGGAGCCAATTTTCTACCACTCTCGTACATATCAGAACGTTAGCAATTTCGAGTTCGATATTATCTCTGAGCTCTTTTAATATTGTTAGCTTATTGGCATAAACCAACGCTTAAACTTAACCCCATAAAATGAAATCTAACGGCGTTAAATCGCACGAGTGAGGTGGCCACTCGATAGATCAATTGCTTGACTAGCTGAGTGGCATGTGACACCATTTTGTTGGAACCACATATCAGTGATGATCAAGTCCATCCAATTCAGGCCAAAAATAGTCTTCCAACATTATAGCGAACGCCACATTTAGTGGCTGTAATGAAGTCTCTTGAAGCACTGGGTTTGCTGCTGTCCAATAATGCATATTTTGCTTATCGACAAAGCCATTAAGCCAAAAATGAGCTTCATCGCTAAAGCTGATTTTTCAATGAAATTCAGGAATTTTTTCATACCTTAGCAGAGCCAAATCGGAGGTGTTTCGGCACTTCAAATAATCAGGAGGATTCGGTTCTTGAATTTGATCTTGTAAAGGTGTAAGTCAAGATTTTTACGCAAAATTCGCCACGACGTGGTTTAAGAGAGTCCCAATTCTTGTGAACGGCTTGGAATCGACCGATTTTGCTTATTTTGAACTGAAACTCTTACGGCTGCGATACTTTCGGTACCTCTACCGGTGGATTATCTCACTGGCACAGGAACATCCAATAGTGAATATTTTGATTCGAAGTTATCCACTATAGCAGGCACAGCCGTTTGATAGGACGATTATTACGACCGACAATTGGAGTAAGCGCTCTTAAATTTGTGACCACCGACTCAGAATTGCGGTAATAATTTTTAATAATTTCCAAACGTTGCTCGTTCGTGAACTTCACCATGATGAAAATGTTAGCCTGGCGTTTTAACGTTGACAGATCATGAAAAACGTGTTCAAACGGGCATTGTTGTGGAAACGGGTTTTATTAATTTTTTTTGTTTAATTCAATCAACCGCAGTCCCCATAAAAATTTGCTCTCTATATCATTATATTATGTAAATAATATAATTGTAATATATACATATATATATATATATATATATATATATATATATATATATATATATATATATATATATATATATATATAAAACCTATAAATACTGATATAAAGGTTTTTTAAGTACAAAAAGAAAACTGCAAGTTGGATTTAAATTATTTTTTGATAGTTTATTTTGGCAATAGTAAGCTACAAAATACAATGCAAATTACTCGAAATGGCCGCCATTTGCCTTAATACAACGCCGAAGTCTGCAGGGCCACTCATCAATCGCTGTACGGACGATATCCATGAGAAAATTGTCGACTGCTTCTGTTAACGCTTGCTTCAATGATTCCAGGTTGCGATGGGGTCTTCTACAGACCATGCCCTCCAATATTGACCACAGTTTGTAGTCGAGCGGGTTTAGATCTGGGTTTGCTGACGGCCAATAGTCAGTACTAATAAACTCAGGTACATGGTTTTCAAGCCATTGCTGGGTTGTTTTGGCCTTGTGAGCGGGCGCAGAGTCTTGTTGGAATATCCATGGTTGGTTTTAGAACCTGGTGTAGTTCAGGGGCTCCACTACATTGCTTAAAATGTCTCGTTGATAATTTTTGGCTGCCGTTTTAACACCTTTTTCACAAAACTGCAAGAAAGTGACACCGTCATAGGATACTCCCCACCAAACCATCACTGAAGCAGGAAAATGACCTCGCTGAATCCTTGGCACCACTTCACTGGCTTCCTTGGAGAACCGTGCATACACCCTATCATTCTGCTTGTTAAAAGGTTCTTCCACGGTAAAAATTTTTTCATCAGAAAACAGAATTTTTTTGTAACGCTCTTTGCCGTACAACGATATCAGGTGCCTGAATTTTTTCTTCCTATTCTTTTATAATTCAACGTTAAGGCGCTGTCCTGTCTGTCGTTTGAAAGCTCTAAGTCCTAGGTCTTGTTTAATGATACGGCTCATTCTCGGAGCAATACCCATTTCACGACGAGAAATGATTTTCTGTTTGTGGACAGGATGTCGATTGATGCGGGACCTCACAGCATTGATGGCCTGTGGTGTACGAACTATGCGAGGCCTGCTATATCTTTTACGGTCGATTACATTTCCAGTATCAATGAATAACTTAAAAATACGATACACAAACACACGCGTAATATTTAACGGTTTCAATAAATCAAAAATACGCGGTCTTTCTATTCCACACTTATGAAGTGCAATAACCGCAATACGGCTCTCTTTATCCGACCATTCCATAATGACGACGCACGCTATAGTGAAATTTATTCGGCACTTTTATAAAGCATATATCAAATGTCAGAACTGCCAACATAAAATTTTTGTGCTTTCAAGTTATCATCTGCAAAAAGGTGCGTTTACACTTGTATCAATACTTATGGCAGGACTAGGTATATATATTACAATTATATTCATTAATAATTAAATAGAATTTCGAATTAATTTATAAGATAACTATTCTAATAATACGATTTTATGAATAAGCTTTATATAATTATATGTTTTTGTATAAATATAATGATCTAGAAAGCAAATGTTTATGGGAACTCCGGTTGATTGAATTAAATAAAAAAAAAATAATAAAATCCGTTTCCACAACAATGTCCGTATTCTGAATACACATTTTTACAACTAAGTTGTCACCATCAGTAGACAATTTAATCACAGTGTCCCACCTGGTCATTCACCATCAAAAATCAAACACGATGAGTGTGTTTTTGACTTTTGGAGGAGTTTATAACGCAATAGTTTATGAACGAAGTATATCTAGCGAGATTTGTCTACCATTTTTTTAAAAAAACTATTTTATTTTAATTCTGGCATCCCTTTTATGGTAAGAAGTTAAATTTGGTTAATTTTTGATTTTTGATTTTTTATTCAAAGAAACGTAAATAAAGTGTCTCAAAGGAAAATAATAACATATACGTATATATGCATATATGTATATATGTATATATGTGTGTATACATATATACATATGTACATGTATATATATATATATATATATATATATATATATATATATACAAATACACTCATCGTGTGTGTTTGATTTTTGATTCGTGTGTGGTGGCCTTAGTTGCACATAAACTTCGTTGTTACTATCGCCAAGTTAAAACTGCGCAATCCAATTACAAGCTGTGGCTTTAGAAGAAACATCGTCACCCAAAGTTTGTTACATATCAGTCAATGCTTTTCGAGTTTATATACATGTATACATATATATATATATATACATATTATTTTCCTTTTAGACACTTTATTGACGCTCCCGTAACTTTGAAACTAAATTTCAAAAATTAACCAAATTGAACTTCTTATTGTAACAGGAATGCCGGAATTGGAAAACAATACAGTTTTTCTAAAAGATGATAGATCATCCTTGTTCATAACCTATTGCGTTATAAACTAATCTGATACATGATCTCATTAAAATTCTTGTTCTAACACATTTTTGTAAATTACTAATTAAACCACTGTTAAATAAATATCATCAGTGAGACTTCGAAGAGTTTTAACTGGAAATAAAATGAAAATTTTTATTTAGTTAACGCTATTAATAGCGTTGGTACAATAAACAAGAAAAAATGGAAATGTTTCGTTTTTCATACTCTTATTTAATAATAATGATGAGGAAATATTGTTTGAGTAAATATTTAAAAATAATGAAATCGTATATGCAGCTCGCTTTATATATGGTGGGGTATGTAAAGAAAAATCAATATTTAAGATCCATTTGTACGTTTACGAAACATAACGAAATACAATGGACTATAATTAAATTGACGGCTCTAAATATACACATTTATATGTATGTATGTATATCCGGTACAAGCAAAACTAAGAGTTTTCTTATTATTAAATATGTATGTGGCGTATAAACAGAAAAAATAAATTATGGATACAACTAAGTTGATTGTAAACACATACTTTTTCATGAAATTCTCTTCATAGTTCAAACATTTTAAACGTATTATGTAATTGCTGCTTACGTTGATAACAGTCGTCTGTATGTACACGCAAATATTTTATATAACTTCTCGATATGTACATACGTCAAGATTAACATTATACAAACTGCTTCGTATATGCAACATAGATAAAAAGTTCAGCTAAGTTGCGTAAAAGAAAATCTTAAATCTCAGACGAGAGCGCTGATATACAGTATCGTAAAGATAGTTTTCAATATGCAATATACAATATTATATTTAAATAGATTGTTTGCTCTTTAACTCACAGCGAGAATCTAAAATATTTAACGGTTCCGAATATAAGAAATAGAACGTTAGGATAATTTACGACAGGTCTTAAATTAAATTTAAACTATATCTACGATGTTTTCTTTTCAATAAATGCATGATGAAGGAATGCAAAAATAGCATGTACGATTGTGTCATCTTCTGCACCAAACTTGTAGACAGTCCTATAAATAAAAGTATTATATTGAATTATATAAAATCAAACAAGTAACTAACCGAAAATAGACATGTTATATATCGAATCCTCAACATTTGTTTCATTATCTGGTGTTCCTCAGAGTTCAAACCTAGGTCCACTATTTTTACTTTTTATGAATGACTCGTTATCTTATTTGTCTTCTCCTGCCTCATATTATACTCATGAGGGTATTTCGCTGGATTCGTTAATGAATCTACATGTCGAAATGGTATGTTCTTCTTCGGTTAAGAGCGCTGGCTTTCTAATGAAGACTACGCAGTATTTTAGTGATATTGATTTATTAAAAACACTTTTCTTTGCGTTGGCTGTTAGTAAATTGGAGTATAGGTCAAGGTCAACTGTTTAGTATCTCTTATACAGTTCGCAAATGAACATATTCAATGTCTCTGGCGTGTATCCTGAGCGCTCGTTTTCTTTAAAAGTTTGCGAATGGTCGAAATTATAAGTTGGCGAATGGTCGAAACTTCTCTGTTGCGCGTTTCTTCTCTAAAAGCATGACCACGTTTATGTACCATACGCCGAGGACAAATTTCTTTGGCAAGCTCCTTTGATTCATATGTCTAGGAATACAAGCAATATTTACAATGATATTTTTACGGATAGCGTCAATTTATAATTTTCAATTGTTTTTGTTTAATTTCTATTATTTATATTTCCTTTTTAAATACTTTTATTTACTTTTTCAACAATTTCATTAACTTGTATAAATTCTTTCTTGTAAGTGCTTTGTATTATTTTTGCTGTGTAATTGGATTCGGCTGTTGAGTATATTACTATTATTATTACTCTTATTACTATAAAACAACGCAGGATGCATCTATATTAATTCTTATATTGAGAATAAACTTATCTAAGGTTATACTTACAAGTTACGCACAATTTATAGACATAAGTGTGTGTTGAGTAATTACAAACAAGGAAGATGCTTGTCTATAATATTCCTAAAACAATATTTGGCGTGAAAATTTAAAGAAAGTAAATAATGTTCTAAAAAGCGCAGATTATTTTTGGAGGATTCTTGAAGTGAAAATTGTCATAGATAGCATTCAAGCGAAATACGAGAAGTTTAAGAAAGAGGAATTCAACTTTGTTTCCTTCAACAACAATAACGTTTATAAAATTGTTCGATGATGACATTTGATCTTTCGAAGTATATTCATAATTTAAGAATTACTAAATTTAAAAAAAATATTAACAAAATTTAAAAATTAATAAATTAATTAGTAATATACAAGGGCTACTAGGAAAGTTTTACAATACATCTTTGTTTATTTAATTTTTTCAAAGTAATTTCCCCTACACTCAATATACCTCTCTATCCTCCAAAACCAATCTTTAAACCAGTTCTGCCAAGTTTCGCTAGTTACTAAAGCACACTCATTGTCCCAAGCACGCAGAAAGTCCTCATTACCGGAAAACCGCTTCCCTTTAAACTTCATTTTCACATACGGGAGCAGTGCAAAGTCGCAGGGAGCAAGATCTGAGAAGTTTCAATCCTGTCGTGGTCAAATATTCGGTGCAGGCTTTGGCGCGGTGAGCTGGAGAATTATCGTGTTGGAGGAACCAGGTGTCTATTCTTGACTTTCGCCGCAGGTTCTTCATAGATCCAGTGACTTTAGACAGGCACTGTTCACTCAGCTGTGACTGTCTTCCGTGTGACGCGTCCCACAATTCCACTCGATTTGAAAAATACAGCTATCATTTTCTTCTTTACAGATCGGGATTTTCTGACAACTACGGGTGTGTCCTCATCATCAAAGACTCAAACTTTGTTTTGAGCTTTGGTCGGCACATCGTAATAATACAGCCAAGTACCTGTCACGATGTTGTTCACATACAGAGATTGTCCCTTATTAAACTTTTTTAGCATCTCCCGGCACCAAGTCACACGTCGTGTCATCTGCTCTTCAATCAGTCGATGCGACACCCAGAGAGAACAAAGTTTCTTCACGTGCAAATGATCATGCAGAATCGAACGAATTGCTGGTGCATTTAGGCCTGAAGTACCCTCTATCTGTTGATAGGTCACTCGTCTGTCCTCGCCAAGCATTTTCCTCACAGTAGTAACGGTTTCCTCCGTAACTGACGTTCGTGGCCTTATCGGCCCCTCAGCATCCTCCACAATTAAATTTCCCCTTTGGGGTTTTCTATATCAACTGAATATCGTTGCGCGATGTGGGCAAACATCACCTAGTGCAAGAGTCATTTCTTCGAAGCACTGGTCTATGTTTAAACCACGCACGAAATTATAACGCAAAACTGCCCTTATCTCATTACGTAACCACTATGCCATCGCAAGCACTTTACACTCTCACTGCTATTGAATAAATGAGCCCATCGACATAGCGCGGCGGCTACTATGCACGTATGAACATGTCTTAACATGCAGCAACAAGCAGCTTCCTACGATTCATTGTTGCGTCATATTGCAAAACTTTCCTAGTTCCCTTTGTATCTTTATTTGTAGTATATAAGTATATATGTATATCTATTTATTAATACTATTGATTTATACCGGCAACATTTCTTAAATACATTTATTGCATCCGTTTTCACAATATTCTAAATATTTACAAAATATATTGATATTTTAATTAACATTAAGTTCAATATTGATAACTATCTAACAGCCTACCGCCAATATTTATTGCTAGCAATATTAATGCATATCACGTGGTGAATTAAGCTCTACAACACTTATACATATACGTACATACATCACAGCCTCTAAATAGAATAGAACTTCCGTTAATCGGCAATGATCCGAAAAGATAATATGCATATTTTTATCTAACTCTAGTTTATGCTTAATTAAACCAATATATTTTGGTGTAAGCCTTCTGTTATGAACAACTTATCAGCAATCAATAACTAGCTTATGCATTTCTTTTTTAAATATTTTGTTGCTTTCTGATGATAATGATGAGAGGTGCAAGTAGGAGTGATGTCAAGTTTATAAGAGTGCGCGGAACAAAACTTATGTGATAAGTGTCTTTTATGCTCCACCATTAAAAAACTGGTTTGCGGAATTTAACAGAAGAGGATAACATATCTAAGATGAGCACCGCTCTGGAAGAACAATTTCTGTAACCACTCCGGAAAACATTAATTCTTTTCATGATATGATTTTAGACGATCGACCAATTCAAGCGTATTGCAGAAGCATTTCAGAAGCCAAAGGGGCAATCAAAATTAATGTGATATGTTGACCATTGGTGGACACGTTCAGGAAGTACACCAGTGAATTTTCTGATTTATTTTATAATAGGCATGCGATAATATGTAAAGTTTGCGATAAACCGCTGATGTGTTAGAGCAAGCACAACTATAGAGAACATGTTAACAAGAAAAAGCATAGAAATAAAAAAAAATGGTGTACTACCAACGGCTGACTTCATGCTAGATTTACCTCTAATGCTCACGACAAGCTGTTTACCGCTAGACATACTAAACAAAGAACAGTTATAATCGTTCTAGCATAAATACAATTCCAACTAGAAACTACTGTTTTGGACAGCCTTGAATTAGTACCTACCGTCTCTACGCGAAGATGTCGAAAATAGAATTAAAACTTGAGCCGACATTTCCAATTTTATCAGCTAGCAAAAAGAAAAATGTTGAGATGAAGCGATTACGATGGTAGTACTGGATACGCTAGAAAAACTTAAACTTTCAACCAAATAACTGTTAATGTTTATGAGTGCCGATCTCTTAAATAAGACTGTTAGAAACGTCTACATGTGATGTGTAAAGTTCATGTTTTACATCTTCTAGCACAAACTATTCGAAAATGTTTTCCAGATGTGGATGCATGAATAGCAAATGCGAAAAAAGTGTTTCTCGAATCTCCCAAACGATTTCGAGAAATTCACAGACGATGCCCCCGTATTCCCGAACCACCACACCAACCCTTATACTTTGAGGAACATGGTTAAATACTGCTTTTTATTATTCTGAGTACTTCCAACAAATTAAATCTATGTTGTCGTTGTGAAGTCAGTGCATATAGTGTGTGGAAATATGCCTAATGTTGCAAATTTGTCACCAAAGTTATTCAGTTCGCGCTACCTATAACAGCTATAAACAAGGTAAATGTTTCGAAAAGTTTAAAATTGTTAATGTTTTTTTTATTTTATGCATCGCCGATGGTTAATTTCGTTTCACTCACATCTGATTATCTGTACGTAGATACGTACTTATTCCAGCCGATCCTGACCTGTCGCGCCGATGTAAAATGCCAAGCCTATTAATAGTTCATTTGCCAAAGCCCCTTGTAAATGTCTTTAAGCTGTTGAGACGAATAAAGGCATGAATTATTATTATGATTATTATTATTGTTATAAAAGGAGACTATGTTGAATGAATAAAATTTTTTGTTTTGGAATATTATTGCGCTTTTTATAGTAAACAAAGCTCTTATCAGTACCTCTTTGTTAGATTAAATGTAAATAATGCACAATTAGCAAATTAAAATTTTTCAAATTCTCTCGATTGTTATTTGTATCGGCGGGCTCATAAATTTTGTATTTGTAATATTCTTTTGTTCCAATAAGCGATAATATTTAAATTCATAATTTATCCTCAAATAATTAAACAAATAATTCTTGGGTGTAGTAATTGGTTTGTAGCTATCATTTTTTATGTTGTATCTCGCCTGTTTTAAATTTTTGTTGTTTTTCTAAAAATTCTTAAAACATTTTTCTCAAGGTTTTTTTTTTAATTTATTTTCTCCAGGTAATATATAGTTACGGAAACGTCTTTTAAAATATTTAGCAATATACATACAAACGATTAAAAGTAGCTTTAAGCCTTTAATTTTTTAGATGTTCGTAAAGTAAACAGGATACATGTACGTGTGTACACCTCCAGAATTGCCCATGTACATAAATAATCGGTCGATCAAGTCAATCCTACTAATGGGATGCACATGTTGTATCCCGAAAGCACAGAAATGTATACATCATTTACACATCCTAATAAAATTAGCCACATGTTGAAATATACGTATGATATACACATAGAGGGACATACATAATACGAGCCATTTTTACTCCTATCATGCGCGGTTCGTTTTCCAGCGTGTACTTGGTTCAAGTGGGGAGAAACACTAGGTGATAGATATAATAATGCAATCACTAATAATAAGCTCTTGCTGAAAAATCGCTGTTTTTGTGTCGCCGTTCGACGCCTTAAGAGAGATTAGATTTTATAAAAGTGCGACGCGATGACGACTATGATAAGTCGTCTTCTTATCTATTCCACTTTGATATGCAGTCGTGCATTCTGTTTACAAACACCGTGCGACGATGAATTTAGTGTCGATGGAACGAAATTTAAGAGCCGCGGTCGTGCCACCACCGATTCTCAAAATATTAATAATCAAGTGTACTACAGTACCGAGACATGCAAATGCAAGGTGGAACCGTGCATCCGAAAATGTTGTCCCTTAGGGAGTGAAGTACAAAATAAAACATGCGTTCCCTCCGATTTCCAAGAGAGCAATTTTACCCAAGATCTGGGTCTGTTTACGGATGAAGCGGAGACTTTTAACATTGCCTATGGATTTTTGAATTGTTATGGTAGAACGCTCTTGCAACCGACACTTTATCCCGAAAATGATATGTTTCAAATACTCAGAAATGGCTATTTAAAATATAGTAAAGTATTCTATCCTATATCTAATTACTGTTTAGACTACTTTAATGGGCCGGGTTTAAGTTGTTTGATATGTTTTGGAATAGAGGAAACTTACAGTTATACAGGTATGAATTAATAATAATTACTTTTTTCAAATAGATTATTAGACTGACGTGTGAGACTACTTCAATACTTTAAATTGAATAGCCTCGATATCTAAAAAATATATAATATATCTGATAAAAATACGTAGATTACCTTAAAAACGATAAATTAATACCTTTCCAACCAATCTTAGCATAGTTTATAAATCATAAATTATTTCATCGTAGGTCTCGTGAAAAGAATTCATTTGAATTCAAATTTTAGAATAGGAAAAAAACAGATTTTAATTGTAACTACGAAATATAAATCTAATAGGAAAAAGAAAAATATTAAAATAAAATTTAATAATAATTAGTTAGTGTCTTCTAGGCCTTCTAGCTGATAAAAAAAAGCAAAATTTATTTAAAAAACAACGCCATAACATTTCGCAGTACCCTAGACTAACAATATGAACTTAATTATGTAATAATCCCAACAAGAAGTAAAATAAAATACTTAACCTAACCTACACGAATGTAATAAACATAAACCCCCTTTCAGAAAAGAAATTTAGAGAAAATTTGGAATAATTATTTAAGTTTCTAAAATTTATTGAATTGATTCGATCTTTTGTTTGATGAACATTTATATCCATACCTATTTAATAATTATTACTATTTTCACTTATTTTTGTAACAATGTTTTGTCATATAGTCACTTCTTGAGATACTTGTAAAGACATCTTAAAATATTTTTAAACTATATCCATTCGATTCATAAGAACACAAAATTCCCACTAGAGACTAAAACAATTGAAATTGTATATTTTTTAGGCACAACAATTAATAAATTTTAATTTCAAGTATATCCCAAAAAAACATACACGAATATATTGAATATAACTAGATTTATACATACACAGTATTTTGCTGTAGTTTTCCAGGTGCAACACTGTTTAATTATCTGCTAATGATGTCATCTTAGTTGTCGAAATACGTATACAGAATACGAAAATTAATCTGGAAAGGGTTATACATCAATCTTCAGTGATTAAGTTAATAACCACAGGCTCCACCAAAATTACCTTCATAACTAGATATAACTGACCAACAAGAATTAAATATAATAAGACGAATTGCAAATAACAAATGCTATAATTCCCAAACGGTAGTTAACATTCTAGTCAATAAATTGTATGAGACGGCTACTTTAATTGTCTACCGAAAAATTAAAAATAATTTTACTCATAAATATAAAATAATTAGTTACATTGCACCTCCGAGTATTAAACTGTAAAATTTCTTAAAAATTAAATTATCAAGTAGCATTCAAAATTAATAATACTTTTTCGAAATGTATTAAAAATAACTGTAACAAAATGTGTAACAACAGAAAGTCAGGGGACTATATAATGCCCAGATGTTTATATTGGACAAACAGGATAATATTTTAATAAATGTACATTAGGACAGTATTTTAGTAATTCGCATTTGGATGCGAATTACTAAAATAATAAAAGAACAATAAAAAATATCAGTTTGGATTGAGAAAGAATTGTGGCACAAATGAAGCAATACTACCATTTAGACTAATAATTGAAAAAACAATATGGAAAGATAAACATACAAATATCGCCTTTATTGATATAGAAAAAGTATTTGATAACGTCCAGTGGTCTGAATTATTTGAAATACTGAATGCAATAAATGTTAACCACAAGGATATTACATACACATTATATAAAGAAGAGAAAACAATTACAAAAGTAAGAAGCCTAAGCAAATAATAAAAGAATGCGATGTTCGCTTTCATTGTTAATAATCGAACTACCATCAATTAACTAAACATGGAAATAGTCTTTGGATTAAAAACTTATAGCGAAAAAATAAAGATATTGAGGTATGCCGATGATATAGCGTTGCTGGTCAAAATACAAATTGATCTAGAAATAACTTAGAACGATATGGATAGCACACTAAAACAATATAATATGAAAATACTAGTAAGACAGCCAACATAGATTAAAATAGGAATGTCAGATGACAAAGGAAGTGGATTTTTAATAGCTGGGAAGTGTAATTACAACAGGCGTAAAAAGTGCTACAAAAATAACGATACAACTACAATAAGCAAAATTAGCATTCTAAAAGAAGTAGAAACTTTCAACATCAAATAGGAAATTAATAAAAAGAAAACAACTTTTGAAGACATGTACTTGAAGCATGGCTTTATTCCGGTGTGAGACATCCAAGAGTATCTTGAAGGTATCAAGATGTGGTTCTTCAGAAGAATGCTAAGATTCAGATGGATAGACCGAATAATAAATAACGATGTGCTGGTAGGTCACCAGAGAACTACTTGTGAAAAAATACAGCGTAGAAAGGACACGCTTATACTACGTACCCTCGGGCACACAAGTTTACTAGAAACAATAGTGACAGGAATGATACAAGGCAAGTATTTTCCCGATCGGCCAAGAGTAAAATACACAATTCGAATCTATAGAATGAAAATGCGAAACATACGGACAAATAAAGGTATCAGATGTGAACAGAATAAAGTTCAAATCTATTGTGATGAAGCCAACCAATCTAGAAGATTGACAACTTTTAGGAGGTATTAGAAAATAGTAAAAAAATTCTTTCTTTAATCATTTAATTAGTAATGGCATGTGAGAAATTAGGAATATACAATAGTTAAGACGTTAATCAAACGGCTTAATAAGTAAATAAACAAAGGTCAAGATTTACACATACTACACTCTGTTTTTTAATTACGCGGACCACTTCGTAAAGAAATATACACCATAACATGTTTTTGGCACATGATATAGTGATTAATTTAGGGTCGCCGACACTATGACGAAATGTACCTTAAAAAGATAATTTTTCTAATTTACAATAATAACAACGTTATAAACGCACTGTTTTAGTAATGAAATTTAATTGGTCAATAGTGATCAATTGAAATTCAATGAACAAATTCAAATTAAAACAATGTCGAAAACTACATATAAAATTATCAAATTACAGTTACAAACGTCATAGTGTACATAGAAATAATTACCAAATTGTGATATCGCTAAAAAATGGTCACAACATATTTAAAAACAAATTAGCAGTACAACAATAAAGGAATACGACTAAATGAATTTTATTATTGTTGTCTGCCATGATGTCGAATGAAATATTACGAAGTTTAAAATTATAACAAAGTAACAGGAATGATTAAATACAAATATTTTATATATCATTAATTTATGCATTTTAAATTAATCGCTGATAGAATCATGACTGATTAGTTAACTGTCACTATTACTTCCTACAGATACATACATATAATATTTTAAATTGCTCAACACTATTGTCAATTAAACCACGTAATTTACTCATTTTTTTTCCTCGTTTGTCATATGTTTAATAGATACGTTCCATTTTATAGCATCGATATTATTATATTATATTTACCATTTTAAACATGGTGTTTTTAGATGCTACATCATTTTTTATTCGAGCCTAGAATAACTAGGTTCAGATCCCAATGGTAAAATGGCAGCCTTGAAACGATTTTGTTTGCACCATACTGATTGAGCTTGATTGGAAAATAGCATCCATTTTTATGCTTCTTTAACACAAACTAATCTGAGTTCTGAAAAAAGCTATTATTTCCAAAAACCAGGACAAAAATCAAAGAAACGAAAAGAATAAAGAATAAACGAATACACGCAATCACCTGTTTAACCTCTAATGGCGTTCATATAACAACAATAACACTGGGGAACAATTTTTTACACAATTTTCTGTTGAGTGCGGTTTCTCAGTTGTTTTAAGTTACATAGGCATGCCGATTTCAAAACTATGGTTAGTTTTCTTCTATCACGTCAAGTTTTTTCTCTACAACCTGTATTAATGTGACCACTCCGTGAGCAGGGTGAGCGATTCCACGAAGATTTAAAGATAATGGAGGTACGGTATTAGGGTAGATGGGATGCACATATGATAGCCGATTATTTTTAGAGCATCGAGCGAGATTGTTCACTCCAGGAAGCGAAAATTTTTACCTTAATATACACTACCGTTCATAAGTATTTGGGCACCCATAAATTTAGAGGAAATGATTAAAAGCACTAGTGAAAAAATGAAAATATATTTATTACATGTACATACATAACTAATTACAGTATCTGGCAGTAGAATTACATATTATATTTAAATTTTCGATTCATCTATGTGACCTCCTTTGTTTTTTATAATGGCAGCACATAATCGCGGCATTCTTGCAATTAATTTTGCTAATGTATCCGGTGTTATGCGGACCCAAGCTTCCTGCAGTTTCCTCCACAAATCAGCCTCCGATGTTGGTACTGCTTTCCGGACCTCCTGATCAAGTTCCTCCCACAATAACTCTATTGGATTTAGATCGGGACTTTGGGGAGGCCATTTCATAACTTCGATGGATCCTTCCGCTTCCAAGAGTTGCAAATAGTCTTTGCATATTTTGGATGTGTGCTTTGGGTCATTATCCTGCTGGAATACAAAATTCCTACCCAAAAGTCTTAATCCTGAAGCAATAGCGTTGGTCTCCAAAATGTTTCGATACTGCTCTTTCCTTAGTATTCCCTCAATTTTCACAATATCACCCACGACCGTACCACCAAAACAACCCCAGATCATCACGGAACCACCGCCATGTTTAACCGTAGGCACAATACATTGCTCTGCCGCACGCTCACCTGTAGATCTCCGAACGAAAACACGTCTTCTGGACCCGAAAATTTCGAACTTTGACTCATCGGTCCACAAGACTTTACTCCACTGTTCAACTGTCCAATATTGGTGTTCACGAGCCCAGTTTATGCGTTTCCGCTTATTCTGTTTGCGCAATAACGGTTTTTTCATTGCAATTCGTCCGTACAAACCTGCTTTGTACAAGCGACGTTTGACCGTTGTTACGCTTATTGACTTTGGACGGTCTGCATTGATTTCTGCAGCGATTTCTGGGGCTGTTTTCCGTCGATTTCTTTTGCTTGTGATCACTATTGCACGATCCTCAGCAGAAGTTGTCGCTCTGGGTCTCCCACTCCGTGATTTATTGAGAACACTGCCACTTTCTCGGTATTTTTTGACGACATAGTCTACGGAAGTATTATTTAATTTTAATTGTTTCGCAATTTGCCGGTTGCTTTTGCCATCTTGATGGTGCGCAATTATAAGAGAACGCGTTTCAATATCCATCTCTTTTCTTTTTGGCATATTTAACGATCTTAACAACACTACTAGCACAGGAATATCTCACAGCGAATACAGAAACGTAACTGAGGGCAATTTCAAAAATATAACATGAAACTCGCCCGAGGTCATTAAAACATCATTACTAAACTTATTCTTCAGTATCCTTCACAGAAAGACAATTACAAGAACTTGGAGAAACTTTTATTGCGCTAATCCCCAGGTAGTCCCAATAACAAATTTTGGTTTATTGCAGGTAATAAAGTAACACATAATGTTACTTATGCAGCGTTTCTGTAGATTTAATACTTTCCTTATACCTATCCAATATTACAAGAATGAATTTCCTATGTTAGAAGCTATGCTGTTCAAATAATTTTATAAAACATGGGTGCCCAAATACTTATGAACGGTAGTGTATATGTTTACCATTTGGTGAAAGAACTTTGCTACTTGTATCCCAATTTAATGTACAAAAACTATATATAGCCTTTGTATGAATAAAAATATTCTCTGTCAACAGTGTATTTGGTAGTTTTTTCCTTTATTTTCTTTTGTATGCACATTTTGTATGAATTTTAGGAGAAAGGGGTATTCTGTAGCTTAAAAAATTGAAGTGATAAACAAAAATTGCCAAAAGCAAGTCAAAAACAATTATATATCAAGCTTCAGTAATTAAACCCTTAGAGTTTTACAACGCAAATTCGTTTTAGTTATTACACTTATTATATTCTTAAAACTTATTCTATTTTTTATTTCTTATTAATTTTTTCCTCTTAACTTCTGTTTCGTTCTTTTATTTTTTAGTAAATATATTTTTGTACTTTACCTTCGTACCTTTGTATACCTTTATTAATTACTTTCTCATAGCATATATTTCTTAATTTAAATGCATATTATTCTACTTTTTTTATTATTTTGGTTTAACTCTATGGAATTTACACTATTTTTATTTAGATAAGTATTACAAAATTAAGAAATTTTCTAGAATACGTATGTATATAATTGTATAATTAAGGGCTTGACGATGGGAAATTAATAAAAATTTCCTACTTTTCCAAATTTTCTCCATTGAACTCGAACATGCACCTATCATTATCTAGACGATTGCTTTAACCAATTAAGCCACCAAGCAGTACAGTTTCGGGTCTCTTAGTATGCCATATATCACAGTATAACAGATCTAACTGTTATACCGTGCAGTCAGGTTTTGATGTTTGTAATTATATATAAATATATAATTAAGGGTTTCACGATAAGAAATTAATGAAAATTAACACTACCTGCTATTCCGTTGTTGTCATTAATTGCAGAAAATTAATTAAAAATTTTCTGCGTTGGACAGGACTTATTCATTTATTTTCTATTAATTTCCTATAGTGAAACACTTAATTATATATTTATATATAATTATAAACATCAAAACTTGACTGCGTAGTATAACAAACGATTAATTGATTAATATAATGTAATTTGTGGCATATTAAAACTCGAAGCTTTACTGCTTGGTGATTTAATTGGTAAAGCAACAGTTTAGAGAACGGTAGGTAGAAATTCGAGCTCTATCCAATGCAAAAAATATTTAATTAATTTTCTGTAATTACTAATAGCATGAAAAGTTAATTTTCATTTCTAGAAGACGTTTTAAGTAGAGCTTTATTTTACATATGCGTAAAAATAATTGAATGTATACATTAAAAAAACCCTTGAAATCTAAAATATTTTTATTAATATGTAAAGAATAAAACAAATACAATTTATTACATTAGAGATCTTTTAATTTCGAAAACCGTTTACTTTTTAGAACTGATTGAACTAAATCTTTCTTCAATTTCTAATATACATACATATATGTATATACATTTCTTAAGTAAGGGCCGTTTGATAATAAAAATTTATTTTCAGATTCTACATACATTTCTCAATTTTTCAACATAGTTGCCAAGAGTTGTTTAAACACTTATCAAACGTAAAAACTAGATTTTGAATACTCTCTTCATAGAAACTTGCCGCTCTGCGTAGCTTTCGCAGGGTTTGGCCGTAGGCTACCGGATTTATGGTCGTTCCGCGTTGCATGAAATCGACCAACAAAACACCATGCCTATCTCAAAACACAGACGCTATGATCTTTTGCTGGGAGTCTGTTTGGTCTTAACCCTTACAGGAAAGTGTGTGCGTCTCCAAAAATTCACTCAAACCTTTTGTTTTTGTAGTCCTGCGTTAGGAGTTTAGGGCCCCAACGGGAGTACAGTTTCTTAAACTTTAACTTTTCGGAAACAATCTTGTACAGCACTGACCTCGATACTTCAGAAAAGTAGTTTGAAAAAGTGGTTATGGTGAAGAGCCTGTTCTGAATCATTTTCACTTCAACTGAAGCCACCATATCGTTTCTGATCACGGATGGGTGACCGGAGCGGAACTCATCATGGACGTTGTCGCGGCCAGCTTTGAAGTCTCTGACCCACTTACGCACTTTGCCTTCACACGTGGCAGTACCTCCGTAAGCTTCACAAATCTGCCGGTGAATATCTGCAGCAGACATGTTTCTTGCCGATAAAAAACGCATCACTGACCGTACCCCGCACGGGGCGGGCGATTAAATAATCTCGAACGTTTTAAAGACACAGAACAGACCGTATAGGTTACCTACACAGCTGCAACTGAGCACAGTTGTTTCCAGGGAATGCCGGGATACGACGCAAGCACTCGTTATGGCGCACGCGCCACCTATGAGTGTATACAACAAAACGGCCCTTATTTAAAATATATATATATATATATATACGAGTGTGTTTTTTAAGTAAGGGCCGTTTTGTTGTATATATATGAGTAATAATAGATTTTCGGGTTCTCCACGATGTTGGACAGAAGTTCTTAAAAGAATAGGCGTCTTGACGTTTCGATGACATCTCAATCATCTTCTTCAGGAGTTGTTTTGTAGTGAAGCGTCAACCTGAGACTGTTTCAGGTTGACGCCTCACTAATATATATATATATATATATATATATATATATATATATATATATATGATCATTATATCTATAATGAATCAAGTAATACTTTTTTCATTAAGTAACACGTTTTCTAATATATCTTTCCAGTTAATACAAATAATATATTTGATAATAAACCTTCAAAATACCCACAATATATTCATTTGGGTTTTCAAGTTTGTCTATACACATTGATGCAGATAAGTGTTTCAACGTGCAATAGCCGACACGGTACGGGTACAGGCTTCACCATTACTTTTTCAAGTATTGTAAATCAGAATTTAGTTTACTTCAATACCTGAAAAAATCATAGTGCGATGAAGCAATTGTTACGTACAACAATAAATAAAAAGAAGTGAAATTTTTAACAAACAACAATAACTATAGAGTAGTTGAGCACTTATGAAAAACCAATAAATTATTGTAATAAAACACCTTACTTTTTCACAAAATATGTTTTAATTTTATAAAAACCAGATTTACATTTCGTGTGCACTACAGGCATCTTTAGTAACGATTACAATTAATAAAATACCAGTTGCTACTAAAGATGTGTTTTTTTTAAACTTATTTTGTGAAAAAATAATGTATTTTATTTCAATAATCAATAACAACGTGTATTTATTATTTTTAAACTAAATTTAATTTTGTTTCATTTACTCGAAAAATTGTTTTTTCTTAAGTAAGTTATAGTCAACTTAACTATTGTACTATAATTTATAAGACAGCTCTATTATTAGAAGGATATAACACAAGTTAACACCATTATGAGTAATTCTAAACTATGAAAGATGAACGATGAGGCGAACCCCTTTAACGTAAATATTATTCTATACTTCAGGACGCCTTATTCAAATATTTAAGTTGTTCAATGCTAACAGCAGAAACACTTAACTGTAACGTTAATGTCTTAATTTAATTTAATATCCAACTGCATTGATTGTGAATGTTGAACTTACTTTTGCTTGCAAACCATCATTATCATTTTTTTCTTTAACCCTAAAAGTAAATAACCTACTTATTCTATTCGTAAGTACACAGCAACCGAAGAAAGTTAAAAATAATAAAACTGTTGATATTTTTCATAGATTGTGGGTCTTGCAGATATTTAAATAAATTTTATGTTTGATGCGGGATTTTATATTGTACGTAGTTTCGTAAGCATGCATTTAAACGACCTAAAAATAGAAATTGAAATATTTTTAATAAAGTGTTATTAATCGACCTCATGTATTGAAATTAAAAGAAAATTTAATAGTCTTTCTTACTTTCAGATGTTCTATTTTCAAAAAGTAATTTTAAAATTGCACTTTAATGTATTATACCATTATATATTCATTCTTAGCATACTATAATGCTGTGCATATCTGTTATTTTTGTCACAGACAGATTAAATGAAACTGGGATCAATAAAAAGATATTGTTTTGCTCGCACCTGAGCGTTATGCAAATTTTTTGTATAGATAGTGATCTTGCGTTTTGTCATAACATGAACATGTTAATGACGAAATTGGGCATTGATCAATATTCAGTAATTTTACGTTAAAATGGTAATATATGTCATGAAATATATATATGAGTGTTTTCTTTGAAGGCGGAGAACTTTGAATTGAAATAAAACACAAAAAAATGTTTTTAATGTCCATGAAATTGTCTTTATTTAAAAGATAATTTTATGGCATTAATGTTTGAACATGATTTCGGGTATGTACCAGCCGCAGCTGGCGCGTACATGGCGTAATCTTGAAGTCTAATTTTCACACACTCTTCGCAGTAAATCAGACTGTATTTCGGCAATAACGCATCGAATGTTGGCTTCCAAATACTCAATTGTTTCAAATATCTAAACATAGACATGCGATTTTACATATCGCCAGAAAAAATAATCTAATGGCGTCAAATCACACGAACGAAGTGGCCCGTTAACAGGTTCATTTCCTGAAATTAATGTTCGTCAAATGTTTCTTTCAGTAAATTAATTGTATCGCGAGCTGTGTGTCATGTGGCGCCGTCTTGCTGAAACCTCATGTCTGCAACATTAATACTTTGCAATTAAGACACAAAAATGCTAGTAATGATGTCTCTATACCGCTCACCGTCGACTGTAATGTTCTGACATCATTAAAAAACGTATGGACCAATCAATCGCTTGTGTGTGGGCACTATACGACATCTTACGGGATGCGTATTATCGTTTAGAGTAAAGGTATTGCGAAAACGATCCATTGTTTCTCGAATTGATCGCTCTGATAAACGATTATGAGCACCATAAAATGCACGTAATGACTATTCGGGTAAGTCTATTCATGATGAACTGCCAAACCAAAGTAACTCAAAAACAACCGAGAAGTGTCAAATCGGCTATTACAGAAAACAGTGCCAATTTAAAGTTCTCCGCCTCCAAAAACACTCTTTAATACGACATTTATTAGAACAAGCATTAAATATGTATAATGAAAATGGAAAATAGATTTACTAAATTTTTTTTCTAGATAAAAAAAAGTAGTCGAACAAGAGATACGCTTTTTTATGTTGAAATTTAACCTTCAAGACAGAAGTTATTACCAGAATAATGAAATATATTACATTACATAGCGCTCAGACTGATCAAATTTTTGCATCGTTTATACACCCACGAAAAAATAAATTAGATTTTATGCACCGGTTTATCACCACTACTCCCCAAAAAAAGGCGATGCCTATTCCGACTTCAGGAAAAGTAATGACTTTAAATTTTTACGGCGCAAAAGATAGTCTTCTTGTTTTATTAGGTGGGTGTACCTAATAAAACAAATTGTGAAGAATATTTATTTTATTAATCTTTCTAAATAAATAAATTACGGAAGCATATGTGTGATTAAATTACAAGTGAATTAAAATTAACATTTCCTGCCATTCCATCGTTGTTGCTAATTACAGAAATGAATTAAAAATTTCTATATTGGAGCAGGACTCCAACCTGTATCTACCGTTTCCTAGATGGCTGCTTTAACCAATTGAATCGCAAAGCAGCACAGTTTCGAGTCATAAATAATTACATTATAAATGTTAAACTGCGCAATCAGGTTTCATGTTTACAATTATATATAAATATATAATCAAGTGCTTCGCGAAGGGAAATTAATGAAAATTAACATTTCCTGCTATGCCATCGTTATTACTATTACGAGAGGATGTTTGAGCAAAAGCAAATATATAAAAAAATATAAATTTTATATACATTTTTATATATTTATGAAGTCATTTTTTCCAGACAGTAACAATTACATTTGTAACGAAAGTATGCTGAAGTTAAGAAAACAATTCAGAGATGTAGCAAAACTACCATGCATAAGCGTCTCCAGAAAAGAAGAAAACTGCATACTATACGAGGATAGTTTGACAAGTAGTGAGAATGACACATAGGTGGCACTCTAATTGGTAAAACAAATGCACTGTAATTTAGGTTGCGTATTTATATATTTACATTCCGATATTTAGATAATTGGTTGATTAGTTTATTTTGACAGCTGATTGAAAAAGAAGCAACACGTCGTTTTGTTAAATTGGAAAAAGCAGAGTATCGTGCGGTGATTAAATACTTCGTAATTAAGGGTATGAAAGCTGCCGAAATAAAGATGAGTTACGGGAAACATTAGGTGAATCTGCTCCATCATCCGCCACAATAAGTAGATGTGTAAATGAATTTAAACGTTGTCGAACAAGGTGTGTTGATGAAGCGTGCTCTGGAGCACCCAAAATCGTGACTTCTAAGGAAATGATTATAAAAATCCATAATATTATTACGCAAGATCGACGACTCAAAGTGAGAGAGATAGCAGACATGGTAAACATTTCAACAGAACGCGTACACCACATTTTAACGAAAGAATTGGGCCTTTCCAAGCTTTCGGCAAGATGGGTGCCGCGATTGCTTACGATCGATCAAAAGTTCACTCGTTCGCGCATTTCCAATGAGTGTTTGGACCTTTATAAGCTAAATCCGGTTAATTTTTGTAGGCGGTTTGTTACTTGCGATGAAACTTGGATACACTACAGTACACCCGAAACTAAACAACAGTCGAAACAATGGTTAGAACGTGGTTCTGCACCTCCAAAGAAAGCGAAAATCACTTTATCCGCAAACAAGGTGATGGCATCAATTTCTTGGGATTCAAAGGGCATTTTGCTCGTTGATTACCTTCAGAAAGGTGCCACAATAAACGGACAATATTATGCAGAACTTCTACAAAAATTAAATGTTGAGATTTGTGCTAAACGGCCAGGAATGGCAAAGGAAAAGATTCTGTTTCACCAAGACAATGTTCCCTCGCATACCAGCACAGTTGCGTTGTCCAAAATCCACGAGTTGCATTTCCAATTAGTACCGCATGCGCCTTATTCGCCGGATCAAGCCCCTTCCGACTTCCACCTTTTTACAAAATTGAAAACGGCACTAGGTGGAAAGAAATTTTCGTCTAACGATGAGCTTATCATCTTCGTAAATGAATATTTTGCAAGCTTTCCGGAATCGCATTTTAGAGATGGCATTAGGGCATTGGAGCACTGTTGGAATAAATGTATTGCTCTTTTAGGAGAACATATTGAAAAATAAATATTATTTTGTATTTAAAAAATTCGTTTTTCTTTTCCATTCTCACTACTTGTCAAACTACCCTCGTATGATAAAAAAATAAATTACGTATCATATTGCTTTTTTATATTGAATGGCAGACAGTTGAAGTCTCTACCTGTTTTTGGATGAAAGTACTGATAAAAGTGATTACATGAAGCTGTCCAACATGACTTAAGAGATAATAATCAATAAAAATATTCTTAAGTTTAATATGCAAGCCGTTGAAATAAATTGTGGTAAACTACTTCACATAAATTCAAATAAAGTTATTATTAACAGCATATTCAACTTTGTCACACTATTACTCTTGGTGTCCTTAAAACAAAGTGACATTTATATAAAATACCGAACAAAACGTGATAGTCTAATTACAAGGACGAAGAAAAAGAATATTTTTTTTTAAAAAGAGCAGTAGCAGTTGAACTAAAATCCTCAGATTATGTGGCGGTGAAAATTACCTTCCTAGATCGATATAATATTTTGCACTTTCGCATGAGGGTGGATTGAAAAGTCTATTGAATGACAGGTACATGGTATAGTTTCAGATAGTTTTTGCGCTGCCTTGACGAGTTACCTTCTTAACCATGTCAACTGTCAAATTTCAGCTCACTACATCTATTAGTATCGTTCAACGAGTGTTTAGTTAAGAAGGTCTCGCAGATTTTGGCGAGATAAATAGTTTTGAAGTTGGTGCTGTCATTAGGCACTTTTACTTCAAACGTTTATCAGCAACGAATATTCAGAATGAAATGAAGAACGATGTGAAGAATTTGACTCTTTAATTTTCCATTGTTGAAAGATGAGTTCGTGAATTCAAAGCGCTTCGCATAACCGTCAAAGGTTAAGGTACTACGTAGTTAACATCCAAAATCTGTCCCTATACTGAAAATTATTGAAAATGTACATGCTATAGTGTCAAAAGACCATCGTTTGAAAACATTTGAAATAGCGCAGGCTGCGAGATTTATTACCACTACTCCCACAAAAAAGGCGATGTCTGTTCCTTCTTCAAGGTCAAAAGGTCAAACCATCATAGACGCCTATTAGGCGACTCTTTTAGACAAACTGAAAAAATTAATGGTTTAGCCAAAATAACAATAATTCTCCACTAAAACAATACACGGCCCCATATAAATGTTGCTGTGGCAAAAATTAATGAATTAGGCTTAGATTTGTTGCCGCGTTTACTTTATTCGCCGAATTCGATACCGCCGAATTGCCATCTTTTTCGACGTCTAAAAAATATTTTGTAAGTCAGAAATTTACGACTAACAATAATGTTAAAGTTGCTGTGGATTTTTATTTTAACGATCTTGAGAGTTCTAAATTTTTACCATGGACTGAGACTGGATCATCGCTGATCCAAATGTATCGCCATAGTAAGGGGATATAAATGCAATTTCAAACCCAAGTTTTCTTTTATTATCAGTCCACGGACTATTTACTATAGTATTTTGATAATCATTCAATCAAATTTATTATCTTTAATGATTGCCAATACTTTGAAATTGTTTGATTATATGGCGTCAACAATTGCTTAATCTCGAAAATATTACTATATATACTCACCTGTAATCGTGTTCATTAAACTTCCAGCTGCATGGAGTTCGATTAAAAGGTTCTAGTATATCAATACCTTCCCTTTGTAGGCGAGTATTTGAGATATTTACTATTTAAAAATGTCAATAAAAAGAGACAATTTTATTATACACCGTTAATTAATCGAGATTACATTGCGTTTCGCATTGTAACCAATTGATGACGTAATTTAACTGCAAGTATTGACAAGGGAATTATTACTTCCTTTCTTTTTACTGCATTTGTGTGTATGTATTATATGTGTTTACTTTATTAAGTATTGCTTATATTGACTGACTTTTATGTACCTAGTAAATTCGTAGAATGAATGTTGTAGACTATGTGACTGTATTAATAGTTATTTAAATTTCTCTTATATTTATGTATGAAGTTTAAAACCATTTATAAATTTATTTTTAAATTATAATCCTTACTATAAGGAAAATCTATATGTAAAGGTGTCCCAAAATTAACGCAAGATTTGAATTAAATAGAAAACACAGTTTTCAATCTTTTGATTGTTATTTTTTTATTGAATCATAAAGTACATAGGATAGGGTTATTTATGGAATAACACATCGGGCAAATAGCCTCCACGGCTTTGCATGCACATATGCAAACGTTTATCGAAATTTTCCATGACCATTATGCATAAATGTGGCTGAATTTCGTTGATACAGCGTTGAATCTCCTCCTTTAATGCACGGGTGGTTGTGGGCTTGTTGATATAGACCTGTGATTTCAAATAACCCCATAAAAGGAAATCTAATTGTGTTAAATCACACGATCTAGGAGGCCAATTCTGATCACCGAAACGAGAGAGTACACGACCTGAAAATGTCTCATGCAGTAATTGAATTGTTTCATGGGCTATATGGCATGTAATACCGTCTTGTTGAAACCACATATTGGCCACATCAATATCATCCAATTTAGGCAGAAAGAACTGTGTTATCATGTCGATATACCGAGCACCAGTAACAGTCACTGCTTGACCAGCTTCATTTTCGAAAAAGTATGGTCCAATTACGCCTCCAGCCCAAAATCCACACCAAATAGTGACACGTTGTGGGCGCATTTGTTTTTCGACAATCACATGTGGGTTCTCAGAACCCCAAAAGCGGCAATTTTAGCAATTAACAGAGCCATCAAGGTGAAAATATGCTTCATCGCTTAGGATAATTTTGCTCGCAAAATCGGCATCCATTTGTTGATGTTCAATAATCAATTCAACGAACTCTCTTCGCTGTGCATGGTCATTAGGCTTCAGTTGTTGTGTTAATTGAATTTTGTAAGCATAGAGACACAGATCTTTAGTGAGTATACATTGTAGAGAGCTTCTTAAAATTTGCAATTCTTGTTAACGATGCCGCCATTACCTTGAGGTTCCTGGATTGTAACCGACACTCTCACGCACTGCTTCGATATTGACATTTGAACGGTTTGTTGTTGGACGACCAGTGTGTTTGGCGTCTCTAACGGATCCAGTCTCCCTGAATTTTTCAATTAATCTCCTCACAGTCGACGAAGTTAAAACACTATTCCGACCAAATTTTGTATGAAATTTTCGAACTGCGGCCGACAAGCTTTCATTATTTTCGAAATATTGTTCAATAATGAAGACTCGTTCTATTGTGTAACGCTCCATTTTTTCTAACCCTAAACTGTCAGCTGTCGATTTGTTTTTTTAGGGCTGCCAGCACTTTACTGCACAAATGGCGACAAATTCAAATTTTGCGTTAATTTTGGAACACCCATTATATAATCAATACTACATTAACTTTAACACATATCCAGAAACACAATACTTTCAGCTATGTTATACTTAGTATCCAAAATTTCCAATTTGCATTCGTCATCTTCACTCTAAATATCGAAAACAGACAATTGGCGATTATTTCATCTGCCTATCACTCATCAATTGTCACTGACTTTTTGACCAAAAACCATATTCGTCCAATATAACTACGTCCAATCGCCTTTTCTTCCTTAAATTGCAATTGGCGATGAAAAGATATGTTTAAATGTATGTATATGAAACGTCTTGGTTTCAGCCTTTCTTCCGCGTGATATTTTTTTAATTCAGATACAAATAATTAGATACTATAATACTATAGCTGACATCAACACTCCAGAAGCTGGCATTAACGCTTCAGAAGAAACTATGAAAAGTCTTGGTTTCAGGCTTTCTTCAGCGTGGTATTTTTTTAATTCAAATACCAACCGTTAGATGTTATAGCTGGCATCAACACTTAATCCAGATGAAATCTCTCTCTCTCTCTATATATATATATATATATATGTATGTATGTATGCATATATATATATATATATATATATATATATATATATGTGATATAGAGAAAAAGCTCTTAAATTTCGAGATTCGTATCTTTTATGTTTTAATGATATCGCTGGCATCTTATTCTGGAGTGAGTATTGATGCCAGCATCGCTGGCATCTTATTCTGGAGTGAGTATTGATGCCAGCGTATTTGCTGTTTGGAACAAATTATAATGGGGAATCCAACAATTAAACTTAATTACATAAATTATTTTAGTTCTTCATTTTTTTCTCAAATATTGCGTTATTTAATTTTAAGCTTCATTAAGGTCAAAATGCAAACCATTTTGTGAGTGATTTACATTGTTATAAGAGCAAAAATGGACTCACATTTAGTTTCAAAGCGTTTTCTCACTAAATATTTTGCATTTTGACCCTAATGAAGCTGGAACGTAATGAGCAAAATATTCGAGAGAAATAATAAAGAATGTAAAGTAATTTAGATAATTCTGGATTACCCATTATTATGAATGAAAAATGTTGTGTAATTAGGTGTAGTTAAAGAAACGGTTAGGTATTTATACTTATTTTCATTTAGTCTTATAAGTTCTTAAATCTCAAAGTTCGTAAACACTTTTGTTTTAATAACATGATTGGCATCTTCTTCTAGAATGAGAGATGATGCCAGTGTCTTTGCTGTTGGGGACAAATTGTAGTGGTTGATTATAATGAGGAATTCAACAATTAAACTTAAAAATATAAATTATTTTACGTTGTTAATTGTTTCTCTGAAATATCTTTTTTGAGCTCCATCAGGTTTAAATGCGAACCATTTAGCAAGTGATTTACATTGTTATAATAGAAAAATAGTAGAGTTCTATTTAGTTTCAGGGCGTTTTCTCGCACATAAAGCTCAAAACGAAGCTCAAAATTAATGAGCGAAATATTGAAGAGAAAAAATAAAGAATGGAAATTAATTTAGATAATTAACTTTAATTGCTGGATTTCCTATTATTATGAAAGAAAATGATGTAATCTTCGGAGTAGTTAAATAAAAAAATTGCTTTTCAAAGTACCAAAATTATAACAAATTTAGTTTATAAAATGTTGAAATATTTACACTTACATTATATAATTTTAGCTTTATGAGCTCTTAAATCTCGAGGTTCCTAAAATACTTTAATTTCCCTTCTTTATTTTATGAATTTATTATTTATTTAAAGATTTTGAAATTTTTTTGATTTACTAAAGCAATTATATCTTTCCTAAATTTGAATTATTAAACTGAATGCATCTTGATTGCTATTCTAATGTTAATCAAATAAATCAACTCTAAATTAAATAAAATATATTTCATTTTTAAATATGTACCTGTTAATGCATATATGTTAGGTTAGTAGTATACAACTCTGAACTTAATTTGGTACGTAGACTTCCGCGGTCGTGGTCCATGCTATCTGCTTCAGGGTTTCCGGGCTGCGGGCTACCAATCAGTGTGTGAATACACACTGATTGGTATCTCAATGCCCTCTCCCATCATCATCCTGCCCAGAAACAGGGCGTTATCAATTCCTTAGTCCAAATAGCTGTCAACATATCTGACCAGCATTCTATATCCCAGGAATTAAGTCATGTTACCAAAGCTCTTATAAATAATAATTTCTCCAACCATAATATTCAGCAAACCATAGATCGACATCTTAATCCCAAAATCTCACAACTTAATACACAGCTTACATCATCTCCCCCCTCTCTAAAGCCCACCTACCCTATATACAAGGCATTACTGACCGCATCAGTAGAGTTCTTCTCAAAAACAACATCAAAACCATCTTCAAACCCCATTCCAAATTATCTGACCCTTTTTCCGTAAAAGACCATATTTCTTTAGAATCAGCTGGTGTGTACAGGATTCCTTGTTCATGCGGCAGGGCATATATTGGTGAAACAAAGCGGTCTGTCGGCACTCGTGTTTCTGAACATGAGCGTTGTACTAGGTTGTTGCGCATAGCCGGTTCTGCACTTGCCGAGCATAGGCTGGAAACCGGGCACCATATTCAGTTTAATTCAACCAAGATCCTATCCCGCACTAACCACTTCTATGGTCGCAAAATCCGTGAAACTATAGAGATCTTTAAGCACCCCAATAATCTTAACCGCGATGATGGCTACCCCCTACATAACGCTTGGCAATCCTGCATCTCTAATCTACCCAACCGTAACCGTAACGCTCCATTGACCCATGACCCATTATCCATATATAAACACGTCCCCCATCGACTTACACCAGTTTCAGTGCAGTAGTTCAGCCCCGAAGATGTCCCATACAAATGGGTACGAAACGTCGGAAGATATACTAGTGACGCGGTTCCAGCCCGGAAACCCTGAAGCAGATAACTCTGAACTTAATTTAAAGTTGAATTAATTTTTAATAAAAATTTATATTAAGTCAAAGTTATTTAAATATATTGGGTCTGGGAAAAAGTTCGTGGCGTTTTTCCCGATAGATGGCATTGGTTGCCGATAACTAAAGAACAACAAGTCACAGCGACACCACCGACGGCTCGTTTTTTAGATGACCTTCCAAACGTTAGTTTGAGCGTAGAAACATTGTAATCGGTGTAGTGGTTGGAAAGTTATTCGCACTTGAAAATGGAGAAGAATAATGAGAAATTTCGCTATATTCTGCAATATTATTATGATAAGGGGAAGAACGCTGCGCAGGCTTGTGATAAAATTTGTGCTGTGTACGGTGAAGGTACTTTATCGAAATCTGTTGCGCGGAAATGGTTCGCTCGCTTTCGTTCTGGAAATTTCAATGTGAAAAATGAGTCACGCTCCGGTCGTCCAATCACTGAAAAATCTGATGAAATTCTTGAAAAAGTCCAACAAGATAAGCATATCAGCAGTGTCGATATTGGCATGGAGCTAGGCATTGACCACAAAACTGTTTTGAACCATTTATACAAAGCTGGTTACAAAAAAAAGCTTGACGTATGGGTTCCTCATGAGTTGAGCGTGAAAAACATGATGGACCGAATTAACATCTGCGATGCGCTGCTGAAACGGAATGAAATCGAGCCGTTTCTGAAACGTTTAATAACCGGAGATGAAAAATGGATTACGTACGATAATCGGAAGCGTAAAAGATCGTGGATAAAGGATGGTGAGCCGTCACAAGCGTTCGCTAAGCCAACATTGACGCCAAAAAAAGTGATGCTGTGTGTATGGTGGGACTGGAGGGGAATCGTCCACTACGAGCTACTTCCAACTGGTCAGACGATTGATTCTCAACTCTACTGTGCACAACTAGAGAGATTACGCCAGGCGATTGAAAGAAAACGGCCCGAATTGATTAATAGGAAAGGTGTTGTCTTCCATCATGACAACGCCCGACCACACACTTCTTTGATGACCCGTCAAAAATTGAGAGAGTTTGGTTGGGAAGTTTTGATGCACCCACCTTACAGTCCGGATATAGCACCCTCTGACTATCATCTGTTTCGATCTCTGCAGAACTCTCTCAATGGAATTAAGTTGGTTTCAAAAGAAGCCTGTGAAAACTACTTGATTCAGTTTTTCGACCAGAAACCACAGAAGTTTTTCACCGATGGGATCATGGATCTACCAAAAAAATGGCGAAACATTGTCGATAATAATGGAGCATATTCGGTTTAAATGAATTCGTCCACGCGCCATGCGGGGACCAGTTGAATTTTACTGAAAAAACGCCACGAACTTTTTCCCAGACCCAATATTATATATTCTTCAAATTTCAAATAATTCACATTACAATTAAGAAAACAATTATTTAAATCATAAAAATTACTAATACTCAAATAATTATGAAACAATTACAATAAAAATTAAATAACCCCCTTGTCTATCACATTAAATAATAGAAACATACATGAATACATAAATTAAGATATAATCTTATCCGATCATTGTGACATTTAGGATTCTTCTAACATTTCCTTTCCTTTACTTTCAAATGTTTTCGGTAGATGTATTGTCCATACATTAATACATATGTCTTATTTCTTCACTTACTAGTATTTCTATTCGTAGATGGCTAAATATCTTTTAACTTTTTAAATTAATTTGTAATCGTTTATCACTTTTCATTATATTATTTATACAAATGTTGATCACTTCACTTACTTATCATTAACTTTAAAAAATATTATTTAACACTTATATTATTTATCTGGATAACATAGTCCCACATAAATACTCATACGTGTGATTATAATCTAACATTTATAATTTAATTGTTTTTAAGAAGAAAAATTTTTTCATACCTTTACGTGCTTCGTCGAGGACAAAGTAAAACTCTTCCTTTAATATGAATAGCACTGGTATATATAAACTCAAATGCTTGACCAATTATATATATTGTTCAAAACAAAAGAGAATACTATCAAGAAATTGCATATTATTACAAAATAAGGAAGTTTACATTTAGACATTTAAATAAATATGAAAATAAGCAATAAAACGATTGCATTAGTGTATATTAAAAGCTTCACAACTTAAAAATTATGAATCACATTTCATAAACCCTTACGCAAGTCAAAATCAAATTAATTTTCGAAAATTTCTTTGTAGAATAACTTCTTAAATTCCTTCAAAATTGTCATCACATTTTATACTCTTTCAATTAATGTTATTTAGTGTTTCTAATTACTTTTAGATAACTTATACTACTTTCACTATTTTCTGTCTATGCTCTAGCCAAAGTCTCTATGCAATTGTTTAAAAATCAACTAAATTAAATTAAAGATATAATATATAGGTTGCATATAATTAATACTTATGCGCTTTTACAATACGTCGTTAATGTAATGCAGAAGTTTTCGAAAAAAATTCTGTTCTCTTTCTGTATTACATGTTCAATGTAACATATAAATCGCTTAAAATTACAATAATATATAGGTTTTTCAATATTTATTCTGTAATGATAAAAAATCATATAAATTTAAACTTTAAAAATATTTAATTCATAAATATAATGACATATGGCTTAAAAGACTGTAATCTTTAAAAACATGGTAATAGTTCTTACGTTGAAACCCAATAAAAATTCTGACCTTACAGATTTGTAACGTTCAATTCATCTTTAGTCTTGCATTATCAAAGTTTTTGAGTATATAATCAAGAACAGACCACACTGGTGGCTTAAGACATCAAAAATATTGTCAGATGTCGAATATGGTTTCAGATAAAATACCTAGGGTTGTGTCGATCTAAAGAAAATAAGCAATGTTAGTTTACTTAGTCATATAGTAGAATACGACGAGAACTCAAAATATTCCCGGAATTGTGTCGTAGTGTTGGCAGTTGTGATGCAATCACAATAAATTTTGTACAGTACATTCCTTATGGTGCATAGTTATGACGCTGACAGGTCTGAGCAAGTGTGAACACGCAGTGTGACTGCAGTTTAGCGGAAGGTAGGAGTGTGTGGTGATCAGTGGCGCGATGTCGCAGTTCGAGCAACGGGCGAACATCAAGTTCATGTGCAGATTGGGAAAATGTGCTTCAGAGACTTTGTTAGCCTTACAAACAGTTTACGGTGACGATTCGTTAAAGAAAACAGCCGTTTACGAGTGGTTTTCAAGATTTAAGGGTGGACAGGAATCGCTGGAAGACGAGAGTCGCAGTGGGAGACCTTCAACCTCCAGGAACGAAGGAATGGTCGAGCGAGTGAAACAATTAATCAGAGTAGACCGCAGAATGACCATCGACGAGTTGGCACAAGAAGCGGGGATCTCTCATGGATCCATACATGCAATCCTGTCAGATGATTTGAAGATGAAACGTGTCAGTGCAAAGTTTGTCCCGCGCTTGCTGAATCCGGATCAAATGGAAACTCGGAAGTTGACGCCGGCCAAATGTTTTGAAAAAAGCACAGAGGACCCGATGTTCTTGCAGACAATCGTTACTGGTGACGAGACTTGGGTGTACGCGTACGACCCGGAAACCAAGATGCAGTCATCAGAATGGCACACATCGTCCTCTCCTCGACCAAAGAAATCACGTCATGTCAAATCGAAAACAAAAGTGATGCTCATTGCGTTTTTCGACAACGAAGGTGTGGTGCACCATGAATTTGTACCAGCTGGACAAACGGTTAACGGTCCTTTTTACGTGCAAGTTTTGAAAAGAGTGAGGGAAGCAGTTCGAAGAAAACGTCCAGGCAAATGGCAAGAAGGATGGTCACTCCATCACGACAATGCTCCCTCCCACATGTCGATTGTTGTGCAAACATGGCTTGCAGAAAAAAACATTCCAGTCCTCCAGCAGCCTCCCTACTCACCGGATTTAGCGCCATTGGATTTCTGGCTCTTCCCCAAGCTCAAAAAGGGCCTCAACCGTTTTGACACCGTAGAAGACATCAAAACCAACGCGACGGCTGAACTTCGGAAGATACCACAACAGGACTTTCATCGTTGTTTCCAACTATGGCAGGAGCGGTGGAGCAAGTGTGTGTGTTCAGACGACGCCTACTTTGAAGGCGATTAAGTGACTGTGTACCTATGTTGTGGTAATAAAGAGTTAAAACAAAATTCCGGGAACTTTTTGACTCCTCCTCGTATATTATAAATCTATTGGGTTGGCAACTAAGTACTTTCGGTTTTCACTGATAGAGAGCGTTGCTTTATTTTTTGTATAACGTATGTTAGTGCTGTACTTTACCGTTTGTTGCGTGATGCAAGTCACATTAACGTAACTTTAGAAGCAAGTAGTGCGTGATTTTTATTAAACCTATTAGTTGTGGGTTAATTTTAAATGGAATGCAGAAACGAACATTTTCGACATATTTTACTATTTTATTTCCGTAAAGGAAAGAAAACTGCTGCGGCTCACAAAAAGATATGTGAAGTTTATGGTGCTAATTGCTTAACAGAGCGCACGTGTCGGAATTGGTATAAAAAATTCCGTTCTGGAGATTTTTCCCTCAAAGATGAGCAACGTTCTGGTCGGCCTACTGAAGTTGATGATGACCAAATCAAAGTCATAATTGAAGAGGATCGTCATATAACTGTTCGAGAGGTTGCGGAGAGGCTACATGTATCGCACACAACAATTGAAAAACATTTAAAATGTCTTGGGCTAGTTAAGAAGCTTGATATTTGGGTACCTCACGAATTGAAAGAAATTCATTTCACACAAAGAATCAACTTTTGCGATATGCACCTTAAACGAAGTGAAACCGACCTTTTCTTAAAAAGAATCATCACTGGTGATGAAAAATGGGTTCTGTACAGTAACATAGTTCGAAAACGATCATGGAGCAAACACGATAAACCAGCTCAAACCACATCGCAAGCTGAACTGCATCCAAAAAAGATCATGCTGTCAGTTTGGTGGGATTACAAAGGTGTTGTGCTTTTTGAGCTGCGAACCAAAAGATCAATTCTTATGTTTACTGTCAACAATTAATAAAACTGGATGAAGCAGTCAAAGAAAAACGGCCAGAATTGTCAAATCGGAAAGGCGTAGTTTTCCACCAAGATAATGCAAGGTCTCACACATCTTTGGCAACTCTTGGGAAACTATTGGAACTTGGCTGGGAAGTGATGCCACATCCCCCATATAGCCCTGATCTAGCACCATCTGATTACCATTTATTTCGAAGTTTGCAGAATTCTTTGACCATTCAAAGAATCAAGGTCATCGTCATTTGTGAAAGTTTTACCATTATAACTTTCACAAATGACGATGACCTTCACCCGCACCTGGTTCAGTTTTTTGCTGATAAGGACCAGAAATTTTATGAGCGCGAAATCATGCAGCTGAAAGAAAGATGGCAAAAGGTCATTGAACAAAATGGAAACTATATAATTGATTAAAAACTATTCTTTGTTTTAAAAAAAGTGTTTTATTTTATACTACAAAACCGTAAGTACTTAGTTGCCAACCCAATATTTAGAAACATTAGAATTTTTAGAAGAAGAGACACAAGGCCATTTACAAGGATCCAGTATAAATACGCTGTTATTTAATACTTATACTCAAGATTTCGCACACTGTACTAACTTCCAATTTTAATATCATTCAATATGGAGAAGATATCTATACTCAATTGATAAGAACTAAGAAAGCTTAGTTTCACGAAGAGAGTTCTCCAAAAATTAAATACTTGGCTATCAAGTAGCTTTTTAGGATAGATAACAGGTGAAACAAATATTATGTTTTTCTCTCGATTCCAAAATTTACCATTGATAACAAAAATGCACCTATACAAGCCAATATGAAGTATTTAGGACTTTACATAAATAAGATTAAAGTGTACTAGACCCATAAATGATATAGAGAAATGCGAAAAAGCTCTTGGGGAATAGAATTTAATACCTCAATGAGTATATATAAATATCCATGAGATCAGTTTTTGATTATGCTAGCACAATATATTTTAATACTTGAACAATTTACGTAGGTTGGGCATTATTCATAACAAAACGCTGCGGTTTTATGTAGGAGCGATGAGATCAACTCCCTTAGCAGTATGACGAATTGCTCACAATGCCACGCTTTTTTACATCGTAAATACGTAGCGATGAAGTATGTCTACAGGATAATCACAAAGATGTCAGCGATTTTAAATAAAGTAAGAACCCTATCAAACGAGGATAAACTCCGCAAATATTGGAAGAAAAAAATCCCCCTAATTTTAACATCAACTTTTCGATTTGATATAGATATCTGATATTAACATTTAACATGTCATTTTTTTCAATATTAGCAATCTTAGATGAGAGTCCTAACTATACAGATCAGCCAAATCATGCCAGAAAATTATATGCATCTATTATATACAGTTAATTTGAAGGACATCTTTGTTATCTACAGAGATGGATTTACAAATCCAAATGGCCATTATAAAACTTAAACTAGATCCAGTGCCTGATATTTTCACAGCAGTGACCATTCTGGAAGCTATAAAGTATGGAAGCTTAACAAGAAATATCCGGTTATGATGTTAGAGTCAGTAATTGTGCTGAAAGCAAGTAAGTCTAGGAAAATCTTCAACTATAGGCATCCAATTATCATAGAGATTGTCCACGTTTTAATAAATCTCCTGGAAAATTGAGTAGCCGCAGAACTGTATTAGGTTAAAGGTCATTGCGAAATACGAGCAAATGAGATTGTAGGTAATCTAGCTAAAGAAAGCATTAATGATGCCGTAGGCTTCCAAATGATTAGGTGCGTACTTTGTGAAACATATTTAGTACGGTTATCAAAATCAAATCAAAATCATATTAAAACAGAATGGAATATGTACAGCAAAAATACTAAATTCAATCGTTAGACTAAAATTTTATCATGAAAAATATCCGAGCCATCTGTACAAAATAAATGTGATTGAGTCTTCGGAATATTCGTGTGGTGAGGGAAATTTTGACCACGTAATTCTAGCATGTAAATCACATGAGGAGAGTATTAATGAATTTTTCAAGTTGTATTTGGCGAGGCTCCATTAACCACAAACATCTTCACAAAATTTCAATATTAAAAACATATTTGACCAAATAATCAAATTATTGATAAACGCAAAACGTCATCTTTAGATACAATTAATTACTGCTAAGCCCTTAATTTCTGTCACTTACATATGTAACCTACCCATGTTCTGTTGGTCGATTGTTTTGCGCAAAGCAGGCCGATAGGTCCCGACCTGTGAAGTATGTAGTACCTCTATTTGGCCGCGTACACGATAATTGCTGAATAATTTGTAGACGCTGTGCTGAACTGAGTCTTTCCATAATAAAATGTCACACACTGCTTAACCAAAATATCGTGAAAGTTTGACGCGACTCACGCTTTATTTCTCAAAAAATCGCTATTCAGGCATCCTCAGCTACCATCGCTGTTATTTTCTTCATGCTGGATGTGGTCTATTTGGCCGCGTATTATGCAATAATGAAAATTGCGTTTCAAATTTTTCGATGGTATAGCTAACTGTGCGTTCAGTGGGCCCATTGCCTAGGCCATGAGTTGCTCTAAGCACACGAAACACATTTCTCGTACAACGCTGATTTTTGTAATACAGCTGAGTAATTTGTTGTGACGCTGTGCCGGGCTGAGTCTTTCCATAATAAAATGTTACACAATATTTACCCAAAATAGCATGACAGTATGACACGACTCACGCTTTATCTGTCAAAAATCGCTATTGAAAAAAGTACATTATAATGAATCACCCATTATATATATATACATTACATTCTCGATATTCAATACACTAATTTATTCAATCATTCCAATTGAAATTCTCGGAAAAAATTTAGAGATGAGAAGAAAATAAGTTATTTTTTTGTAATTTTATATCTGGAATACGTACGTTCTACACATGAAAAACAAACATATCCAATAATGAATATATGTATCGGTTTGAAGATTGATCTATATTAATATGATCAAAATGTTATACGCCATATTAATTTCAGAGAATTACTATATCATCATAACACCAATGTAAAGATAAACAGACATTGCGTATTGTTTGTGTTTACGTTAATTCATCACTTTTTCCTAAGAGTTGAATGTTTATTCAATCAATTACATTACGGAAATTTCGTTAGAAAACTTCCTACTATATGCCATTTCTTTAATAGCGGTTCCTGTTTTGACTAATTTCACATTTAACGAGCCAATTTTACGTTTTAGTTGTTTCAGCTAACTGCAAATTTATTATCGAATGAGATTGTTTACATTATTACAAAAAAAAATAATTCTGTTCAGTAATAGGCAAGCATATTAAAAACAAACATTCGGCGCCGAAAAATTATCCCACCATCAATATAACTGTCAAATTATTATAATCTAAAAATTGAAAAATTTAAATATTATTTCTGTAAAATTATATTTACAAAATATCACCAAATATTTACATAATACTACACAATCACTAATTAATTTTTCTTTTGTTTTTAGGTGAGTACAGTAGTTTTTCAATGACGCTACAAAATACTGAAGGGTATGTATAAAACTGTGAACGTGCTGTATTTGCAAATTAATTGCTTAGAATTTTATAAAGCAAAATCTTCACATTTGCACAAGTCAACATTGTGAAGAGGACCATCACATATGTGATGATTTGATCTCAACTAATGCAGCATCTTCTTCAAAGGAAATAATTAAGTGCAATCCATTATGATGGATCTAATGATGAACCTAATCGATAATTGACCAATAATTTAATACTATTTATTAGAAGAACTGATGTTTCTGTGTGTAGATGTCTTTTCTTCAAGAAATCATCTTATTTATTTCGACGCTTTGTAGTTTAATAGTGGGGTAACAATTTTCGTTTATTAGAAAGTCTCAGTCCATAATGGATTTAAAATAATTAGGTCATATTCAATACCTTATTCAGGATATACAGTACCTGGTTATTAAATTAGAGTCACCTTTTTATTTTGGTATTTTTCAAATTTATCAGAAATAAAACAAAAACAAACACATATTACTAATACAGAATCTTTATTTAAGCTTTATAGAAGATCTTATATTAATATTTTGTTAATCCCCTTTTGGCTTTAATGACTGTATTAATTCTATCTGGCATATTGGAAATACAAGTTTTTACCACTTCTTTCAATTTTGTATTCTCTTGCCAATATTATCTTACTACATTTTAGAACTGCTATTGTTAGGCTCGGGGATGAGTACGTAAACTTTTTTAACATATATTCTATTTTCGATCAGATTTAGATTGGGTGAGTTTCTGGGCTAGGGCAAATGGAGTATGTTATGCCCTTGAAAGAGATTTTTTATCGATTTCGCTGTATGGCACGGTGATCCATCCTGCACGGTCGTTCTTAATTTGACGAGTTTAGCAAAGGCAAAAATACAGTTTCAACAACAAATCAATAAGGTTAATATATCAACCTTATTGATCAAGTCAATCAACCACAGGCTCCATCAAATTCAATCAACAACAAATGCATGACCAGATTATGACTGATAATGAGTGTTTAATTATTTTTGTAGTTTCATTACTAGAATGTTCCTTGGGTCGAACGAAATTAACACTCTCCGTCATTACTTCAAGTCGGGATTCATCGCTGAATATCATATGTTGTAAAGTGAATGTTATAAAAATTGATGCCTTCAAAAAATGATTTATTAATGACAAACACTCATTTATCTTATCATCGCTCATTTTTGTCCATTGCAAGAATGTTTTCTCCATTTGATTCCGGCAGCGTACATTCATGATCACCCGATTATGCGATCAAATGTGTTTATATTATCCACTTTTAATTTAACTAACATCTGTCTAGCAGAAAATTGTCTATTAGTCTACAAGTGTTGTTTTTACAGTTAGCTCGTCGTTTCTCTTGGTGATTTACGGGCACCATGGTAATGACTGCGGCCGCTTAATAAATGAATATTTTCCCGAATTAATGCGGTCATTCAGTCGATTGTATATCGTGAAGTATTTGCGTTATTATAATTTGTCGGTTCGACTACATGCCTGTTTTTAATAAAGTCCCAATTTTAATTTTATCCCGACTACTAGTACCTTTCACTTTTTCCATTCCGAATAAATTACAAAGCTTACGAGTGAAACTAATAATAAAATTCACGATATTATTAAAACACAACGTAATTGGATATTATTCGTAGTGCTTTCACATATTTCATTATCTATGTTTAGACCCTAAGAGCAAGTAGCTGAACCCAAGCCTCTTTAAACAATTAATATGTTTACAATCGAAAATTTCAAATATGTATATTTAAATACAAACGGCTTGTATTACAAATTTCTTGATACGCAAGGTATTCCTAATTCAATTGCCAGGTACTATATATATTTTATGTAAAAGTATATAAAAATGTTTTATATTTACTAAAATAGCAGCAGTTCTTTTAACTTGTTGTTTTTCTGTAAATCAAAATTATTACAACTGTAAAAAAAATTTGAAACAACGTAACTAAAATGCAAATGACAAGAAAAGTTTTGCAATACGTCGCAACCGATTGTTTCATATTCTGACACGTTCGGCGTAGGTTGACGCACAGTTAAGACTACAGCAAAGTCGACAACTCCGTTTATATCTGTAAGTTACTCTCGAACTGTAGCGTCTAAAAGTAGAAAAAAAAACAGTAATACTCAAGAAACTTTGAATACTTAAGGAAAAGTTCATTAAGAATCTTGCAGTACTCAATTGAGACCACTTGTTGGTCCTTGACCAACCTACAGAGATCAAATAACGAATATAATTTACGATTACAAACATCATATGCGCAGTTGATGTTGGAATACTCAATTCATCTTTCAAAGATAACTTTGGGTTTCCTATGATGAAATCATCCAGAGTTTCGTAATTCTTAAGCATCTCACGATCACTTTGATATCGCCACTGAAATGCTTCAATAGCTGACACATCCTTAGTGAAAGTAACCACTTTCGTCGACGAACAAGAGGTGTCGCCACTAATTTCATTTTTGACAAGTTAGATTTTTTGGACAGAATGTTTGCTACTAGTACTTACAAAGTAAATTAGTCGCTTAAAATTCTGAATATATTGTTATTAAAAAATATTGTATTTGTTTCTCATTACATTACCCATTCATAAGTGCATAGATAAGCGGCGTCTTCACATCCTACAATACTCGAAAAAAAATTTGAATGTTGTCACAACTACATACATTCCACATGCACATTCTGAAACAGATGATTAGAACACTTACGATGAGATTTTAATTTACAAATAACGTAGTTGTTGTTTTAATGCCCACAACTTCCTCGTACTTGTAAACATACTCCAATATTTACTACAATAAATAAAAAATAATATTCACACATTTGCAAATTTTATTACATATTTTATTGCATCAAATACGAACTTGAAAGTATACTTACGTGGAGCCGACTGTCATCAAACTGACCATGATAAGTTTCGGTGATTTCCAGAGCTCATCTGGCAGTTTGACCTCGTTGACAGTAATATACATCTGGTATGTGTGCAATCAACGAAGTGTTGTACTTTGTTGTGTCGCTTCGATATAAACGCCCACACGATCGTTCAACATATTTACGAGTCAGAGTGCATGCATCTTGGTCAATACTTTGTTCAACAGTAGTTGTTTGCACTATTTAGCCATTGCTAATAGATCTTTTATTCAATTGCGATTCAAAGCGATATACGTAGGTGCTTTTACTATATACCCTTCTCTCGAATAGTTTCATGTCAGTGCGAGAGATGGAAGTCTACTTCTTTTATACTTATGTTGTCCATAATTCGATAGTTTTTATAAATTTCATTTAAAAAATATGACAAGACGTACTACGTCAATTGTATTAATACTATTTACGATAAATATCTCATAAAGTGGGACACTCTTTGCCAAAAGCTTCAGTCTTTACAAATTATTTGGTAACGGATAGATATTATATTCTGTAACTTTAAACTGTTGAGAAAGGATATCCAACAAATCCCGCCTCTTAGTTTGAAGGAAAGTTAAGTAGCAAAACTACATTTGATAAACTTTTGATAGTTTATGATCCAGCTAAGCCATATTTGTATATCACAAATATAAAAAATAAGTAAAATATTATTAAGCGGTAATATATGTTTGAGAATACACTCTCATAAAACTGTCGAAGAGACTGAAATTTTTGTGTCGAATAACTTTACCAACTCATTTGGTCTTTGAATTTCCACTATACTGCTCGAGGAACACCAGACTGTCACGGGAGAAAAGAAAATAGTGCACTTAGCAGTTGCAGAACGTGCATACAAAAACGGACATAAAGTAGAATTCCAAAGAGTGGAAATCTAATAAACCTCAACACTTTTATCAAGAAAACAGTCACAATCTTAACAATACCTAAACTAACTTATTAGGAGAGTCTTTTATGGTCAATGAAGCCTGATATATACAAAAGAAAATGACAAAGAAGTGAATCATATAACATAACCCGAAGAATCTGATAGCAAGCAAGTGTCAATTATTACAACTACTACACGACAAAACACGAAAATATGTCATTAGTAACAAAGGCCTGTGAAAATCCACGGAATAGTTTTATTCCTGTTTAACCATTTTTAACTCACAGAGAAAGTTAGGAAATATTTTTTATTAAACCCAGGTAGATTCACGAATAAATCTACAAGACGACTATAAATGCAATAGAGACGTGATTATTATACTACAGACTTATTTTATAAGAATAAACCTATTTCATAGTACAATATTTTGTTAAGGAAAGGCGAAAAAAAATTCCCAGAAAGTCACAAATGTTCTATTCATAAGTTTCATTCATAGTTTTATTTCATATCAATTTTTCTGTTTCTATGTGGCCATTATTCGCGGCATCAGGGCGATATGAGGATTCCTCTCAATCGCGTAGTAGCAAATTGCGATCCAGTGTGTTCGACTACTGTTGTTATTTGATTTTTAAAGTCATCTAGGCTATTGGGTAAACTTAATCTTTTACATATCCACTTAAGAAAAAATTGTGTACCGTGAAATCTGGGGATCTCACAGTCTAGCATAAAGAGTAGGATTTTGGTATTTCTTCAGACGAATTCAATGCTGGAGCACATCATTCAGAAAAGCTCGAAGCATAAGATATTAATGGGGCAGTGCTTCATCTTATTGAAAAATGAATTGATCTACATACAAGATAACATGGATTGTTTTCAAGTGTTCCTTCGAAGCTTGCTGCCGAACTGAATTTTTTCCATTTACATAAACCCACTCTCTGTAAACTATCAAAACCATCTTCATATGCTCTTCGGAGAAAGCGGTGTAATTTTGAATCCTCTTCTCAAAGAACGCTGCACCATAACAACTGGCACAGAAAGCTTTTTGTTGTCGAATGGCAATTTCATGTGTTGACAGAAAATTGGGGTGCTACAATAAACCTACAGCACGCTTCGGGCAGTCATTCCGAACTTAGAAATCACCTCTTAAAATAATCAGTGACTCGTTCGATGATAATGTTTGAGCACTCAAACACTGCATCGTCAAATCTATTCATTTTTTCAAAATAACCCTGTATTACGTCAGACATGACTAGCAAACATCGAGAGGTAATTCGTCTAAATAGTTAAAATGACTTCTATTATCATCATCAATTAAAGTGACTTATAACAGATACTGCTCCAATAATTTCATTTTGGCATCCGGTGTGCCCCAATGATCAAATTTAGGTCCTTTACTGCTTATATTCTCCATAAACAATTTGCTTTAGCAGATTGATTGTCCTTTTATGTTGCCGATAAAACCATTTATTCGGAAATTACCTCTACCGACGATGCTGACAAACTTCAAGGCAATCTTAATTTCTTAGGCGATTGGTACGAACGCTTTGGCTTAAAGCTAAACTTTGAAAAATGTTGTGTTATGACCTTTATTCGATTTTCTACACCGTTCGAATCATTTTATCACATCAAAGATGTTTATTTGAAAATGTGAGCAAAATAAAGGATCTTGGGGTGATATTTGACTATTGTCTCACTTTTATACCACATACTGCAAATTTTTGTTCTGAAGCTTTTAAATTGTTGGGATTTGTCATGCGCATTGCTAAATATTTCAATATCACTACTTAAATCATTATACTACGCTTACGTAACAAGTAAAATTGAAAACGAGTCTTTAATATGGTAGCCCATATATGCTTGTGATTCTTAGGTTTATCCACAAATAGGTACGTCACAAGATGAATTGCTTTTTCAACAAAACATGACCATTGAATGCCGGAAGTGATACCTTTTGTGATAAGTTCTTATATGATCTTGCTATTAACAAAATTAACTGCTCTCTTCTTGCTCGGCCATATATGTTTTCTGGTACCCCGTATTAACTCCTGAGACAATTATATATTAGTGTTCCCGATTGAGGGGACGAACGTTTTGAGGCGAACACCAATATGTATTTTGTCTAGAATGACCAACAGACTTTCGGAGGTCATATTTACTTGGACGAAACTTTATTTAATATTTTTTTCTTCATCATGAACAACACACGAGAGTAGTTTGACAAGTAGTGAGAATGGAACAGAAAAACGAATTTTTTAAATACAAAATAATTTTTATTTTTCAATATATTCTCCTAAAAGAGCAATATATTTATTTCAACGGTGCTCCAATGCCCTTATGCCATCTCTAAAATGCGATTTCGGAAGGCTTGCAAAATACTCATTTACGAAGATGATAAGCTCGTCGTTAGAAGAAAATTTCTTTAAACCTAGTGCCGTTCTCAATTTTGGGAAAAGGTGGAAGTCGGAAGGGCTAGATCCGGCGCATAAGGTGCATGCGGTACTAATTGGAAATGCAACTCGTGGATTTTGGACAACGCAACTGTGCTGGTATGCGAGGGAGGTAACCAATGAGCAAAATGCCCTTTGAATCCCAAAAAATTGATGGCATCACCTTGTTTGCCGATAAAGTGGTTTTCGCTTTCTTTGGAGGGGCAGAACCACGTTCTAACCATTGTTTCGACTGTTGTTTAGTTTCGGGTGTACTGTAGTGTATCCAAGTGTCATCGCAAGTAACAAATCGCCTACAAAAATCAACCGAATTCCGCTTATAAAGGTTCAAACACTCGTTGGAAATGCGCAAACGAGTGAACTTTTGATCAGTCGTAAGCAATTGCGGCACACATCTTGCCGAAAGCTTGGAAAGGCCCAATTCTTTCGTTAAAATGTGGTGTATGCGTTCTGTTGAAATGTTTACCATGTCTGCCATCTCTCTCACTTTGAGTCGCCGATCTTGCGTAATAATATTATGGATTTTTATAATCATTTCCTTAGAAGTCACGATTTTGGGTGCTCCAGAGCGCGCTTCATCAACACACCTTGTTCGACACGTTTAAATTCATTTACTCATCTACTTATTGTGGCGGATAATGGAGCAGATTCACCTAATGTTTCCCGTAACTCATCTTTATTTCGGTAGCTTTCATACCCTTAATTACGAAGTATTTAATCACCGCACGATACTCTGCTTTTTCCATTTAACAAAACGACGTGTTGCTTCTTTTTCAATCAGCTGTCAAAAATAAACTAATCAACCGATTTATCTAAATATCGGAATGTAAATATATAAATAGGCAACCTAAATTACAGTGCATTTGTTTAACCAATTAGAGCGCCACCTATGTGTCATTCTCACTACTCGTCAAACTATCCTCGTATGCCCTGCATACGTAATAAAATATTTTTAATGTATTTTTTCTGTTATTGGGCTTCTGGCTGTTGTAAATGAATATTATTATTAAAGTTTTACAAGAAGAAGATGTAACAATAAATATATTTCAATTATTGTAATTTAAATTTGCAAACTAAATTGCAAGTTGTCATTCTCATGTAGCCAATATTATAGTTGTTTGTGCAGATGTCTAAGATTTTTCCCGTTCAAGCGTAAAATCAACAATATAAAGCGATATATTTGAAAAAAAGTTCTTCGAAAATTATGATATTGCCTAACATAAATAAATGAAGTGTTAGTGTTATGAGCCATTTTCCATTCTAAAATGCCATTCCCAACGTTACCATCTATCAATAGTTTGAATGCATGTGAACGTTCTCAATATCATAAATACGCCCGGGTATTTTACTCTTCATTTCTATCTTTAATAAAACCTAACTCAAATTTTATTTGAACGTTCTTTTCGTGCAGTTAAATATAGAGATGTAAATACAAAAGACTGATATCATTACTTAAATATTTCAACTAAGAAAATAATGGAAATTGTTTGGTTGCAATAATATATTGCTGAAATAATCACGGAACATTTGTTTACAAAAAGTGTAAATTTTGCGATAATAAACCAAAATATCGAGAATCTATATTTAAGACATAAATAAATAAATGTACAAAGACGATGTATCCCATTTGTCACAAAAATAGCCTTATATTTGCATTGTTTCATTTAAGACATATGTTCAAGAAATATTTTTATTTTAAGTTATTCATAACAAACTAAAAAAACTTCAAATACTAACATTTTTAATGTGCGAAGTTTTATAGTCTAAAGAAGAATATATGTAACTTTTGTTGTTTACTGTAGTCGTTATTTTTCACGTGCATTTTATGCTTTTTACAATGTTTCGAAATATTCTCTGATGAATTTCTAACAGTCTGTTAAAAGTGAGTCGTTCTTTAGTTAATTATTTATCCAAAAAAATACGTTAAATATCATTTCAAAGCTGCGTTAAACATCATTTCACTACGTGAGAGTTTTGCTCAATATTTCAGTAATTCCAGGGAGCTATTCTGAAACATTTTAGTATGAAAACTACAAAATTTTTAAGGAAAATAATTTTATTGTTATTCAAAGGAATCCCCTTCAACTAAAATATACTTGTACACTCTTTAGAACCACTTCTCTAAACAAACATTTTGATGAAAAATGTCGCTGAAATTCAGTAACCGCCGAATTGGCCTCAGGAAATATTATACAATGTATCAATTTTAATCAACAGTAAGATATACAACCTGTTGAGGGCAAAGTCTGAATGACCAGCTCGACTCCGCATTCGTGCTAAATATTTAATGTATTTGCGACTGTATCCGGAACTGTCATCATAGTGTAAAATGTTACAATCTTTAAGATGAATTAACACCCAAACAACTGATTGTTGTCTTGTTATAATCGTAGACACCGAAAACCCCAAAACAAAATTTATGAACAAACAGCAAAAGCAAATAGTCAAACGAGAATTTCTTCATTGTACAACAACGAGAGATTCGAATTCTTTAGAAAACCTTCACATTGGCTCGGATTCGATAGCATCTATTAAATGGAGGGAGGGTATTTTTAACATGTCATGACTTTTTATTTTGTTGTTTGTTCATAAGATACACTATTTGTTCGTACATTGCGGACTCATGTTTATTAAGACTTCAATGCATATATTGGGCTATACTACCACCTTTCAAAATTCGGGGCACATTTTTTAACACTCGACAGTTGCGATGTATTTTAAACGAGATCTATATCATTATACATATAGTCGAATGTGGCACCCATTTTGCACACAGTTTTCTGAAACCCAAAACTTAAGCCAAAATATTGCTCATACTGCCTAATGAGATGGACGATCTTCCGAAACCATATCCTATATTTTTGCAGCAATTTCTGACGTTGATGCAATTTTCGGACGTCTTTCACGTGGATCGTCTTCAAGACTTGTACGACCACATTTAAATTCAGCAAACCATCTTTCTACTATTCTAATTGAAGGTGAAGAGTCGCTATTAACTTTTAACAATCGTTCATGAACTTGTTTTAGTGCTACACCTTCCAAAAATAAGAATTTTATAACTGCACGATATTCAATTTTTTCCGTTCTAAAAAAACACTGTGACACATCAACTTTGAACATCTGTAAATATTGGGTATGGGAAAAAGTTCGTGGCGTTTTTTCAGTAAAATTCAACTGGTCCCCGCATGGCGCGTGGACGAATTCATTTAAACCGAATATGCTCCATTATTATCGACAATGTTTCGCCATTTTTTTGGTAGATCCATGATCCCATCGGTGAAAAACTTCTGTGGTTTCTGGTCGAAAAACTGAATCAAGTAGTTTTCACAGGCTTCTTTTGAAACCAACGTAATTCCATTGAGAGAGTTCTGCAGAGATCGAAACAGATGATAGTCAGAGGGTGCTATATCCGGACTGTAAGGTGGGTGCATCAAAACTTCCCAACCAAACTCTCTCAATTTTTGACGGGTCATCAAAGAAGTGTGTGGTCGGGCGTTGTCATGATGGAAGACAACACCTTTCCTATTAATCAATTCGGGCCGTTTTCTTTCAATCGCCTGGCGTAATCTCTCTAGTTGTGCACAGTAGAGTTGATTATCAATCGTCTGACCAGTTGGAAGTAGCTCGTAGTGGACGATTCCCCTCCAGTCCCACCATACACACAGCATCACTTTTTTTGGCGTCAATGTTGGCTTAGCGAACGCTTGTGACGGCTCACCATCCTTTATCCACGATCTTTTACGCTTCCGATTATCGTACGTAATCCATTTTTCATCTCCGGTTATTAAACGTTTCAGAAACGGCTCGATTTCATTCCGTTTCAGCAGCGCATCGCAGATGTTAATTCGGTCAATCATGTTTTTCACGCTCAACTCATGAGGAACCCATACGTCAAGCTTTTTTTTGTAACCAGCTTTGTGTAAATGGTTCAAAACAGTTTTGTGGTCAATGCCTAGCTCCATGCCAATATCGACACTGCTGATATGCTTATCTTGTTGGACTTTTTCAAGAATTTCATCAGATTTTTCAGTGATTGGACGACCGGAGCGTGACTCATCTTTCACATTGAAATTTCCAGAACGAAAGCGAGCGAACCATTTCCGCGCAACAGATTTCGATAAAGTACCTTCACCGTACACAGCACAAATTTTATCACAAGCCTGCGCAGCGTTCTTCCCCTTATCATAATAATATTGCAGAATATAGCGAAATTTCTCATTATTCTTCTCCATTTTCAAGTGCGAATAACTTTCCAACCACTGCACCGATTACAATGTTTCTACGCTCAAACTAACGTTCGGAAGGTCATCTAAAAAACGAGCCCTCGGTGGTGTCGCTGTGACTTGTTGTTCTTTAGTTATCGGCAACCAATGCCATCTATCGGGAAAAACGCCACGAACTTTTTCCCAGACCCAATATATGAATGAGAAAACTTCACACGTGTTCGTAGAAAAGTAGTACAATTTTCAGAAAAATAAAACGACAAACCTTTGGCCTATATATAATACATATTACATCCTATAAAGAAGTAGTCTAACAATTCGAAATCTATTGAACAGGATGAAAATATATAGATATATTGTGTAATTTGAAGCTTAAATTAAATACATCTAAATTGGACGTATGAGACGAATTTTAACTTAAAACGCTTGACTATGGAACCATAGTAACATATTTCCTAAAGAAATAAATCAAGACAATTATTTCTACTAATGAAATTTATTTTCTTTAATTAGAGTACGGAGAGTGCTCGAGTTAAACTCGCTCGCGAACGAATTCAGTTCGAGCGAGTTATATTTTCTATATTAAAAAGAACTATTCTTACGAGTTGAGTTTGTGCTCACGAGTTAAATAATAAAACTCGCGAGCACAAATTTTAAAACGAACGAATTAAATAAAACTGTGCTCGCGAGCAGAATTTTTTCCTACTCTGTACTATAATTACCTGAAATTACCATAAAAATACTAAACGTGTTTAAGAAAAATGCCCAAGTAATAACTTCATCCAATGTACAGCTATTATTTAAATTTCCATCTTCCTAAAGATAGACATACGCGAGTGAAAATTCCTCGTCTGGAAGTATATTCGAATATTTCCATTGAAATTGACGCTCCTGTTAGAGGAAAACGTATTTATTGCAAGATAAATTTTGTAATTTAGTTGTTTATGTAGTACAGTTATTTACATAATTACTTGCTTTTTCATATAAATGAACACGCGACACAAAATACATCGCATTTACATAACAAACAGTAGATTCTAATATCATATTATCGGCATACTGCCGTCGTTTATTTAATGTTCGGAAATTATCATAATAAAGCATTTATATGTCCATGTAATTATGCATATAGCTTCCAAATACCTAGATAATGTATCTTTTTTTCCGAATATTGTAAATTAAATAATAACGTTCATAAAGGTTGATGCAAATTCGCAGGATGAGTATCTTGAACAAAATTTGTTAGGCAAAGATTGTTTTACTTATTGACAAAAGAAAATTATAGGTCAAGTAGAAGAAACAGGCATTTCCAATATTATCCTTATGTTTGAGTTCAACAGAGGAGTTAATACATCGAAAGCCACTAAAACCAATGCCGTTTACAAAGAAAACACAATTGGAGACCAGTCCAATCAATACTCGCTCCAGATGAAAATGCTAACCATCGCATTGAAACGTCTAGTAAACTTCGTATTAAAACCAACAAACTATCAAACGGAAGAAAGCCGGAAATAAGGATTTTTCATGGTTTCTCCACAAGAACATACGTTTAAATATATATAAATATATATATATATATGTATATATATTTATGTCTGGATATTGAAGTGAGGACTTACTATAAATATGATAATGAAAGATCCAATAGTAAAAATAATAATACGCTTTTCTTTTGTAAATAATAATACACTTTAAGGGTAGAATGTGACAATACTCTCTTATATACATTTAAAAAATCAAGTATTTAGGAAAACTAAGTGCTACAGTATATTTAACAAATCCCATTACACCTTTGAAGTAGCATTTCACGGACGATTTTTCAATTTTCCATTCGTCTGTCATTCAATTGATGTAGTAGCTACGAGTACTTTCCCGTCTTTGAATTTTTCCCATTGCTCGTAATCGGTCGCTAATTGTTTCTTGGGCTACATTTAACTCTTATGCCAATTGTTTTTGAGTTTGGGTTAGGTCTTCATCCAATATCCCCCGCAGTTTCGCATTTTCAAACTTTTTCAGTGTACCAGAACGTTCTTTGTCTTGCACAGCGAAATCACCACTTTTGAATTGTCGAAATCACGCTTCACATGTTTTTATGGTTGGAGAATGCTCACCGTAAGTTCCTATGACAGTGTTACTTTCACAAAATATAACACGTATGACTTTGAAGCTTGATGTCATAACATTACATACTTAAATCTAACGACATCTGTTAGAAAAACCGATAATGACTTTCCGGTACACCTGGTAAATATGATAATGAAAGGTCCAATAGTAAAAATAATAATACGCTTTTCTTTTGTAAATAATAATACACTTTAAGGATAGAACGTGACAATACTGTCTTATATACATTTAAAAAATTAAGTATTTAGGAAAACTAACTTCTACTGTATATTTAACAAATCCGGTCACATCTTTGAGGCAGCATTTCACTGACAATTTTTCGATTTTCCATTTGAGTGACATTCAATTGATGTGGTAGCTATTTTCCCGTCTTTGGATTTTTCCCATTGCTAATCGTTTCCGGGGCTACATTTAACGCTTCTGCCAATTGTTTTTGAGTTTGGGCTTGATGTCATAAGATTGCATACTTCCTGGCGACATCTGTTAGAAAAACCGATAATGACTTTCCAGTACATCTGGTAAATATGATAATGAAAGGTCCAGTAGTAAAATAATAATACTTTTCTTTTGTACAAAGGGTACTAGGAAAGTTTTGCAATACAGCTTTGTACCAGTTCTGCCTCTTCATCCTTCGAAACCAGTTCTGCCAAGTTTCACTAGGAAATAAAGCACACTCATTATCCCAAGCACGCACAAGGTCCTCATTTCCATATGCGGGAACAGTGCAAAGTCACAGAGAGCAAGATCTCGACTGTAGGGAGGGTGCTCGTGAAGTTTCAATCTTATCGTGGTCAAATATTCGGTGCAAGCGCGGTAAGCTGGAGCATTATCGTAATGGAGAAACGAGGTGTCCATTCTTGACTTTGTCCACAGGTTCTTCATAGATCCAATGACTTTAGGCAGACACTGTTCAGTATACCACTTAGCTGTGACTGTCTTCTGTGTGTCCAAAACGACCCGTTCCACAATTCCACTCGATTTGAAAAATACAGCTATCATTTTCCTCTTTACAGATCGGGATTTTCTGACAACTGCGGGTGTGTCCTCATCATCAAAGACCCAAACTTTGTTTTGAGTTTTAATCAGCACATCGTAATAGTACAGCCAAGTCTCGTCACCTGTCGCGATGTTGTTCACATACTTATGTAGATTGTCCCTTATTAAACTTTTTTAGCATCTCCCGGTACCAGACGCACGGCTTTTTGCCAATTAAAGAATGTTAAAAGATTCCTTTTAACATTCTTTAATTGGCGAAAAGCCGTGACGCAACTGTCTGCCTATTACACACTGGAAATTTAGTTACCGATCTTGTGATATAGACGCGTTCTCGCTTTGTCGGTCAATACATCTATATATTGGACGAGTGAGGGATGCAATAATATTATTCACCAAATTATTTGTATTTAAAAATTCGGAAGAATCCAACCTATTCCTGTCTCCTCTGTCATGTGAAAATGTCCTTTTGATTCAGCAGCGAATATCCTGATACTTATAACGCATTTAGAATTTGTAGAGAAAATTTAAAAAAGTGAAATTTGTTCATTCTTAATTAAATTAATTAATTAATTTTTGCTTAAAAGATAAAAATTAAAATTATATTGTTATGCATATGTAAAAAAAAGATCACTTACTTTTAAACTAGTTACTTAGTTATTGCATTTTTGTCATATAGTTATAAATCAGCTGATTACTGTATATGGATTTCAATTAACCTTTGTTTAATTTTATATGAAACTTTGATTTTATTTTACATAATTTAAGTTTATTATTTGGCTGTTTCTGCAATTAATTTACATTGTTAAGATTAGACTTTCGCCAAAGGAGTAGAAAGATTAATTACTATTATTATATAAAATTATAGTATTATTTATTAAATTATATATAGTTCGCAAGTTAATTGTGTTTAAAAGCTTTCAAAAATGTAAATGTCTAAATTACTTTTATATGACAAACATAAAAATTATTTACTTGTAAATTAAAATTCACATTTAAAATAGTAATTTAACAAACAGTACGCCTTCGTCATATAAAAACAGAGATAACTTATCATTTAATCTTATTATTCCCAAAACCACCCCTGAGATAAGATATTTCATAAATTTCTATAAATAGATATATATTTAAACAAATTTATTTACTAAATTAACTCTAAAGATCGCCACCTTGAACGTAATTAAATAGATAACCATAACATACATATCTAAGATTTAGGGTTGTCAATGTGTGTCTATTATATATATTTATATATTTCTGTTGGTGGGCTTACATTCGCTTAAATTATCCACTACGTGCATTTGCAATTAAAAACGCCACTTAAAAGTGCTAGGTACCAAACCCCTTGCACTTCTTCGAAGTACACGCTGCTGATCGAACGCTCGCAGTGTCAACTCTAATGCGTAGTCCGCTGAAGTTACAGCATACGCGTATTAATTAGAAGCGATCAATGTATTCAAACATCGATATTCACAATGTCAATGGCTTTCTTCCGCATTTCTAACAATTAAATAATTTAAAATCGCACAAATTTACATCTTTTTTTGTTGAGCTTTTCATTTCTTATTACAGAGCATATTAACTTCTTCCTTCAATATATTGTTAAATACTTTCAACACATTATTATTAACAAACTTCATAGTATTTTTATTACTCAAAAATATTAACCTACTCAAGTCTAGACACTTTTATGTCAATGATTATAATTATGTATTTGATGAAAAGAATTGATTAAAAAACAAAGATTACGAATAGCAAAATTTCAGTTTCAATTAACATAATTTCACTGCTATTCTGGACGTTCATTTTATTTTAAAATAAATATACAGGAAGGTGAATCCCCTGCACATTCAAAAATTGCTTTTAAAAGTTCTGCGAATTCATACAATGGGAAGACAACTTATCACAATTTATCATTGACTTGATTACAAATTTAAAACAAATGAAAAAACTCTGAATCACTTTTAAAAAAATAGTCACAATAAATAATAACATTATGATAATGATCTCTAGCTGTTTTAAATACGCAATATTCGAAAATAGATATCAAAACAAAAGTAATTATGAGTTGGTTAAAAAGAAAGCCCCGTTTAAGCTTTGCATTAATAAAAACGACACAAAGAGAACTTTAATTTCATCATACACTTCACTTTTGATTTAGAAATAATAAATATACTTGTCTATTATTTTAGTTATCTAGACAGTTTATTAACTATCGTGGCGATGGCACTTTTTCGAAGCACACTCTGTTATCTGAAAGCTCGCAGAGCCAACTTTAATGCATAGTCCGCTAAAGTTACGACAGAATATAAATGTGTTTGAAATTTCGCGTTTTTTTTAAAGAATAAATAAAGCACATAATCTGCATTCACTTTGTCTAGATACTTTTTAGATACTAATGATTATAATGTATTTGAAAAAAGAATTATTAAAATAAAGATTACAAGTAATAAAATTTCAGTTTCATTTAACATAATTTCACAGCTTTTCTGGATGTGTATCCATTAAGTGAATCCCTGCATATTCAAAAATTGTTTTAATACGTTCTGTGAAAAGACAACTTATCACATACATCAATTACCATTGATTTGATTACAAAGTTAAATGAAATAGAAAAAGCACTAAAACAATTTAAAAAAATAATCTTAAATATACTGTTATTTGCATCATGACAATGATCGCTAGCTGTTTTAAATACGCAGTATTCGAAAATAGACGATATTAAACAAAAACATTTATCAGTTAGTTAAAAAGGAAGCACTAGACTTTTTTGGCACCGTTTAAGCTTTGCACTAACAAAGACGACACAAAGAGGACTTTAATTTTATCATGCACTTCATAAGATGCAATGTTTTTGATTTAGAAATAATAAATACAATTGTCTATTATTTCAGTTATCTAGATAATTTGTTAATTATTGTGTCAATTGCACTTGGAAGTGCACGCTGTTAACTGAACGCTCGCAGTGCCAAATCTAATGCATAGTTCGCTGAAGTTACGACATTTGCTAATTAATTCGAAGCGATCGATGTATTCAGACATCAATTACCTTCATAACGTCAATAGCTTTCTTACGCATTCCTAATAATTATATAATTTAAAATCGCACAAATATATATATTTTGATTTCAAGGTTATTTTCTTCTAAGCTTTTCACTTCTTATTACAGAGTATATTCACTTCTTCCTATATATTTTTAAATATTTTCATCACTTATTATTAACAACCGTCATAGTATTTTTTGTTATTCAAAATTATGAATTTTTATATTGTACGTCTACGTTTCTATAATAAATATTTTACACGAATCGATATATATATAGCTCATCTACTAAAGTCTAGACACATTTTAGATAGTAATAATTACGAGATATGACAATTAAATAACGCGGATGCGCTACTTCCATTGTGCACCCGCATCGGGCGAAGCTGTAATTGGAATGTCATCGACTTTGATACTTCCCAAGCAGCAACCCATAGTTTCGTCTCTATGTCTGCTTTAGTTTACTTTCGAGCTTTAATTGTAGAAGATACTGTTACTTAGTAGTTCCGTGAGAATGGTTGGCATAAAAATCAAGCTGCGAATTAACCTGAAATTCCTTGCCAAATTAAAAAAATCGCCAATAGAATGTTTACAAATGTTAAAGAAGGTGTTCGGTGATAATGTTCTGTCACGTACGCGAGTTTTTAAATGGCACAAACGATTTTCTGAAGATCAGGAAGAGATTGAAAATGATGAACATGCTGGTGGAACTGTGACTGCACGAACTGAAAGGAACGTTCAGACAATTAATGAAATTGTGCGGAAAGACCTACGTTTAAGCATTCGGGTGACTGCCAATATGATAAACATTAACAAAGGAGTAGTAAGACACATTTTGTATGATGAATTAAACATAACAAAAGTTTGTGCAAAAATGGTGGCGAAAAAGCTCATCTGTGAAGCAGTTTTTAGCGAACAAGCGCAGTGCTGTGCTCGATAATCCTCCGTATTAGCCAGATCTTGCACCATGTGACTTCTACCTCTTTCCGAAAGTGAAACGCGCATTAAAGGGAACACATTTTCAGTCTGCTGGACATGTAAAAGTAAACCCAGCAGAGTTGTTGAAGAGGTTGACAACTGATGAACTACAGCATTGTCTTGAACAATGGAAGACACGTATACAGCGGTATATAGATAGGGGAGGAGAGTATGTTGAAGGGAATAAAAGTTAAATACAAGTATATTTTCAATAAGTAATATTTCTCACACTACCTTATTTAATTGCCACACCTCGTACAATAAAGTATTTGAAAAAAATTATTAAAAGGACAAAGATTTCAAGTAATAAAATTTCAATTTTATTTAACATAATTTCATTGCTATTCTCGACTTGTATTTCATATTAAAGTAGATAAATATATGAAGATAAATTCCCTGCATATTCAAAAATTGTTTTAATACGTTCTGTGAATTCACACAATGAAAAGGCAACTTATCACATACATCAATTATCATTGACTTGATTACAAAGTTAAATGAAATAAAAAAAACTGAAACAATTAAAAAAAATTATTTTAAATATGCTGCTATTTACATCATGACAATGATCGCTAGCTGTTTAAAATACACAGTATTCCAAAATAGATTATATGACAGAAAGTAATTATCAGTTAGTTACAAAGAAAGCACTAAGCTTTTTTGGCACCGTTTAAGCTTTACGCTAACAAAGGCGACACAAAGAGAATTTTAATTTTATAATGCATTTCATAAGATGCAATGCTTTTGATTTAGAAATAATAAATACACTTGTTTATTGTTTCAGTTATCTAGATAGTTTATTTGTTATCGTATCACATGTTACAAAAGCTTTAAAATAAAATATTGTAGAAGCATAAAATGTAAAATAATGACACAAATCGTGAAGAAAATATACTGGTTCGGTTTCCAATATATTTTAGAAACAGAGTATATTTTAAAAAGTATTTTATAGAGAAAAATAAACAGTAATTAGCTTTACTATTGTTTCTTCTTTCGTTGGAGGTAGTTCGACTGTGACAGGCCCCAAAGTACTGGAGTGTTATTTTGGCTCATCATGCATTTTCCCAATATTATCTATTGCACCTGTCCACTATATTGATCTAAACAAATCTAGAGCAAGTTCGCCACTGTATGCTTTGCATACTTGCAAGATATTATTGACCGTTTACAAAATCTGCAATTAAAATCTCTATTATATCAAGATTTGTATTATAGACGCATGGTCTGCGACGTATCCTGTTGTTATATAAATTGGTTTCGTTCCAACGAAAGCAATTTCCCAGCCACTTGGCTCAGCAAAACGAATTGTGGTATTAATTCATTTAAACGAATTGCTTTAAGTAGTAGGGTACTTATTAATATACATCAATTACCTGCTTTGTTAAACAACTAAGCTAAACAATGTAAATATATTTTTATAGTGTGTTTCGATATCTGTAAAATGCTACTATTACAATTGATATTGAGGGCAATATTTAACCGTCTATTTCGACAAGCTCTTCTTTCTTATTCTTTCATCTGAGTACACATTTGTTTTTAATATTGAGATATTAAAACGACTTAAATAAACATTATCTGGGTGAGATATATTTTGCCGAAGGCTCTCTTGGCGAGGTGTGAAGCGAATGTTTGAATTTATGGATTGATTAGATGTCGTTTATTTTTTCGAAGTCTCAGAATTTATCCATTTTATTTAAAGATGACTGTGTTTATCATTTTGATATTTCTTCACACGTTAATCAATTAAGCCAAACACACACAGTGTGTATTTGGCTTTCGACGGTATAAGTCTAGTACAGACTTTTTCTTTGGGCGGATTATGCCGAGCTTCCATATGCGACACTGTGATTATCTGCTGTTGATTAGTTGTCGAAATATGTACACAGAATACGAAAATTATTGTGGAAAGGGATTATATTAACCTCAGTTGATTAATTTAATCAACCACAGTCTTCATTAAAATTCAATTTCTTCACACAAAAAGCTTACTAACAAATTCGCAATATTGATACCTATGTATATCGCAACAGTTACTTAAAGAAATTTGAGCACTTTCTTGTTTAAATATCTATAAATAAGTGCTTATACATTATACAATACAGTACTAAAGGAAATAGACAAAATGTTCCACCATTCCGATCACTAATGAAAATTAATACGTGAGGATAGTAGCAACTATTTGATAGCGAAAAGATGACGAAATTATGCCTTGCTCAATAACAAATTGCACAAAGGACACTGTACAATAAGATAACTATTATTTGTAAAACCCTTAGAAAAATGAAATTATCTCTAGTAAATTATGTTGAGAAAAAGAGAAATAAAAATGAATGCATAGATTTAACATTATGCTAAACAATAATCCTAATACAACTTGCAAAATGAATTCGAGATCTATTGTAATAAAACTTGCCAAACCACAAAAATTCTGAACTTAAAACTACAATATTATAAATCTTTTCAAGCTAATTCAGCAGCAAAATGATTTAAACAATCGGTTTTAGAAGTATAAATGATTTAAATGTGAATATTACATCAAAACTTCTTTGCTTAAAAGCAAAACAAAACAAATGATCCCAAATATAGATTATACACAAAATTAAATAAAAAACTTAAAATAATAATTTGCATGTCCATGTAACAAGGTAGTTTGTAACGCTTCGATTACATACAAGAGAAATTCAATAAAAACATAAAGTAGATTTCTTAATTAACAAGAATTAATTTGTTTCGTTTCTAAATATCTGTTACTTAACTCTCATCTTAGGTAAAAATGCATATGTGTTAAAATATATTACGTATTATAAGACTGCCCTAGAATTAGTGAAAAAGCTTAAAAAAACCTTTCGTTTGATCCTTTTGCACTTTTTAAATTTTTGTCATATCATAATATTGACACTGTCAGTAGTACAAGGAGCTAGTAATACCTTCACATGCTTTTAAACATATTTAAATATGTTGTGATATCACAAATAATTAATTTTAGATATGTCTAATTAACAACGTTTTACCTAAAACATATTGCCACCATAAATATTACAATATTTGTTGATAAAATTCTCGTTAAACGATGTACACGAAACGTAATCCAAGTAAAAGCGATAATCCGAGGGCAAAACAATATGCAAATAAATAAATTAAAGACTAATTTCTGGCATATCAACGCACGTATTTCATCCCACATCACAACACTAATCTATACTTTGGACGTGCGACATGAAAATTGCATTTACGTCAATCACTTTGTCAAAGTATTTGCCCATGTGCTTATTCTGTAATGTATAAACGTGATCTAATAGTTAACTGTGATATTGTCAGGACACAGACATCTATTTGTATCTTGCGTAACGAATGAATTGAGCAACTGCACGCGAGATGGCAGCACAAATACGTAACTTTATTATATTATATTATATATTATATTTTATTTATTTTTCGCATTTTTTAAAAGAATATAGGAATTTATGAAATATTTGTTATACCTTTTTAATTATTAAAACAATTGACAAAGTCGCGATATATTTATTTTTATCCAATCGGTTTTTACCAAATTCCATTTTGACATTATCATTTTATGCTAAAAGCATTTTCTGAGAAATATTTTTTGCAAATAAAAATGAATTTCAGAAAAATTTTGTGAAATTAATAAATTTTATCTCAAATGTTTATTCTGTCTTTACTCATTTGTCTAATTAGTAACTTTAGTATATGTAAGTGTATATAAGTGACTTACATATGTATGTTTTGATTAAATTTACATGGACGCATATTTGTTAATATATACTGTGCTTACTGCATAATTTATATATTAGTTATATTGTAAAATTTGTATAAGGAATAATAATATAAATAATTTCGCATTTCGCTGAAGAATATACAAAATAACATAAAATTATGTCTTAAAATTAAAATCTTTTGACGATTCTGTTTTGCTCGTTATTGTTTTATACTTTGACTTTGACTTTATTTCCAAAATTCAAAGAGTTACTTGGTAACATGTCATTATATCAATGTATATAAAAATTTCCATAACGATAAAAATATAATTAGTAAATAGAATGATTTATAGAAAATCAAACTATTTGTAAAAACAAAGAAAAAATATGAAATATCAAAAGATATTTCATAATAATAATAAAAGAAATTAACTCGAATATAAAAACATGAACCATACACATATAAATAAATAAATAATCAACAACATAACTAAAAAGATAATAACACAAGAGACAAGAAATTATACAACAAGTTAACAAACTTAAAATTACACAATTAACAAAAAATATGATAAAGAAATGAAATAAATTAACAAGAAAAACAAACATAAAAATACAAAATGATGTAAAACTAATTAAATGATGCAAAATAAAATAAAAATGATGAATACAATAAAAAGTAAAATTTGAAAATACAACAACAGACAAAACACTTTACAATAAAAAGACAAACAGACATGATTTAATAAATATATTCTATAACTTATAATTATTGGACTTTCTTAAATACATTGAAAAAACTCGATATGTATATATTATGTGCGCAACTAAGTTCTCGCTGTTTTTCAAGAGATGGCTCCAGTAGTAAACGTCATGAACCAAGCTTAGACATACGGTACACAAACCGCTTTGACACAATAGTGATTTTGTTTTTGCGTCATATACTTTTGGTTGTGTGAAAATGTCCGATTTTGTGCCAAATAATCGTCATTTGCGGAAAGTGTTGCTTTTCTTCTTTCATTCGAAGAAAGCGGCGACTGAAGCGCATCGAGAACTCCAAAAAGTTTACGGAGATGCTGCTCTAAGTAAAACAACGTGCCGTGATTGGTTCCGTCGCTTCAAAGACCGTGCCAAACACAAAAAGAGCTTGCTTCAGCATTAGCAGTTACCTGCCAAGCCATTTCCCAGCGATTGCATGCTTTGGGAATGATTCAAAAACAAGGAACTTGGGTTCCTTATGATTTGAAGCCAAGAGACGTTGAACGTCATTTTTTCGTGTGTGAACAACTGCTCCAACGGCAAAAAAGGAAGGGTTTTCTTTATCACATCGTTACGGGTGATGAATAATGGATTCATTACAGCAACCCAAAGAGAACAAAATCATAGGGACTGCCCGGTCATGCTTCTACGTCGTCGGTTCGGCCGTATATTCACGCTGTAAAGGTTTTGCTGTGTATTTGGTGGGACCAGGACGGTGTTATTTATTATAAGCTGTTGAAACCGAACGAAACCATCACTGGAGAACGGTATCGAACTCAATTGATGCGATTGAACCGAGCACTGCGCGAAAAGCGACCACAATACGAGCAGAGGCACGAAAAAGTGATTCTACAGCCTGACAACGCTCGACCTCACGGTTTCAAATCCGTTAAAACCTACTTAGAAACGCTCAAATGGGATGCCTTACCCCACCCGTCATATTCCCCAGATATTGCGCCTTCCGATTATTACTTGTTCCGTTCGATGGCACATGGTCTGGCTAATCAGCAGTTCCGCTCATATGAAGACATCTCAAAATGGCTTGATTCGTGGATAGCCTCAAAAGACGAACACTTCTACCGTGACGGTATTCGAGCTCTGCCAGAAAGATGGGAAAAGGTTGTCGCTAGCGATGGGCAATATTTTGAATGATTCATTTGTAAACATTTTTTCACAATAAAGTTGCATTTTCATCAAAAAAATAGCGAGAACCTGATAAGTACAAGAGGCGTACAATGTATTTTCACAAACGTAAAAACATTAAATTTATTTTCAGTTTTCAATATCTATTCTAACATTTTAATGTTAATAATGTAACTTGTACAATTCTAATTCTAATCTACTTCTTTTACAGCACAGATAGTTCATTAAATAAAGCATTTTTAATAAACTTTTTAATAAAAAAAGGAATTTTATTGTAATAACAAGCAATAACTTTTAGATGTCAGTCTTGTATGGTTGGTTGCCTGTGGTCTCATCTTAATCATTAAGAACACATTGTATATGTAACTATATTTATATATATACAAGTAGCTGCACAAGAAACGCACATTGTTATAATTTAATGGGAGACTGCTTTATAATTGGTTTATTGTTAATAGTGTAATGGTTGGTTGCCTGTGGTCCCATCTTAATCATTTAGGAACACATTTTATTATATATATAAAACTATATTTATATATATATATATATATATATATATATATATATAACACACATATGTAACTGCACAAGAAACGCACATTGTCATGATTTAATGGGAGACTGCTTTACAATTTGTTTGTTGTTAATATTGCAATATACCATGTTTCCTTGAAGTCAGACAAAACGCAACACGGATATCTCATTAATATTGGGTCTGGGAAAAAGTTCGTGGCGTTTTTCCCGATAGATGGCATTGGTTGCCGATAACTAAAGAACAACAAGTCACAGCGACACCACCGACGGCTCGTTTTTTAGATGACCTTCCGAACGTTAGTTTGAGCGTAGAAACATTGTAATCGGTGCAGTGGTTGGAAAGTTATTCGCACTTGAAAATGGAGAAGAATAATGAGAAATTTCGCTATATTCTGCAATATTATTATGATAAGGGGGAAGAACGCTGCGCAGGCTTGTGATAAAATTTGTGCTGTGTACGGTGAAGGTACTTTATCGAAATCTGTTGCGCGGAAATGGTTCGCTCGCTTTCGTTCTGGAAATTTCAATGTGAAAGATGAGTCACGCTCCGGTCGTCCAATCACTGAAAAATCTGATGAAATTCTTGAAAAAGTCCAACAAGATAAGCATATCAGCAGTGTCGATATTGGCATGGAGCTAGGCATTGACCACAAAACTGTTTTGAACCATTTACACAAAGCTGGTTACAAAAAAAGCTTGACGTATGGGTTCCTCATGAGTTGAGCGTGAAAAACATGATGGACCGAATTAACATCTGCGATGCGCTGCTGAAACGGAATGAAATCGAGCCGTTTCTGAAACGTTTAATAACCGGAGATGAAAAATGGATTACGTACGATAATCGGAAGCGTAAAAGATCGTGGATAAAAGATGGTGAGCCGTCACAAGCGTTCGCTAAGCCAACATTGACGCCAAAAAAAGTGATGCTGTGTGTATGGTGGGACTGGAGGGGAATCGTCCACTACGAGCTACTTCCAACTGGTCAGACGATTGATTCTCAACTCTACTGTGCACAACTAGAGAGATTACGCCAGGCGATTGAAAGAAAACGGCCCGAATTGATTAATAGGAAAGGTGTTGTCTTCCATCATGACAACGCCCGACCACACACTTCTTTGATGACCCGTCAAAAATTGAGAGAGTTTGGTTGGGAAGTTTTGATGCACCCACCTTACAGTCCGGATATAGCACCCTCTGACTATCATCTGTTTCGATCTCTGCAGAACTCTCTCAATGGAATTAAGTTGGTTTCAAAAGAAGCCTGTGAAAACTACTTGATTCAGTTTTTCGACCAGAAACCACAGAAGTTTTTCACCGATGGGATCATGGATCTACCAAAAAAATGGCGAAACATTGTCGATAATAATGGAGCATATTCGGTTTAAATGAATTCGTCCACGCGCCATGCGGGGACCAGTTGAATTTTACTGAAAAAACGCCACGAACTTTTTCCCAGACCCAATATTATTGGAATGATTCACTTATTCCACTAATTGGCTTATACCGTATTTAAAATGTTTTGCCTTATATACATTGAAACTTCCATTTGGCGGCATGAATACGAACCACTATACGCTTACCGCTTTCGAGTAGTATGCCTGTTCGATAAATAGAAGCATAGTCTTTTTAGTGTAATTATTATTGAAGAACGTGTTTTAATAAATCTATTTAATACTTAATTATAGATTGTTTTTTTTAAATTTTAATTTAAGGGATATGTAAACATTTTAGTAATTGAACGTATGTATAAAATAAGTAATAAGTACTACAGCTTAATTGTTTTAAATTAAAATAGTGATAAATGTAGCAACCAAAACTGTAAAAAGAATAATTACATGCTATACTATCAGTACTGTTGAAATAGATGTGTTAAGTTCGAGTTACTTTATTTTTAATACAAATATTCGTTACGATGTTATTTTTTGATTAACAAAATAAAAATAACAAGATTCTCGGAAATCTAAGTTCACAAATACATATGTCTTTATCATACTTATCTTAACTCTTGAACTTAAATCTTTTTATTGTAAGGATCTAGCTTCCATATTAATATATGTATGTATTTATAATTTTATAATACCTATGATTTATAGATGTATGTATATATTAAGATTAAAGGACTTGCAGTTGAAAGTAATAAGTGAATAGGTGTAATAAATAAATCAAAGCGTTAAACTTGTATAATTTAAAAAATGTTCTATTTAATTATAATTAAATTATAACTAGAACATGTATAACATAATATTTATGCTAAAGATCTGGATTTAGCAAATAATAATTGGATGAAGGTACTAGTCAAGTGAACACTAATGCACTTAGATTCGATTTAGTGACGATACGATATGATTCGGTTTCAATTTACTCATGCTTAGCTATCATAAGTACATATGTATGTATATATAATAAATATGTATAACAAACACACCAAATAAAAACAATAAATACGCTGGATAATTCCAACTAGAGTACGAACATTCAGTCGGCACCTCATTAGACAGGTGCCAAGAACGTAGGAGTTTCATCGCCGATATATGTGTATGTAATGCAGTGTGCATTTTCATTTGAAAGTGCTCACTTGTATTAGGGAGCTTTGTACGTTGTTTAGAATTATGTCGTAATTATGTGGGTCGAAAAAATAACCATTATCTAACACAGTAAATAAGTTTATTTGTGAATTTCCAGATTTAATGTACGATATCGCAAAAGTAAAATGCTTAGTTTGTGATAGACCGGTCATGTGCTGGATGAAGTATAACTGCAAAAATACGTGAATAGTTGGCTGCACAAAAAAACAGGCGTACGATCGAATGAGTAATTTTTATTCGATTTATGTTCAACACTGGTCGTATGCAATCTACCGTTTCGTTTATTAGATAATTCTGGAATAAATACCCAGTTCGAAAACGTTAGGAAATTTTATATCATCTGCTTGCGAAATTAATTCGGGATTGGAAAGTAAATAACTCTATGTGTGGGTGAAACGACAAATTGTAAAAAAAACTATTGTTAATGTAATAGTTCGTACAATGAAGCCATTTAAACTACCATGTTCAATCTTATCAGCTTTCAGAAGAGTACAAGAATGTACTGGTGCAGTCATTTCAAAAGAGGTGTTAAATACATTGAAAAAATTTGAATTTTCGGGAGACCAACACTTAATTTTTATAACGTCAACTATGCGTTCTGTAGGTCTCTTAAAGACGATTGTGATAACTTATTACGTGTGGAATCCTTGCTTTACACCTTGTGGCAGAAATGATCCGAAAAAAAAACTATTGTTAATGTAATAATTCGTACAATGAAGCCATTTAAACTACCATGTTCAATCTTATCAGCTTTCAGAAGAGTACAAGATACTGGTGCAGTCATTTCAAAAGAGGTGTTAAATACATTGAAAAAATTTGAATTTTCGAGAGACCAACACTTAATTTTTATAACGTCAACTATGCGTTCTGTAGGTCTCTTAAAGACGATTGTGATAACTTATTACGTGTGGAATCCTTGCTTTACACCTTGTGGCAGAAATGATCCGACGGTGTTATGGTTTGAGAGCGCACACAAAACTAGTGTTCCACAAATCCTCTAAACGTACTCGAAATTTCCACTGGCCCCCTCGTTCATTCGATTTGACGCTTTCGATATATTTTTTATAGGGCTATGTTAAGTCATTGGTTTATGCCGACAAACCAGCAACTCTTGAAGCATTGGAAGCCAATATTCAAGCCACCATTGACGTCATACGGCCAGATTTATTGGAAAAAGAAGTCAAAAATTGGACTGATCGAATGGACCATGTAACTCGTAGCCGCGGCGGACTTTGCCGGAAATCATTTTTATAAAATAAATGCCATGAAATTATCTACCAGATTATAATAAAAAAAAATTTCATTTCAACAATATTTCTGTCTTGTATTTTCATTTAAAGCTCTCAAGCTCTTAAAAAGACACTCTTTATATAATTGTTTATTTATTTCTATTTATCTACTATCAAGCGCACGCCCATGGTGCGCCGACCATTTTTCTCGCTCTAGTTATAACTGGTATTCTCGCATTTGCACAAAGTTCTATAAGCATTTTTTATAGCAAATTAGATTCTTAGTTTAAAATTGGTTAATAATAGTAGCTAATAATAGTAACATAAAGTACTCAACTTGCGTATAAAGTAGATATTTTATTATTAAATATAGTTAATAGTGCTTAAAATGCTTGTATTTTAATTAGAGCAGGAGTCTGGCAAGGTAATTTAAACAGTTTTCGCCACTCTACAACGTAATTGTTTTGGTTCAGTGTGGGCAGTATTTTGACACGACTTGACTTGAGCATCTGGTTCATGCCGCTCGAAAAAGAAAGTGGCTATTTAATATAATTACTTGGAATTTTCGATAGAAAACAACCGTGCTATTTCAATACCCGTTATTTATGAATTAAAACAAACACAATGAATTCCTTCCAAGTTATAGTGTGTTCGTAAGTTACTATTAATATCAATGGTTGTAATACGAAAGCAATATTTGAAACTTTTATAAGAGCCTAATTTAAGTGTGTATATTAAGTCATGCATTATAGTTGTCATCACAAATTTCATTTCAATTAATAAACAAAAGTTAAAAGATCCATCCTCAATGTATTGAAATGAACATATGTTACAAATATTTATTGTAGATCGTTTATTGTTCCACAGTATTTTTTTCATCTTTGTTCCATATACACATCTTAAAAGCACAGTTTCATAATTTGCAAATATGAAAAAGGAAATAATTGACAAAGAAAATAACATTTTATACACTGTCTCCATGGATTTTCTATAAAATAGAAGGTTTTCTTATTTTACGTTTTCGGGAAAATGAATTCTTTATAAACGAATCATAAATAAATATCATAAGTTACGTTTCAAATTTTTCGATGTTATAACGAATTATGTATTCGGTGAGCCGATTACATAGACCATAAGTTGTTCTAAGGACACGAAACACCTTTCTCATGGAACGCCGATTTCGTAATACAGCTGAATAATTTGTAGACGGTGTACCATTTTTCCATAACAAAATGTGATACAATACTTAACTAAAACGTGAAAGTTTGACACGACTCATACTTTGTCTGTCAAAACGCCTCTATTGAAAAAAGTACATAATAATGAATCACCCATTACATGTATACTCTTATGACGGTATTAGTTGTATACGTGAATTGTATTTTAAGTATAGCATATAAAACTGGAATAAAACAGTAGATAGCTTTTAAAGAGTTTTCGAAGTATTCTCCACAAAGATTAATGCACTTTGGTATGCGCTCGAACCAACTCTAGAACTAATTGTTCCACTTGTTTGTTGGCATAGTCAAAATTACGTTTTGAAGGCATCGACTGCTCCTTCTGACGACTGGAATCTTTGACCACGCCGTCCGCTCGTGCTATTCGGAAAAGTAAAGAAATCGTTGGGACCTAGGTCCGTGCTGTATGGGGGAGATGGTCCAACAATTCAACGTTTCGTTGCTTTAAAAATTCAATTGTCTTGGGTGCTGTGTGCGAACTTGCATTGTCTGATGAAAGATGATCCGTCTTTCGGAGTTGGTTTTTTGAAGCTTGGCGATGACTTGCGACAAACAAATGGTTGTACATCAATCGGCAGTAACAGTTCTTTGATCTTGTATAAGAATTGTTGCTACATGACCTGCTTTCGAGAGAAATGTCGCGACGTTGAAACACCCAAACAGCCAACTGGCGTTTATTTTCTGACTCGTATGAGTAAATCCAAGATTCATTACCACTGACAACGTTGTATACGTTTTCAGGGTTTCCGGCGTTGACAAGGCCTAGAATTTTTTGACACTAATTCACCCCTGCTGCTTTCTCTTCTTCCGTCAACAATTTTTTTACATTTTTTACACATAATTCTTAAAGCAAAATTTTTTGATATCCCCAATAATTCTTCAATCCAGCGATATGTTTCCTGTCGATATTCGTTGATGATTTTGCGCAAAGCATTGATGTTTTCCTGAACGACTGCCGTTTTCTGTGATCTTGCTCTTGGATCGTCGCTAAGACTAATCCGTCCACGTTCGAATTCTCCATACCAATAAGAAATTGGTGACTGATGTAGTGCTTCAATGCCGAAAACAGAAACCAACTCGGCGAGGCATTCTTGTTGAGATAACTGTCTTCGAAAATTATAAAAAACATTCCGCGAAAATGTTCTGGGTTTAGTTCCATTTTCCAACTTTGACAGTTCGTTGTAGCTACAACACTAAACGTATCGCACTGAAACTTTGGATTTAGGTTAGTTAAAGATGGAGGATAATTTTTAGTGTTGACATTTTTTTGGTGTTGCCCTCTATATTCCACTATGCAAAACTTAAAACACATCCCTTGTACAGCTTTATGTCAAAAAATACTAAATTATATATTAACTAAATGTAAAAACAATAAGTTTGACATCCATGCAGAATTTTACACACCCAGAAATTAGTAAAATTGATAAAATAATTATAGCAAAAGAATTAGACAATTGTGTGTGGTCCTATGTAGGCGCACAGTGGTGTGAAAAGCTTTCCGTAGTGTAAATTACTATTATATTATTATATATTATATACATACCGTTCTTTCATATTAAAATGCTACAAACACCATATCATATTATATTCGGGTCTAGATACCGAATGCCGATCAGAATGTAAAGTGGTGGGGCGCGAGTCGGTCAAATCACAACAACGACTGACTACAGATTACAGATTAAGTAGTTGTTCGTGTCGCCTACAGTCAAATTAGTGGTGGGGCTGCAGCTAGTACGATCAATAGTCAGTTATAGTCGTGATTCAAATGACTCGCGCCCCAGCACTTTACATTCTGATCGGTATTCGGCAGTTAGACCCGAATATAATGTGGTACAGTTTTCGTAGCGAGGTAAAATGAATGCACGGTATATAATATATTTAATATTTCTTTCATCAAATTAAATGTTATTAAGGTTTCTTACAAATTTTCTTCCTGTTCTTATTCACACTATTCCTTATCCCCTGTTAATTTTAAATCAAATTTTGAAATCATGCCATGCCTTATTTACTATTGTTCTAAACATTCTTAGATTAAAGATAAATCGTGTTTTTAATATACTTAATGTACTGTTAGAAATACGTATATTCGACGAAAAGTTCTATTAATATCTTTTTAAATAATGAACAATATATTGCGTAACGTAGCATAAACAATTTTATATTTAAAGAATTTTAAACGCTCTTTGTGCGTTTGGATTGTTTAAGAAAGTAAAAATATAACAACTGTGTCGCAGCTTTTTTGCAATTTAACATGAAATTTTATTGTAAACAACTTTTAATTAGTAATTCTTTTTTATCTATTCTTTATGTTTAACACAACTTAATTGCTGCTACATTATATTTTATTATATCTTAATATTACATCTAAGACTTCTGCCATGTCAATCGAAACGATGGATTCGCTCACAATTGTAAAAAAATTTAAATGCGGGTCAAATTTGAATTGTCCTCGTTGCATTAAATTTTGTCTTATAAACTATAGAATACCTCAGTTATTATCTCTATCGTTATTCATCAAAATCAATACATTTCCATTAAAAATTATTATAAAATGTTTGTCAAGGCGCGCCAAATAATTCTCTGTCCCACGTAAAATAATTCCTAAATCCGGCTATATTTTGGACGGTGTCAGTTATCATTTTTGTTGTCGTTGGATTATATCCTCGTCATTTATATTTCTTTATCCTTAAATGCATGATTCGAGATTACAAAAATATAAAAAGACAGCTCTAGTTCAGTCCGAATTTTCCCAGCATTAAAACGAACATTTAACAGGTTCGCTGTATATTTCAAATATTTATCAGCATTAAGCTCCTAATAAACTAAACAGGTTGTAGACTTTCCCAATTGAAATCCATATACGATTAATCGGATTTATCTAAAAAAATTCTTCAATTCAAAGCTACTTTTTTACTCTTATCAAATACACTCGGTTATTATTTCTATGATGACATATACACTACCGTCCATATTAGTTCGGACACTCAAATAAATTTAAAAAAAGGGGAAAACAGTTGAAATAATTTATGTCAAAACTTAAAGTTTTTATTCATTATTGTTTATTGATGTGCATAAAGTATAATAATAAAAATTAAAGTAATTCTAACGTTAAATAAATAAAGATATCTGAAACATTCCGCTCGTCGAAGAAGCGCTGTTTTGCACGAAGAATAGTCCGTACAATTCGAAGCATCCGTTTACGAGTTTTTTAAGGACTCTATTCTGTATACTATTCCATACTTCCTGCAAGATGTTCCACAAGTGATTTGTTGAGGTAGGGCACCCTTTTCGGATCCTCATGTCCAAGTCATCCCATAACAATTCTATGGAGGCTTTGCGGTGGTCATGTCATTATTTGTAAGATATTATTGTTTTGTTCGCTATTAAAGAAATTCTTACTTTATTGCTGAGTGTTTGGGGTCGTTGTTTTGCATAAATACAAAATTTTTGGTGATTAAACGTAATCCCCCGATGGTATTGCATTTTCTTGCAATATTTCTAAATAACCTTTGTTTCGCAAAATATCCTCGATTCGTTTCAAGTGCTCTGTGCTAGCATAGCAAAAACAACCCCAAACAAGCACGGAACTTCTTCCTTGTTTAACAGTTGGTACTATACAATCCCGCAGCATTCTTGGACCACTCGCTCTTCTTACAAAAGCATGCCTTGATTGTCCAAACACTTCAAACTTTGATTCATCAGTCCATAAGACCCTTTTCCAGTCATCCAGTCTCCAATCTCTGTGTGTTTCTAACCATTGTTGTCGTTTTTCGCTGTTTCCCATCGAAGTAAGGGTTTCTTACAGCAATGCGACCGCGAAGATTTGCAGCTTTTAATCGTCTTTTCACCGTAGCCACAGAAATTTTTCTTGCACAGTCGCGATTCATTTCTGCGGCGATTTCTGATGCTGTCAATCTCCTATTTCGTTTACTCAGCATTTTTAAATGCTCATCGTCGGCGTGAGATGTTATTCGCTTACGACCTGAACGTGCCGGATCTCTTAAATTACCCGTGGGTTGATGTCGCCGAATGATATTATTAACAGTTGATTTATTAACATATGTCTTTTTGGAAATTTGACGCACTGAATAAAACCTTCTTGATGAAAAGCAATAATTACAGAAGGTTTTTCTAAAGTTGTTGGTTTTCCTCCCGGCATTTTAGAAAGTATACATAATGAATACGGTCTTATCAGTGATGCGCACGCTAGTAAATTTATTTGAAAACTAATGCATATTTTGGTACACAAGGATCAGAGCAAGTAAGTTTCGCAAGTTTTTTGCTTGCAATATTATCTCAAAAATAATCGTATTTATGACGGTACGGATTATTCCAGGAATTACCGCAGTGAGTCATAAAATATAAAAGTTATTTGTAGGTGCCCTAATAGATATATTTGCCTGCAATTGGTTATAAATCTCGTAAATGACCTAATGTAAATATATTATTTATATTTAAACGCAATTATATTATTTTTTAGAAGAGCTTACTAAATTTCACTAGCTGTCCAAACTAATATGGACGGTAGTGTATAACGTTATGCATTGTACTGAATAATAATTTTACAATAGCTCCAGAAAAGATGTGGATTACATGTAAAATAAATTTCTCACCAACATTAAAATGATGTAAATATTTTTACCATAAAATTTTATCTATTTATCTTCGAAAATTTTGAAATAATACATTTGTCACAGTTCTCGAAAACGCAAAAACGGGCGGAAATCGACGATATACATATCGTATCGCTCGTGCCTATCTAGTAACATAAGAACCTTTTTATCAATTAATGATTACGTATCGATAATTGATACATAAATGTATACAAATTTATTTTTCTCAATCACCTCGGCAATGTTGTTATTAAAATGTTTACCACGCACATGTTCGAATTTTCGTGCATTACTTCGTAAGCTAATCCATATTAAACGATAGTTTGTTTTTGTTGCAAGTACACGAAAAAAAGTAAGTGGGGATGGCTACACTTACACTTCTATAGTTAAACTGGATTTTACTTCGTTAGATATCGGTATCACAGAATGTGCTTAAGGCAGATTAAACTTTAAATACATATACTTCAATAAAAAAAAAGTTGTGAAAGAAAATATGAAAAGTAGTGTTATTTTATTAATAACGTGCTGGATACATGGTTGTTTATCTCTGTGCATCACATCGAAAGCTCCTTGCTCTCTTGAATTGTCAGTGGATATCACTGATAGTGACTATGAACTCTTCACAGGAAGCAGGACTAAAGACAACATTTCTTATACACAGTATGATTACTACGTACATAACGGTACGATTAGAGGATGTAGTTGTAATTTGAGGACGTGTGTGAGAAAGTGTTGTCCACATGGTGAAGAGATAAGTGTGAGTAAAACGTGTGAACTAGTTGAAATGCCAAGAGATTTCTCAGACGTTGTGCCGAAGAATCTGACGTATATATACATGCATAGTTTCTTGTCCTGTGTCAATAAGAATAGATTTCAATTATACCCAGTGGAAGGTAGAGAAACTGATGAATTTTCGATAAACGAGCATGGTCACCTAATACATAAATTTCTCAAGCTCGATGTAGAAAATTATTGTTTGGATTATTTCTCGCCATTAAATATCACAGGGGCTCTAATTTGCGTTAACTCTGAGGGAGATGTAAGTGAACAAATATACTATTACGGTAAGCAAAAGATATAATTGTTTAATTTTTAAAAAACATTATTGGTGTGCCATAAAGGAAACAGTGTCAATGAAGGTACAACACCTGAAAAATGAATTAGTTTTTTTAATATAAGTGTAGTACATACTTCCTTTTCGCTAAAAACAAGAATAATTTTATTGAATATACCAAAAGAAAGTAATTTTACTTTTGTGATACAATTAAGTAATTTTAGAAGACCTCTTAAACGTTTCTTATTGAGTTTCATTTTATTGTATATTCGGTAACTACATTAGGCTAACACTGCGCTACGAGGGTAGGCGTTTATATTTCGGGAATAGCAAACAAAAAAAAGTTTTTATTATCGAAAACAGTTTTATTGCTTTTCAAAATATTCTCCATGAAAATCAATGCACTTTTGCATTCGTTTAAACCAATCCGAAAAGCATTGCTGCCACTGTGAAGGCAGTATCTCCAAAATATGTGTTTTGATGTCTCAACTGCCCCTTCCGGCGTAGAAAACCATTGACCACGAAGTTTATTCTTCACGTGTGGGAACAATAGGAAATCACAGGGTGCTAGATCAGGGCTGTACGGCGGATGGCACATCGATTCAACGGTTTGCCCGGTCAAATATTCAATTGTTTGAACCGTCCTGTGAGAGCTCGCATTGTCATGGTGAAGAATGATTTGTCGTTTTCGATTTGTTTTCCTTATTTCTTCAAAAACTTTTGGCAAACAAATAGTTGTGTGCCATTCAGAATTGACCGTTCTACAACTCTCTAAAGGCGTGGTTGCAACGTGACCGATTTTTCCGAAAAAAATAGGCGACCATTTGTTTTGATGTGCTTCGAGCGCATCAAAACAAATGGTCATGTACATGCCACACAGGCGACTGCTGTTTACTGTAGGACTCATACATATAGATCCAAGATTCATCACCTGTGACGACTTTATAAATGTACTTTGAAGCACCGCCATTGTATATTCTGTGCACCAATCGATGCGAATCCTACTTTGAGCCGTTTTTAAATTATGTGATAACCAACGTGAACATAGCTTCTTAACGGCTAAATGTTCATGCAGGATCATATGCACGCTGGTGTTACTAATACCTAGAGATGCCTTGATCTCACGGTATGTCACATGACGGTCTTGCATGATCAATTCAGCGACTGCATTAAAGTTTGTCGATACAACATTTGTAGAACGACGTTTACAAAATGCATCATCCAAGGAACGCCGTCCAAGTTTGAATTCACTATACCAACGATATACTGTAGTTTTTGATGGTGCTTCATCACCATATAAAGAATTCAGCTCGTCGATGGATTCTTGTTGAGATAATCTACGCCGAAAGTTATGAAAAATAATTGAACGAAGATGTTCGCGAGTTAATTCCATTTTTTCGCTGACATATAATTTTCAAGTTATTGTCAACAATAGAAATAGTGACCGGATAATAAAACTGTCAAGATAAATATTTTCTCAAAAATGATAAATTTCACGATGCAAACGGAGGCAACACTAACAGTGTTGCCAGTTCCCGAAATATAAACGGCTACTCTCGTAAAACACTATAATACACTACAGTATATGGAATATTGTTTTTGTTTAAAGTGCGTTTTCGTATAACACTAATGTTTGCTTGAAACCTTTCCAACTTTCCATCATAATATATATTTGTATTATCTAAGGAGTATCTTTTTTAATATGTTTAGAAAAATTCTCATAAATTAAAAATATTCCCTGACCATTCTTACAATAAAAAAAAACTCTAAACAAATTAAAAATTTTTCGAAAATAAAAGGAAACCTGAACTTAATAAAGTAAAAAAATTTTTTTATATTTTATTCTCTTCTGTTAATTTACATTTTTTTACAAGACGCCTACATTTTGAACCGACTTCGTATATAATCGTTTTAAGAGTCTTGAGTGAGATGTTTACCTTTTTTTCAGTTAGAATTTGACTTACTAACTTACTCTTTCACTGTTCTCAATTTAAAAGACTTCGGTTGGGTGTCAACTATTATTATGAAGGAGAGATCTTTTTGAATTATCCAATTTCTTCTTTGTCTTTGTTTGTTTTGCTAATATCATAATTAAAATTCAATAAATTCTTATCACAAAATGTAATCGAATTAATAAAATAGATTAGAAACCGCAATCACTTCAGTTTATATATGTATATATATAGATACATACATATGTACATAGGTATATATATGAGTAACTTTCTTAGTATTGTGGATGCAAGATCGGTTATCTTAACAAAGTGTATGGTATCTTCCAAACAGTTTTGCATAGAATTTAATAATCTCAATTAAAAATTCATGGCACGCTTGGGTATCAAAACATAACAAGCTTCTTTTTTAAATGGTAATCGTAGTTGACTAGGGCTACATTAAAATGCTTATTTTTTTAAGTTTCCTGGCTTGGCATTAATATTTTTTTCAGATTTCTTTTATTATGACGGACATAATTCAATTAATATTACAGTTTAAGGAAATAGTAAAAAATAAGCATAAGAAATAAAGTCAACAAATTGATTTTGCAATAAATCGATTATTAAGCGCGTTGTAAGGCAAGTTGCGCCGTCTTGTTGAAACCAAATGTCGTCGATGTTTAGTTGATTAATTTTTGGAAACAAAAATTTAGTCAGAATGGTTCAATAGCGCTCGCCATTCACCGTAACGGCAGCTCCTTCCTCATTTCGAAAGAAATAAGTACCGATGATTCATTGATAAAAATGGTCATCTTCGGCCAGTTTCAAGTGAGCCCAATCAGCAGAAATGCGACGCAAACGATGGTCGTTTGACTTCAATTCTTGCACGAGCTATATTTTATAGGCCAAGATCCTTACGTAAAATTTTCCATGTAGTCGAAGAACAAAGGCCAATAAGTTGAGAACGACGACGAATCGACATTTCGGCGTCTTCTTCAATACTTCGTGCTACGGCAGCAATATTCTCTTCGGTATGCACATTTCTTTGTCTTGTTGATGGTTTTGAATCAAGAAGAGTTAAATTAGTGCGAAAACGATCAATAACTGCACGATTTGCTTAGTCAGTAGGCCGATTATGTTGATCGTAAAATGGACGAAGTGCTCTATGAACTATAAGAACAGCTTTATTTTTTTCAAAGTAAACTTTCACAATTTGGAAGGGTTGTTCTGGCGTTAAACGATTCATGATGACTTCGAAAACCTTAATGAACAGAAATGTCAACATAGTTTGATACTATCAGCTATCAAACCATAGTTATCGATATCGATAGTTCTGATGCAGCTTAAAAAACGCCCATTATGTATATATATTAAAATAATATAAAAAGTAGGCATTTTAATTTTCAAATTAATACTTAGTCACTACTAAATGAGCATTCTAATATTTGCTTACATTAAAATCAATCGCAACGCCATTATTTGCCAAATCATTTTATCTTTTAATTAATTGAATTTCTTCCGGATTTATAGTTAACCAGAACTATACAAGAGGAAAATATAATTTGATTTAGAAGATTGCTATACAATATCAAATTACACTCATGAGTTTTATAGACAAATACTTTTAATACATCCTTCCTTAACAACCTTATTTCGACTCTGAAAGGGATTCAGGGAGCGAAAATTCGTTAAAAATTCGTCGTTAATGTTTTATACAAAAAAAAAACTTCTATAAATAATTTTTTGCGAAGAAACTAAAAAATATTTACGTCTTAATGCGAAGAAAGAATTTTTTAATGAAAATATTAATTAATAGCACAGAGATTCTTTTGCGTAAGTATTAACGATTTTATAAATAACAATGTGATCAAAGCTCCTTTACTTGGAATAATATGGTTCAAATAGAAACGACGTCATTGCTTATGTAATGTATTTGTATTAATATTTATTCATTCATTTTAAAAATGCTTTGAAAAGGATGTAGATTGAATTGTTACTATACTTTCTTACAATATACGAGGGCGGTGCGACATGTTCTCGACTTGACCCATAGATGGTTGTCAGTGTCGAATAAGGTTTACTTTGAAGCTACAATCTGTTACGATATGATCCGCCAACTGACATTCATTAATATACATTTAACAAGTATTCATCGGAATTTGACATAAACAATTGTTGAAATGCAACTTATGCTTCTGAAGATGGGGAAAAAGATACGTTCCATGGTGAAGACACCTTTCAAGAGAAAATTAAAAATGGCGCCTATTTCAACGTCTCCACTTCCATCTGACTGTCGTCACGCTTCTCCAAAGAGAATTTAGATTTACCACTAAAAATAATCCTACACTACTTGATATTTCATTGGAGCCTTTCCTTGCACTTGTTTAAACGTAATTTTCGGTATTTAGTAGTGAACAATAATATAAGATGCGAATGATAAAACGTAAATCTAAAGGTATTACTCTACAGTCCCTTGATAGATGGTCTTGGAATTTTAATCAGTTATTGTAATATACCAAAATTGCTCAAAAAATATGCTGTTTCCATTGTCACTCCAATGTTTATTCTTCAAACATGTATTTTTCAAACTAATGAGAAATGTATTTAAAACAAATATTAATCTAGAACATAGAGAAGTTTCCACTATAGTAGCGCTGTGATTATTTCTATTCATAAGCACCGGATGAATTAACAAATATTTTTCTTGTTAGAAATAATTCGCCAAAACGAAAACCTATCTACACACATTTCGTTATTTGTCAATACACCCTAATTCACCTTGAATATTTACGAAATAATAAATAAATGCTCGGGACTCGGTAAACACTGCATGTGAGCAGCTGGGATTATAAACTTCTACCTACTAACAATTTATTCATAAATATCTAAAACACGTGCAAAATACTTCTTGGAAAAGTAACCTAGTTGTAAAATACATTTTATATATTTTTAAAGAATCAATTGAATACTCTACAACACTACAACTAATTTATTCGATGTAGGGTGTAATACGTATCCCTTTAGCCGACCTCCACGACACTCCCTTTCCATAAATTTAACGTCGCCCAGTGAATGGTACTGTACATAATACACACCTAAAGGACATTCTAAAACTTAAATTAATACTATAAATTAGAAATATGTCTTCATAGTCTTTCATTATTGGTGTAATAGTGGGTAATTACTGATATGCTGCAATAAAATGATTCAATAATATTATTATTATATTATCTTCCATAAAACCCAAGTTACTACAATTTCAAGGATAAATTATGTTTTGAAAAGCATTAATAAAACGATTTCATTCATTACGATATATTTACATATGTACGTACGTCACACATATTCTATCTATCCATTGCATTTCATTGCCAACTTTGTGGTTTATACAGAGTCTGTCGCAAGGAAAACGGAACTTTTTTAAAATAGTAACTCTTAGTCGCCATCTATTAAAAAAATATGCATCGGTAAGGTAGATCTTTCACTAATGTTATCTCAAAATATCATGACATTTGCATCATCAGAAGCAAAGAAATTGCCCATAAAGTAACAGTGTGTATTTGGCATTGGTCGAAAAATAAATTTTAAACAAACAGCAAATATCAAGTTCTGTTTTAAACTCGGTAAATCGTTTACTGAAACGTTTAATTTGATGGAACAAGTATATGGTGAAGCGTGTTTATCACATACGAGTGTGTATGAGTGGTATAAACGATTTAATGACGGTCGGACGGGTATAAATGGCAACGAACATCCTGGTGCAAAAAAATCTGTGGTTACGGAATGTAACATCGAACTTGTGCGTGACTTTATTAGAAATGAGCCGAAATCCTCACTGTGATACGTGGGAATGGATTAAATATTTCCAAAGATTCAATCCACCGCATTTTGACACAGTACGTGGGACTGAGAAAGGTTTGTACCACACAAGTTAACTGAATTCAACATTGTACAGACTTGATTAAAGACTCAAAACGATTACGAAAACTTCAGGTATTCTATTGGAACTGGAACTATCAACCATTCATCGTATTCACCAGATTTGGCCCCCTGTGATTTCTATCTATTCTCAAAACTTCATTTGCCGATGAAAGGACAGCGTTATGCCGACGTCGAAGCCATTAAAAAGGCGATCTTGTAGGACATCTTTAAAGATGAACTTAAAAGTTCATCCGACATGTTAATTGATCATACAAAACATTGTAGTGAAGCCAAAGGCGACTATTTTGAATAAAATAAATGAATTTTACCAAAATAATAAGCTTTTGTTTTATTTTTAAAAAGTTCCGTTTTATCTGAGACACACTGTATATATTATAGTTTTCAAAATACTGCTACATATTAACCTGGATTCTTTAGCGAAAATTAAATAAAACTTCGAAATAGCAGAAACGACGAATACCAATAAAAATTTTCATTAAATTTATATCGTGAAGCGCTTAATTATATATTTATATACAGTCATTAACATAAAAATGTGATTACCATTAGATCTGTTCCATAATACAATTTATGGCATATTAAGAGAGACGAAACTGCACTGCTAGGTGGCCTAATTGGTAAGGCAGCCGTATAGCAAACGACAGATACAGGTTCGAGTTCTGTTCGAACGCAGAAATTTATAATTAATTTTGGTAATTATAATCAACAATGGTGTAGCAGGAAATACTAATTTTCGACAAGTATCAGCGAGCCAGAGCATGATTTGTTAAACTCTTCTGTTCGAGACGCTAAATAATCTTTACAAAGTCGTTGTGTATGTTCGGGGTCGCGCAAGCACGAAATTCTCAATTAACCGCAATTCGAATGTGACACCGTTCTCTTTCAGTATTTATTTATAATTTTTTTTGCGTATAATACCGTCGACCCTTACTAGATCTCCAGCCCCTGCACTGCTAACAATTGCGAAACAATATAGATGCACCACCGTGTTTGACTGTGGAAACACGGCAATCGCGTCCTTTCGTCTTGCGTTCGTCTCACAAAAACTTCGCTCTTCTAACCGGACACTCCGAACTTGGACTCGTCAGACCAATGAACATTTTTCCAATTTCCCCATGTTCAATTCCTATAATTTTCGACACACTGTAACCTACGTCGCAGCAACGATTTTCTTACCGCAACACTAAAGACTAACTTCTCTTAAGCATTATTTAATGGTGGTTACAGAAATCAGTTGTTCGCGTCCCCTATTGATTTCTGCAGCGATTTTGGACGCTGTTAATCTCCGATTTCACTTGCTTAACATTTTAAGACCTTGATCCTTCGCACGTGTTGTTATTGAGCGACCTGAGTGATTACGCGTCTCGGTGGTTCTGTACCGGCGACACACGCCGCACAGTTGATTTTGTTACTTATTTTTCCGCAATCATATGCACGGAATATCGTTCCTCTGGAATGTGAGAATAGCTGGCCGCTGTTTTACAGTTACAGGCTTTTCTTTCGGTATTTTTTAAAATATTATTTCCACAAACATTCGTATTAGAACTGGTTTACTAACACAATGATTCACATAGTATGATAGGAATCACTCCGTATTATGAACATGGACACTCGTAAAATTTTACGTCATAGACACGTTCCCTCTGCTTACTGGTCATCCATTAAATATCGTTTCTAAATATTTTATTACCTGCTATTAGGATAAATTGAAATTTCTCTCTACTAAGGGCATTGAATATTGAAAAATTTCCATTAAAAAATTTTAATAAATTTTATTACTGGTAGTATAAAAAGAAAGAGTACACAACTTCGTCACAAAAATTTTTTTATATAAACTGTAAGTTGTATATTTGTGGACATATATATTGCGTCTGTCTGTAGTACGCAATCCCAAAAATAAATACACATACTTCGATGTCCAGTAAAGATAATTTGTTAGTCAAAAACTAAATTATACGCTGCACCAAATTATTATTTTAAATTGCGGAAGATATTAAAATAATAAACTTTAAGCGCATATCCATTATTATCATAGTACTCTCTAACATTCTCTTCATGTGCGGTAAGTAGTGCGAGTGGAGGGAGTAAGCTCAATCAACTACCTTACTACTATCTTGCTATATCATATCTCTGTCGCTCGACTAACTTGTTCCTGTCACTTATAACGCGTAAACATCTAAGTAATTGTGCTGTTGTAAATGAAGAAGACTATGTACACATTCCTATTAGTATTTTACGTATACATAAACTTGTGTGATTGTAATATGCCCTGTCATAGCGCACTAACTATTGATATAAGTGACGGTGTTTTCAGTGAAAACAAAAAAACGTACACTGTGAATGGATTAATATTCGACTCGTTTAATTATTTTGTTTCCAATGAGAGTGTTAAAGGGTGTATTTGTAACATAAAAAAATGCGTGAGAAAGTGTTGTGAGCATAGTGAATATCTAGAAATACACAACAAAAGCTGCACTCCAAATCCAATTTCTTCTAATTTTATGAATGATTTACCGGCAAAGAAATCCGCACTTAGTAGTTTTTATATTATAAATGGTATGTTAAATTGTGGCGGACGTCCAAGATCTATTCTACAACCGGAATTACATCCTTCTGATATATTTTATATTAGCGAAGATGGTTATGTGTTGTACAATTCTCTGGTTTTTACTCAGGAAGATTACTGCTTAGATTATGTTTCCGGAAGGAACTTGTCGGCTGTCTTTTGCATAAACGAAACGCAACGTACACTATTATATGTAGGTAAGATACATAAGTTAAGGAAGAAACATAGTTGAAAGCGGTAATCTGTGTGGGTTCGAATGAACTATGCCTAACAAAATAAATAAATATTGAATGATTGAGAAACGATTAACGTAAATATATGAAAGTAAACAAGTAAATATATGAAATTAGATAAGGGCAATCCCGTGTATGGGAATATTACAAACCGAGTTATTTACAATTTAAATTCCACATATTATAAAAAACCTTTCCTTTAATAGATAGCCGTTCTTTTAATAGATATCGTGTATAGCCATGTTAAACTTTTAATATACGTAATTTACAGTCAGTCACAAAAGTATTCATACACCCCGTGAATGTTGAATATCATCAAACGTGAACATCCGGCTATGATAAAGCATATTTACTTCGATTTAATAACAAAGGTAATTACGATTTGCAGCAGCATAGATACTAATAATAATATTAATAATACCAGCTTCATTGATATTTATTCAAATAAGTATGGCTAAAAAATTAAAATTTAACTTTACCAACATAGTACACACGTCTTTAAAGTAATGAAATACAATCGAAAAATATGATGAAAAAATTTGATACTTATTGATGCATCTTTAAACAACTACAGACACAAACATAATTTAAAAATCGTAATATGTAATGTACCAGAATGATCAAAGGTGAACTTTTGTCAAATTTTCAAATAAGTTGGTAGCTCCGTACACGTTTCCAGTGGTATTTTCAATTACATATTACCAAAATATGGTAAATATTCGTACATAACCTTCATGTCAAAGGCCAAAGTTTTATATACGTACTGGCCCATAAATCAATCTCCTGCTTCCATTCAATTAATGTTGGAGATTTAGCGACGCCTTTTACTTAATAATCATTGGATATTGCTATGTTAAACTTTCATACAAAGGCTACTAGGAAAGTTTTTCAATATAACCAACAATGAATCGTAGGATGCTGCTTGTTGCTGCATGTTAAGACATGTTCATAAGTATATAGTAGCACACTTATTCATTAGCAGTGAGAGTGTAAAGTGCTTGCGATGGCATCGTGGTCACGAAATGAGATAAGGGCAATTTTGCGTTATAATTTCGTCCGTAGTTTAAACATAGACCAGTGCTTCGAAGAAATGACTCTTGCAATAGGTGATGTTTGTTCACATCGCACAACGATATTCAGGTGGTATAGAGAATTCCAAAGGGTAAATTTAACTGTGGAAGATGCTGAGAGGCCGGGAAGGCCACGAACGTCAGTTACGGAGGAAAACGTTTCTACTGTGAGGAAAATGCTGGGCGAGGACAGACAAGTGACCTACTAACAGATTAAAGGGTACTTCAGGCCTAAATGCACCAGCAATTAGTTTGATTCTGCATGATCATTTGCTCGTGAAGAAACTTTGTTCTCTCTGGGTGCCGCATCGACTGACTGAACAGCAGATGACACGACGTGCGACTTGGTGCCGGGGGATGCTAAAAAAATTTAATAAGGGACAATTTCGATGTGTGAATAACGTCGTGACAGGTGACGAGACTTGGCTGTACTATTACGATGTGCCGACCAAAGCTCAAAACAAAGTTTGTGTCTTTGATGATGAGGACACATCCGCAGAAAATCCTGATCTGTAAAGAAGAAAATGATAGTTGTATTTTTCAAATCGAATGGAATTTTGGAACGCGTCGTTTTGGACACACAGAAGACAACTAAGTGGTATACTGAACAGTGCCTGCCTAAAGTCATTGGATCTATGAAGAACCTGCGGCCAAAGTCAAGAATGGACACCTGGTTCCTCCATCACGATAATGCTCCAGCTTACCGCGCCAAAGCCTGCACCGAATATTTTACCACGACAGGATTGAAACTTCTCGAGCACCCTTTCTACAGTCCAGATCTTACACCCTGCGACTTTGCACTGTTCCCGCATGTGAAAATAAAGCTAAAAGGGTGGCGGTTTTCCAGTGATGAGGACCTTCTGCGGGCTTGGGACAATAAGTGTGTTGTACTCCCTAGTGAAACTTGGCAGAACGGGTTTAAAGATTGGTTTCGGAGGATGGAGAGGTGTATTGAGTGTAGAGGAAATTACTTTGAAGAAATTAAATAAACAAAGCTGTATTGCAAAACTTTCCTAGTACCCTTTGTATATGAAATCTATAGTAGCCACAAAAGTGTTCGTAGATCACGTGAGTGTTGAATATCGTCAAATGTAAAGAATGTTTACTTCTACTTAGCAACGTTAAAAGCTCTTAAAACTTCTAATAAAAACTGAAAAATTCTAATTTTAACCGCTTTATATATCGTACATGTAAAGCAGAAATGTTTGAAAAAATTTCTGCATTACGTATACTATTTTTGTGAAAACCGATATTATTTACAACTAGAAATGAATTTGCTAAATATTTACCATTGAATGTCACAAAAGGTTTCGTATATTTCATTTTTATTACATATTTCTCTACTGCAAGCCATATATTTAAAATGAATTCGATAAATTCTCTTCACAGTATCACGTATTTGTAAAAAACAACATTTAATACTTTTACAAAACTAAGATGTAAAAGTAAGCACGTAATATACGCGAGTTAAAAACATTACACAATGAAACAAAACCCTTAGTCCTGATAGCCAAATTTATCTAAAAAGCGCATTCTGCATATTTAATGCGTACACTTCCAACAACAAATATTCAAAATATTCTGAGCTGTTGAAATTTTACCGAGAAAGAGGCGTCTAAAGATTCTAAATGAGCACGATCAGAGAACCATTACAAGTACAATGAGTTAAAATTCATGGATAAGTGCACTGAGGATAGCTGTACAGGCAGGATTTGATACTGGAAAGAAAGTACATTAAGAAAACGAAGAGAGAATTTGAAAACAAAAGCCGGATATAACGGATGAATACCACGTAAAGGTCCTTTCATTAGCGACGCTAATACTTATCTACATGCTCTATGCTTTACACAGTCTGTCGCAGAGAAAACGGAACTTTTTTAAAATAGTAATTCTAAGTGGCACCATCTATTAAAAAAGATATGTGTCGGTAAGGTAGATCTTTCACCAATGTTATGTCAAAATATCATAAGGTTTTTATCATTCGAAGCAGAGAAATTGCGTGTAAAGTAACAGGGTGTGCTTGGCATTGGCCGAAAAATGAATTTTGAATAAGGGGCAAATATTAAGTTCTGTTTGAAACTCGGTAAATCGCTTACTGATACGTTTAATTTAATGAAACAAGTATATGATGATGCGTGTTTATCACGTACGAGTGTGTATGAGTAGTATACGCGATTTAAAGATGGTCGTACGGGCATAAATGACGACAAACACCCTGGAGCAAAAAAATCTCTGGTTACGGAAAATAACATCGAACGTGAATTTATTAGAAATGAGCCAAAATCCTCATTGCAATACGTGACAATGGAATTAAATATTTCTAAAAATTAAATTCATTGCATTTTGACACAGCATTTAGAACTGAGATAGATTTGTGCAAGGCTGGCACCACACAAGCTAACTGAATTCAACATTGTACAGACTTGACTAAAGACCCAAAAAAAGGACAAAAACTTCAGGTATTATATTGTAACTGGCGATGAGATATGGTGTTTTCAATATGATCCAGAGACCAAGCGTCACGGCTCTGAATGGAAGCATCCAAGCGAAAAAGACCGAAAAAAAGCCGTTTGGAGAAATCAAAAGTGAAGACGATGTTGATTTGATTTTTTAATTCAAATGGCATCAACCATTCACCAAATTCACCGAATTTCGCCCTCTGTTATTTCTATCTATTCTCCAAACTACATTTGCCGATGAAAGGACAGTGTTATGCCCACGTCGAAGCCATTAAAAAGGCGTCGACAGCGATCTTGAAGGACATCTCTATAGATGAACTTAAAAATTCATTCGACATGTTAATTGACCGTACAAAACGCTATATTGAAGCCGAAGACCACTACTTTGAATAAAATACATGAATTTTACCAAAATAGTAAGCTTTTCTCTGCGACAAACTATGTACAATAGGTAAATATTAACGACGCTTATTATTTCTTAAATTATCTGTATTATCATTTTTTTTCTCTTTTATATTTGTTACATTTTGTTTTTGCCTTTATTCTATATGAAAATATATTATAAAAATATTAGTAAACATTGAAAATACACGCACTAATTAAGTTCAATCTGATTACAAACCCATGAAAATGTTAATCATAATAAAGTATGTAAGAGAAGATAAATTCACATATTGGTTCCTTTAGTAAATGACTATAAAGTCTAAAAATAGTAGTAGTATGTTTATGTCTCCTATTAGAGTGGTAATAAAATAAACACCATTCGCTGCTTTGACCACATGCTGAAATATGACGAACCATGATTATCTGTCTATTTATTTACTGTTATAAAATTTCGACAGGCTTTTTTGTGACATTTAACACTTTGCGAAGAGATATTGCAGTAATACATCGAGCACGATTACTTATTACAGCTACATTAGATGACAAAGAAGTCTTCTGTCAATTATAACAACGCATCACTTTGTGTACATAATTTGTATCAATGATTCCATACATATTTTTATCCATTATTTATGTTACATACTATTTTCTATTCGTCTGAAGCCTTCTTTGAAATTCCTGTATTAAATAGGCAATTTGGGATATTATTATTTTCAAAATGTTCTACAAGTTAAAAATATATCTAAATAAGGTCTAAATAAACAATTATTTATATGACAAAAACAAAAAATATTCTTCGACAAAGAAGGAGTTAATAATTTATGCTAAATAATACCATTTGGAAGAAGTAAAGTCTTTTCGATTTTAATTTAAGAAAGTAGAAAACTATATTTTTTCCAAAGCTTTATAAATATAGAGAAAACCTTAAATTATGAGTAGGGTGAAATGACAGCCAAGGAAACAGTGTTATTTTCAAAGCGAGTATTTATTTGTGTATGTATATGTATATGTATATGTACATAGTTCCCTTCCAGTTCTATACACTTAGTCCTTTTAATCTCCGTATAATAGTATTTCTCAAGCTCTTCACAATAGTTATCAATTTTAGACATTACCTCATCCCTAGAGGCAATTTTTTCCAGCCAGTCTCAAATTTTAAGACAAAAAGAAATCACTTTAAGTTGGGTTCACTTTTGTTCATACAATTATTAATGAGTATGATGCAACAAAATTTTTCTTTCTACTAAAAGTAGTCGTTTGCTTTTCATTCGGATCACCATCTCAAATAATACCGCATAATAATACTTCTTGTGATGGTTTTCCTTTTCTCGAATTGGACAACGAGTACTACACCACGTATATCTCACATAAAAGTACCTGCTACCTTCCCAGAGGATGTAACTGTTCTTACCTACCTCGGAACCTCGAAGCAGCATCTACCCATTGTCAAAACTGTTGTTTTGTCTTGTGTGTGTAGGAACGAACCCAAATATCATCAACAAGCAGCCCAAAACTTAAGAAGGAAAACATAAAGGAAGCTCCAAACACTTGTTTGAAATGATCAGTCTTTGATGCAGTCAGTCGCTTGTTTATACTTTTTTAAATGGAAAATGTATTCATCGAAGACCTTTACGACGATAATTCAGCATTGCATTGTGAATTTTTTCAATGATGTCGTTAGTTGTAGTCGATATCAACCTCTCAGGAAGCTTTATCTTAAACCGATATAAGAGTATAATGATATTCTGCTATCTACTTTTTATTGTTGAGAACGAATGAACATCATTATCAGGAGAATTTATCTCGCCTTTTGGTGTTAAACCCTTCAAAATAAAGCATATAATGCCTAATCTTTGCCCGACACACAATTTTACCATTTTAACAAATATACGAAAGTTTTTTACACTCGGATGAAAACTCGATGAATGTAGATTAATTAATTATAGCGGGCATATCATATAAGTAATAGCAGTTCCACAAAATGTCTATTTTATGCTCTAAACATTGTCTTATATGCAACCGCACCTAACAACGTTTGAAAACAAGTTTATTGCTAAGCGGATCACTAACATTGACTTTCACCTCAACACCTGTCTCTTGGTTCTCGCATGCCGTCCTTTCTTGGCATATAAAAGCTCTTCGCACACACAATAATTATCAATGGCAAACGTAATAGACATCAGTAGAACTAGAGAGCACATCACGATTCTTTTTGTATCTATTCTTTTAAAAATAAAAAGGCAGAGTGTATCTAAATACAGGTAAATGTGAATAGAGACATACACCTGCAGTAGTACAAGAATATATGAAATTTGTGAGTTTTATCAGTTGTGTATAGGGAGGAACCCAACACTAACGAAAAATTTTATTTGTCTTTCAACTTGGCATAACTATTAAAATTTGCGTTCATTTCATTGTATGCACGTTTGTTAATGGAATAGAAATTAAACTGTTTTTAGCTCGTTTTGTAATATGGAAAAGTTGACTAGAAGCAGTATATTTGATGAACGAACACAAGAGGCAGCCAAAACGCGTCTGTACTTCAGATATTATTAAAAAAGTATATGATGTAATATGTACTTCATGTGGATCGATTTTATTTGAAAAATTGAATATGAGAAAAAACGTGTGCACTTTAGCGCTTAATTTAGCGAAGTTAACGCATGCTCCGAAAGATTTTTGGCGCCGAATAATAACGGTTGATAAAACGTGGATACACCGTTATACACCTACGATGAATCAGTTAATCGAAAAGATTGACTAAGACACCGAAGAAAGCAAACACCGTATACTTTGGTCGGAAAAATTATGCCTATTTCTTTCGTATTGCAGTGGAATCCTTTTTATTGATTCAAAAAGGTGAAATCATAACAGTTGTATACTACACATCCCATTTGTATCAACTGCACGATGCAATACAACGCAAAAGGCGCCACATAAGGAACAAACGAGTGCTTTTCATTCAGGATAATTTACATGTTCACACTTTGTCTGCTTCAATCGCACACACAAACATAAACTACATTTCGAACTGCTTCTGTATCCAGTATATTTACTAGATTTGACCCAATTAGATTTTTTCTTTTTCTCAACCCAAAAACTTGACTCAGCAGCAGAGGTTCAGATCGAATGTGAAGGTAATCACTAAAACTACTACTACTTTTCCGAAAAGAATGAAAAAACTTCAATGTCGGTGGACTAAATATCGTATAATAAGTCACAAGGAGAAAGCATTGGAAAAAAAAATAATTTTTTTGTTTTCTGATCTGGTTTTACTAATAAATGATTCTCCCCCGTACTTTAACAGTATTTCAAGTTTAACGATCCAGTAACTTTATATAATACGTAAGTAATAGGTTTACGTCGCTGTTTTCTTTTTAAGCACTTGAAATAATGAGTGTCAACAATTTCAGAGGTCACTTTAAGAGAAAACATTAAACTAGAAAGGAGTGCCAATCGCATATTATAATTTATTTGATAAGTTTAGAGGTAACAATATATTAGCCTTACTAAATAGCACTCATATATTCTATCAATTTAAAAAATAGCCCGTAGAAGTTGTCATTTGATCTAACGTAAATTAATTCATTAGAAGTTAAAGATTTTCGAATCACAGTAAATCATGAAAAGCAAGTTCTACGGTTAACGTACTTCATAGACTTCAATTATTTCTGTAAATAAAACTTAATTACTCTATTTTACTTCATTAATATGAAAAATGTCGCTTATAATCTCGATTAAAAACTAGCTTTTAATTTCTTTTATTATTACCGCCAATTTGGATTTTAAATATAATTAGAATCTTTTCGTATAAACGCACTTAATAGATTTTTTTCTCTCCATTTTGCTGTAATTAATGTTGTTATATTTAATCTAAAAAGTCAATAGATAGGTCGCAAATGGATATTTAAGATTTGAAGATAATGCACTCGTTTGAATATTATTTTATTTTTCAGCATAACCTCCACAAACATTGAAATATTCACTATTTTATCTGCAGCATAAAATTCCTGTTAGAGTGCTGTCTCAACCATTAATGCCTTTGCCGTCAACATCTTCATTCGTTGGCCCTCCATTTTCCCTATTAGTATCCTAGTGATCAAGTATACTGAGACCAAGTTCAAACCTAACACTATACACTGCATTACAAATAGAAATTGGAAAGACGCGTATTTGTCAGATAAATTCATAAAGAAAATGAGTTTGGTACGATATAGTCAACCTCAGGACTACCCTGAGTAGTCTAATTATCATTGGAACTAGTTTTAAACTAGAAGAACTGCTGAAGTGCCGGATTATATAAGCCCCTCAAACGATGGAAACAGTCCAAATAACAACTCAAATAGCTAAGGCGAAGTTTAGTTCAAAACTTTCACCTATCAGTTACGTAAGGTTGACTCAGCGATAGATTCATTACATGAATTTGTTAACGCAGGAATGCTATTTGAGTTTTTATTTGGACTGCTTCCATCGTTTCCATCAGGTAACAAGATTTCATTACTTCTGTCCTGAATTAATTACCTCACACTTGTTTAATAGTGTTGTAATGAAAACAGTAACACTTTCATTCAGTCATTAGCAATGAACATCTTCTAAAAATTTTAACCAAACGTAGCATCAGCAATTCACAATGTAATACACTAACTTTGAATTTGTTCACTAAAGGTAAAGAAACATGTTTCCGTTGCTTTGTATTACACTTTAACTCCGATTAATTGAAGCCACATCCATGTTTCATCGTCAGTAACAGTCTTGTTAAGCATGGCTTCTTCAACATTAGAGTGGTGAATTTTTGTCAGCGTGGCGGGATAGGATCTGATATAGTAAGTGCGTAAGTATGTATGTATGTACCAGCAAACATATAATCGTAAATATTCGGTATGTTCTTATTACGAACCTGGCGCGCAGACAAGTGTAAGGGCTCTATTCATCACTACGCTGAACGAAATGATGTAAAGTCAAGCCCAATTAACCCTGTTAGTATTTTTCAAAATTTTAAAAATTAACTTATTTTCTTCATATTATTGATTCCAATCCATCAACAAGCTTGAGAGTCTTTTAGAAAATATATCATTTGTCCAGCTATATACCTTTTCACAAGATACACTTCTCGTGATAAGTAAGATATATATATATATATATATATATATATATATATATATATAATGTTAAAAGAGTCATGCAAATGTTAACTACGCGTTTCAAGGAATTCACTTTTCATCAGATAAAAATGATGAAAGGTGAATTCCTTGAAACGCGTTGTAAACAGGGTGTTATTAACATTTGAACGATTCTTTTAACATTTATCTATTGCCAAATCGCTGAAATTGTGTGTTCGTTTACATACGCACTGGTAACCTCGTTACTGGTTTTAGCAAGATGGACACGCCCTCATTTGTATGTTTAAATGATAGTGGAATGTATTGCTTTCGAATAAGATATAATAATTATTTTATTATATTAATATATCTATGGATGATGTAGAATAACTTGCCGATGTACTGGATATGTTTCTATTGTAATTCTTAATGATTTTAATTTACCCAATTTTGTTTATAATCATTCCTCATGTGGATGATTTAAAAATATATTCTGTTATTACATGTTTAATAACTGATGTGCTGTAAGGTATAATCTTCAGATAATTTTCAACTAGTGCGAAAGTAACTAACTACAGCTTAATATTGTGTTGTAAAGTTACATATATAAGACTGGTATATCCTATTGGTCACACCTACAATACTATACAAGGAACATCACTTGAGACTAGAGCCACAGTGTTGGCTCCTGGCGTACTTTTTCATCCGTCTTACACATATAATGATAATTCTTGGATTCCACGCTTGAAATTCAGTGACTTTCCTGATCGTTAAAAATCGTTTATGTCAAAGTAGCCCTACTTAAATCGTGAAAATTATTTCCGTGCTGTACTCTCCCAAATTACATTTTCTCCGTAAATGGCGCAAACGGTTTTAACGGCTTTCAATTAATTGACTCTCTTTTGAATTCAAACATAAGTTATGTCGGAAATGCTTTATTTTTACTTGACATTCTATTTTCTTTTGTTAATAAATAAAACAATCTTCGCACAAATGCAGAAATTCAAAAACTATTCAATCAAGTATACGACACTAAAGTAATTTTGTACGCCTAACAATTCTTGTTAGGGCACTCATCATAAAAGCCAAAAACGCTACGAACTTATGCATCGACCTGTTAAAATATATGGACTTCCACTTTACGAAGCCTTCCAATAGAAGACAATTATAAGAAATCATTATGATATTTAAGATATTTGTCATAAATTATAATTTGTTAATGTTTGCTACAAATTATGTTCTTATTATATTTATTTTTGAAGACAACGAACTTGCAGACATAGAATTACTGCTAATTATATAATTTATCATTTACTTTGTAATATTTTTTTCTACAAAAAATCTTCGATTGTTTAAACAATGAATTGCATCATACTATATCCTTAGATCGTATATACGTAAACGATTGCACCATACTATATCAGCTTGATAACAAAAGATCGCTCTTGTGTAAACATGTCCATTAGACGTAGGAAATACCCGTTTCTAAATAAACCTAAACAAACGATTTAAATTACGGATTCAAATTATTATGGTAATATGCCACGAGGTTTGTATCCATATATGTATGTATGTATGTATACATTTGCTATGAGAAATAGCGTATGTAGAATGCAGTCGAACACACCGAAGTATAATCTTAATGGTCTTTAAACTGTAAACAACCGGTTGTACAATATGCATTCCCATATTTGTCGGTTTTAACAAAAAGTTTGAGTATACATCCGCCAGTTGTTAAAAGCATTTTTCTCAAAACTTCGCTGAATAATAATAAACTTTTAAACACATCTTCAATTGTCTTGTAAACCGACAATAACTTTGTATACTTAACAATAATAAACGCTCCAACATGTCGCCATTTTTGTATCATAGACAGATAATAGCTCTTAAATGATATATCACTAGTAAGTGCAAATATAGAGGGAAAATAGATGAGGTAATGTATGTGTGTATATATTGGAAAGTAAATATTTTCCGCCATTTGATCTTTAATTATTATGATTTTGAAAGAAAATAATTGAATTTTGATCATAATAATCGTGCAAATGTAAAGAATTAAGCAAGACTTTTAATGTAGTTCTTAAGGATCTAATGGTAAAGCTAAATGTTAATTGAAAGTCGTCATGGCATTCTAAAAAATGTAGTCTCCTATGTCAACGTTTCTCGACCATTTTTATAGAGCGGTTCAACAACAAATTTGTTTGTATTGATACTGCGATCCAAACATATGTTTCGCGATCTAACAAAATTGAACTCTCTTTTTTCGATATTTCACCTGTTGAAGGCACATATCGACTGTTAATGTTAGTAGGTATAGATTACCATTTGGCAATCTATGAAAAATTTCAGCAACACCCAAAGATTGAGAAACGCTGCCCTATGTCATTTGAAGTTAATTTCGAAATAGATAATGTTTGGCTTTAATTCTTCTTTCTTTGTGTTGCGTATGCATATTCTTCAAAAATCTTTGATTACTTCTTAAAAAGAATTTTATGTATCCACTTTCTAGAAGTATATGTGTTTAACTTTAACATAATACTCAAATGGCACATTTTTTTTCAGTAATCCAAAACGAAAAGCTCTACATGTGTCATTCAGTATACTTTTTGACTGTTATCACACTCATTATCAAGAAATTACACCTAAAATATTTAAATTCTCATTTTACACTCAAATAATTGGAAAGTATAAGGAAGGAGATAACAATTCAATTATTCCAAGAATTGAAACTAGGTTTTTATTTGTGCAAAACATTTTCGAAATATTTACTTCAATTTGCTCAAATACTCACTTTTCCTAAAGTTTCTGTATTCAGTTTAGGTGTGTAAGGCATCAAACCGAGTTGCGTATTCCATCTACAAAATTCTTTGCATTTCTTTTTAGCCTAGATGAGCTGCAGTGCTCTTTTCAATATATCTCCTCTCCTCCCTGCAGCTGCCCTCATCTCCTCATTTCTAGAATTTCCTATTGTTTTCCTGTTTATTAATCTTGCTTCATATATCTTGAGTGTTATTTTTTTCCTCCATTCTGCTTCTGTGTTCAAACCACCTCAATTGATTTTCCTATATTACTTTTTCTGTAGATTTTGTTTGCAGGTCTTGAAAAGTTTCGTTTTTTATATGGTTATCAATGGTTCTGCTTTTTTCCGAGGTTGTAAAAACAACTTTTTTAACGAACGAATTTTGAAATTCTTGAAATCGCTGTTCTAATATTTCACACTTTCACATTTTCCGAGAACGATATTGAATTCCATTATTTTCTAGTTTTATTTCATGTTGCTTTTCTTACGTACTAATCATTATCGTTTGCGTTTTCTCAAAGTTGCATATTATATTTTTTTGTTGCTTTGTTATAAATAGCCAAATTCCTTTTTAAAGTTACTTCACCTTTCACGAATAATAACATGTCATTCTCTTTCATTTTTCAATATCCCACCTACTCTTTTATATTTTGTTTTGTTTATTTTATTGCTTCATCCATTACTAGCGAAAACAGTAGCGAGCCTTATTTCTTCATTTGCTGCGAACGCTTTTGATGTTTTCACGTTTTCGTCTAACCTAACTTTTATTGTTTTTATGTAAACTTCTAACACATATATTTCGAACGTGCTCGTCTATTTTTCAGTAACCTCCACACATAATGTCAATTGATTTTGTTAAAGTATGTTAAAACTGATGATTCGGAACATACTTCCATAACTACAAGAAAGTGACCGTTGGAAAGTCTAGTTAATAGTATTGACTAGGCTTGTTCTACGTAATTGCAAAAAATTTAATTCAAACCTCTTTCTTCTATTGTATATCATACAAATCTAATAAAATATGATATAGGCGCAAAAATTTCAAAATATATATACAGATCTACACCAGGAGGTGTATTACAGTCATTCAAGCAAAAGGTTTATTTATTGCTACTAAGGCTATTTATTGATTATCTAATTTCAATAATGTTCTATACTTTTGTTTAACTATTTTATTTTACTAGAGTAAGATCTAATGGAGATTAAATTATTGCGTTATCTATGTACTTAGAAATAATGCTCAAGAAACATAAAACTATCTTCGTTACCATATCCACTACTATATATCGTTTCTATATATAACTACAAACCTAGAGAAGTCAAAAATCATGAAATTCTGGAATTGTAATGAATCTGGTTCCGATGAATTTTGCAATTTTGCCATACTATTAACGACTGGTTCATCTACAATCACAGGCTAGTATAGTCTGTACAATAAGAAACGTAAGCTAATACTTCTACAAAAAAAGAGAATAAGAGAAATAGATATATTGTTATATCATTTTTAATATTAGCCTCTCAATGATTCCATGAGCACCATATCTTCTTTATATTACGATATAATTGGAAAATTTAATGTATATGCTTCCCGCAAAGTTTCTGCTTCACAAAATTTCAAAAATATTTAACTGGTTTGGCGTTTGAGATTGCGAAGGCCAATTTCCATCCTTCCGCTTCTTGCACAGATTACCTTTACCATTCATTTTGTGTTTAAAATAGCGATATATGCACACAGAGCCTTCCTCCCCGGTATTCAAGCCCAGAAAGATGATTTACTTGTAAACACAACGTCGAACCAATCTTTACTAGAATTTTTTTATATTCAAATCACATGCACCTGTCGACGTTTTTTGAACAGTGACGGCTTAATAATTGTACTATCGTATTTGTGTAAACTATACTGAATTGTTATTAAACTAATATTTTATGTTCTTATTGGCTACCTCCGATTGTCCTTAATGAAGTGTTAATTGCGGTTATTTTCTAAATAAACTAATAGTAGCCTTATTTTATTGCGTTGTTGTAGTGCTGCCTTTTCCACATGCTAGAAGATCATCTACATTTTATGTTTGTTGATAATGCCTTTCCCGTCATCTGTCGAAATGTTCTGACTTGATTAAGTACCTAGCTGCCGCTGAAATTGTAATTTGGAGACATTTATAGTGCTCACATGAAAACACTACTTCCAAATGTTTTCAATAGTCTGCACTCCTTTCAACAAAAACTGTTACTGCGTCATATGCAATGGATAACTGAACTAAAATTGACTAGGCATATTAAAGGGAATATAGAATTTTGGCGTGCGTTTCTGTGATTTCAACACATGTTTATTATATATTAAAATTTCTTAAAGTATTTGGAACATGCAATATCTTATAATATAAAGCGATATTACTAATTTATTTCAATCTCAATTAAATAGCAAATTATTTTCTAATAGCCAAAGGAAATATTTTGAATGCTTTAAATCAGAATATGTATTTTTAATTAAACAATTTCGATATTAGAAATGTATTGTCTCATATTGTAAATTAATCTGTAATTGTTAGATGAAGAAATTGAATTATTAACCGTTAGTGTTGATTTAGTGCATTAGAAATTAGAGGAATATTATTACAAAAATCCCCTTTCGAATGAAATTAGCGACAATTTCTTGTTTTCCAAATGATCGTGTTAATCAAGATATAATAGCGAACATATAATTCATTCGTGTATGTTTTCGCATACTAAACGCCGCATATGTTTCACAAAAGTATTAAATCACTTGTTTTATAAAATCTTTTTACAAGTTTTTGAAAATTAATACCTTCAATTTTCAAGAACTTCTTAGTTGTTTTGCTCATCCAGATTTAAATTCTTTTTATTTATAAGAGTTTTGCAATACCATTTACAATGCAACTAATCAAAATTCAACAATTGATTTTATTACTTATTATATATTCAGTACGAATTGCTTGCACCATTGCTTTCAATTTGGAAATAAACGTTTCATAGAAGGGGAAAAGACACTCATTCATAGTAAGATTTAGAATATATGTGACTTTCATTTTTACCGAATCAATATGTGTCAGTCTGATATCATATTTAAATTGCTTTTTGTTAGTGTTTTGATAGTAATCACAAATTCATACGCTCCTGATTTGGACTACATCGCCGTCGATAGTGAAATTCGCGGACAGATTAAAGACGAATCGGAAAAATACACGCATTACTTAATTCGCGACAATAACCCTGAAGGTTATATTTGTCTAACGGATCAATGTTTGAGGAAGTGTTGCCCATTGGGACAAGGAATAGAAAACGCTACTTGTGTTAAATTGACCACTTCTAAAAACGATACCTTCAACTCATATGCTGAAAAATACAATATATCGTCTTTTCACGTCATCTCTAGTGCTTTTACTTGCAACGAAACGATACGCTTTCTTCAAAATCCTGTAGTTAACGTCTCCACAGTGCCCTACGTGATTGAATCTACAGATGAGGAAACTCCTACGCAAGAATATTGCATTGATTATTTTGAAAATGTCGATGATATTGGTGCCTTTTTGTGTCACCCGAGCGAATTCGAACAAAAAATACACAACTTTTTCAATGCAGGTAATATTTTAGACAATTAACTTTCATGTGTTTGTTTAAAATAAGTTTGTAACACTTTAATATTTTCCAGTAATTAACAAATAACTATTTTCTTAATTATCAAAAAAGGAGTATAAATTTTATTGCTAATCACTTAAGGTTGATACATAACCCTTTTCCACAATAAATTTCGTATTCTGTATACGTATTTCGACAACTAACTTGTCATCATCAGCAGATAATTAAACAGTGTTGCACCTGGAAAACTACGGCAAAATACCTGTACGAAAACAAATTCCGCACACGTACCGTACCGCTGAAAGCCAAAACGCACACTGGCAAAGGTCAAAAAAAATATTATTGTGAAGCTACTAAAACCTGCTAAAACCTGCTGTCATCTTTCATTATTAAAAAATAATAAAGTAAAGGTGGTTATTAGTTTTAGAAATATAAGTGGGAACAAAATACTAAAACTATTATTGTGTAATAAATTAAAAAAGAAAGTAAAATAATCAGTAAAGTACATATGTAGGATGCATCATAGATTCCTCGTTTCACATACTTGTCGCGAAAACACGAAAATAGAAGTGATTTTCAATTAACTTAGACAGAGAACTCAGATACTTTAATGGCCTTCTATATAGTGTAATTCTAGTGGAATATTTTTATCATAACAATGCTGTCAATACTCAATGTTTAAAAAAAACCATAATGAGAGAGTTTCTTCAGAATGACTTTAAAGGCTTCTTCGTTTGAGGGCATAGGTAAAAGTTATGTGTTGCAAAGTTAATCAACCACGAACCAGGTTTTTAAAATTAAAAACAAATACCTACTTAATCTATTATTTTTTAACAATGAAAGATTAGTGCAAAATATTATTTAATACTAGACTTTAGTATCTGGAGTATATTTATTGTATTGTTAGATATATCTTCTATATTAAAAATTATTTTTGTTAATTAAACAAAATATGAAAACGTAATTTCCTGATATATCAATGAAAAAATAAGTTGAAATAATTAGTCGCTATATGAGGCCTAAATTTTGTACAGAAGACTCATCGCTGCATATAAAATGTACTCATAAATACCACGTGGGATAGCCGGATTATTGCATTTGAAACTAGTTTTTGAACAGTATAAAATTTTAGTTCATTGAACGCATTCCTAAAATAGCGATCTAGATTACTGTTATTTATTCTTTGCTTTGGTGTACTATTCAAATTTATGAAAGTATTATTCGATTATTTGACAACTGAAATTTTTAAAAAATCAGTTTTATAAAATGTGCATACAAATAGTTTTTTATAATATCTGTCATGGTTTTATGGTAGTAGTGCGAGGATAATTCGATAATTGCCTGGCCTAACAGAGAGATGCGTTAGGCCGCGTAGAACGCGAATTATTTTGTTTATTGGGTTAAATATGCAGAGCGATCTGTCAATTAGTCTTGAATTTGATAGTGCGCCAAAGTTAACTTCTAGTGTAATTTTGTAAACATTGGAAAAAATTAAAAGCCTTAACACCGTCGTTGCGGTCGTGTGACCACAAAGAATGAACTCCATAGTAGACGCCCAAACACAGCTACTACCACGGATATGATTGAGAAAGTGCATCGTGTGATATTGGATGATCATCGAGTAAAAATGTGTGACAAAAGTGAGGGACATAGTCAAAATGAAACGGTCTCATTTGGCAAAGAAGGAAATGCTTTTCCATCAGGATAACGCACCTACCCACAATTCGTCATGTCGCCAAATTTGGCCATAGCGATCGCCATGACCAATTCATAATGAATTGGGATTTGAATTAGTGTTTCATTCACCCTTTCTTTGACTCTCACAATTATCACCTATATCCAAAATTGAAGAAACGGTTGAAAAATCGCTACTGAAAATAGATATTTCAAGGACTTGGGATTTATCAACCTACAATAAAGGCATTGCTAATTCGGAATATCATTGGGACGATCGATTTGAGCAAATTCTATTCAATTCATGTATAACATCTTCTTGGATAATATGCGGCTTATTTTATTAAACAACGAATCATTTGTTTCATTTGATTGATAAATGAGCAGAACTATATTAAAAAATAAAATGTTTTCCGTCCAAAAATCATGCGTTTTTTTTTGTTATGCAAAGTAGTTAAACCATTCTCGTAAAAGTAGACGAAATCTTTATTAAATAGGGGTAGGATTTGTTAAATATTAGAATCTTTAGATATGTTTCGACAGTTGTTTCGGCAAACCGAGTACGCCGTGGGAGAAAATCTTCTCATATGCACATATCTAATGATATAATATTTGCATAATAGAAATAAACTTCTAAACTAATTAATAGATCTGTAAACACTTTCACAAATTTGTATTGATATGGTAAAGACTGAATCTTGGTCTAAAACACTTTCAAACTTTTCTAAAACACAATAATCTTCTGTGTCTTTCACAACGCATAGCTGTGGGTGAACAACATTTACTATTTGTACTGATTTCTTTAACAACAATAAATTTTTTTCTACCTTCTCCACAAGTCCGAAGTAATTGTTGTGAACAGCTTGTAAATCTGTTTTAACTTTACGTTGCAAGTGATAACCATGACTTTTTGCGCTTAGTGTTTTCGAAACTTCCATCACCCGTCACTATTCGATGCAGAAATTACTTTCGATCATACCTTTGAAGCAGCATTTCACAAACGATTTTTCGATTTTCCAAGTGCCTGTCGTTCAATTGATGTGGCATACATTTTCCCATATTTTGCTCGTAATCCTGGTCCCTAATCGTTTCTTGGGCCACATTTAACACTTCAGCCAATCGTTTTTGGGTCTGGGTTGGGTCTTCATCCAACACCTCCTGCAATTTCACATCTTTTTCGGTTTACCAGAAAGTTCATTGTCTTGCACATCGAAATCACTACTTTTGAACTGTTAAAACCACGCCTCACATGTTTTTATGGTTGGAGTATGCATGATGACTTTCAGCGGCTTTTTTTTTTGATTAAATAATAGAAGTAATGCGTGCCACGAATGCACTTTTTCAAGCACGAAACTCGACATTTTCAAAGAGGTATAAATCTATGACAGTTACTTTTGAAAAATATAATATGTATGGCTTTGAAGCTTGATGTCAGTAGAATAAAATGACGTATGTATTAAATCATAACATTGCATACTTGAGCCTAGCGATATCTGTTAGAAAAATCAGTAATGACTTTCCGGTGTACCTGGTATATACAATTGAACTGTTTCATATAAAACTGTTTCATCTAAAATTACATAAGCACGTGTGTATCTTCGTTTCAGTTATCTGATTTGCAAATATTACGCTACTTAATATGTACATATTTGAAAAATACGTTTTTAATCCTTTTTACGTTATTTACTAATGTATAGTCTTAGTTCTACTTTAGATTAAATTGTTAAATCTAGAGAGATACCGACCCATTTACATTTCTCTCACATAATGCATAAGTAACTTTATGCAAATAAATACTGTTTATCATTCTGGTTATATATTTGTAATGTAGGTCAAGTTTTCGCATATTAATTTATTACCGGCATTGAATGAAATTTCTATTATATTTCGGAGAGTGCGTATTTAAGGTATTTTCTTTCGTCTCATTGAAATAAAGTAATGTTCATAATAAAATTAATAAACTTACTGTACAAGGGTACCTTGCGTAACATCACTTACTGTTATAATTTAATTTATATGTTTTTTCCCTTAATTTTTAATACGCGTTCGAATGCTTTGGTCTTATTATAATTTTTCTAATTCCTAATTTTAAAAAAAATAGCTCAACGTTTCTTAATCTATTTTATATTACATCTTCAAGTGCTATTCTTTTTCCAATAATTATTAATATTATATAATCTACATATAACATAAGTTAAAACAAGGAAACTTATACAGTGATTATAGGAAACAGGAATATGGTATTTATTCTATCAACTATTGTCATTGATGTTTTTAAAAATACGTGCTTACAATTACAAATATACAGACTTTTCACACCTTGATTCATTAATCGTAAAAAAATTACGATTCTCTAAAGGACTGCAAACAACACCTTGAGCATATATTTTCTCACTTCCAAATAACCTATCATATGTACTTATTTATTTGACTGATTACCATCATCTAATTTTTGCTGGTTTATTAATAAAAGCTGTTACAGCTTTAGTTTCAGAACATTTTCATAACATAATTCTGACCAATTGCTTTTACCATATCTGTACTTGTATGTCCCACTATCAAAAGCATTTTTCCTTTAAATGTTGTAGAGATTTAACTATATTCTGGTTTCAATTGAGTATCGATTTGAATTTTAACAAGTTTTGCGAAAATTAAGAAAGAAATGAGTATAATTGAGGTGAAGGAGGAGGTTAGAGGTATAATCTTAGAAGGCACACATGATGTTAATTGTCAAATCACATACGAAGGTAGCCGTTTATATTTCGGGAACTGGCAACACTGTTAGTGTTGCCTCCGATCTGATGAATGCATCGTGAAGTTTGTCATTTTTGACAATACATTTACCTTGACAGTTTTATTATCCGGTCGCTATTTTTATTGTTGACTGTAACTTGAAAATTTTATGTCAACGAAAAAATGCAATTAACCCGCGAACATTTTCGTGCAATTATTTTTCATAACTTTTGGCATGGATTATCTCAACAAGAATACATCGACAAGCTGAATTTTTTTATATGGTGATGAAGCACCATCGAAAACTATAATATATCGTTAGTATAGTGATATCAAACTTGGACGGCGTTCTTTGGACGATGAATTTCGTGAAGTTCGTCCCACAAATGTTGTGACGGAAAACATTAATGCGGTGCCTGAATTGAAAAAGCAAGATCGTCGTGTGACATACCATGAGATCGAGGCATCTCTACGAATTAGTAACACCAGCGTGCGCAAGATCCTAGATGAACATTTAGCCGTTCAGAAGCTATGTTCACGTTGGGTACCACATAATTTGAAAACCGCTCAAAAAAGGACTCGCGTCGATTGGTGCCAAGAAATGTACAAAAAATACAATGGTGGTGCTTCAAAGAACGTTTACAAAGTCGCCACAGGTGATGAATCTATAATAATAAACAGCAGTCGACTGTGTGGATATTCCAAGATGAGACAAAACCAACAAAAGTTGTTCGCGCTCGAAGCACATTAAAACAAATGGTCGACTTTTTTTTCGGAAAAACCGGTCACGTTGCAACCGTGCCTTTAGAGAGTTGTAGAACGGTCAATTTTGAATTGTACAGAACTATTTGTTTGCCAAAAGTTTTTGAAGAAATTAGGAAAACAAACCAAAAACGACAGATCATTCTCCGCCATGACAATGCGAGCTGTAACAGATCGGTTCAAACAATTGAATATTTGACCGGGCAAAACATTGAATTGATGAGCCATCTGCCTGATCTAGCACCCTGTGATTTCTTTTTGTTCCCACACGTGAAAAATAAACTTCGTGGTCAACGGTTTTCTACGCCGGAAGAGGCAGTTGATGCTCTAGTACTATTCTAGATATTTTGTTACTACGATTAACTTTATATACAGCTTATAACACAACAAACGGCCGTGTAAATTTTAAAACACAAAAACGCCATATACGAACTTTATATAACATCGTTCGCAAGGTCTGAGAGTGAATGAATAAAATAAGAAAAAACATTTTTACCTTATTATTTATCCCTGTTTGTGACTAAAATCACATAAAGTAATATAACAAAGTAAAATGTTTGCTTTACTTACCATTACTATGGTGATTATTATTATAGACCAATAAAAGGTAAATAACGATGATGATAAGCTAGTATCCAATAAATATATGGATTCGTAAAGATGCAAAAACTTTTCATAAAACTGTTATTAATATTATCTACTATGCACCAAATTGTTTCAGTTTACAGCAGGTATTTTCCAAGGCGTCACAAAATATAATCAATCTTTATTGTAATTTAAAAAAGGTATACATTAACACAAAGTCTCTAAAATTTTTAGTACTATTAGTTAAACATTTAAAATTACATGCAATGTTGACCATACGTTGATATTTAGATGATGAAGCGACCTGTTATAAAGTCGCCTCTATAATTATTGAAATTATTAATTATCTATTACACATCGAGTACATATCATCAAGCACATGAAGAAGAAATAATGTAATCTTTTAAGTGGCGTGTATCGTACAGATGCGTAAAAATATTAAAATTAAAAGACCAGCTGATGTATTTTTTTAATTGAATAAAATAAATTGATTAAAACATAAATTGATTTATCGCAATGATACTATTTGTTATTTTTCCAGTTTTATTACTGCTCATGCTTTAATTTTTCATGTTCTATAACTAATGACAACTAATATACGAGAACTATCAATGAAACATTTGTTGATAATTTTATTCTTAGACGTGATCTTCTCTAAGACCACCGCGTCGTCTCTCCTGGAAAGACTTCTGTTGGACTTCAAAATAGACATCTCCTCTTTTCAATTCGTTACCGTCTGCAAAATGACATTTTCTATGTAAAAAAAAATGTAGTCAGATGAAGTCAAATTCGGACTATATTGTGAGTGGTTCAATTTAAATAAATTATACTCACGTAGAATGGGTTGGACTTTGAGACGTAATGTCGATATCTGAACATAATTTTGATAATTCATTGCCGTAGATGTTTTTACTGCTACTGTAGTGCCTTTTGACATGTATTAAACCAGAAGCACTCCTGTTTGGTGTCAAAAGACACCATCACACTGCAATCATTCTGTTTCTTTGTCAAATTTCATTCTTTGTTGTGAACCACATCGTATACTGATGTGCGATTATTTTCAAAATATGTTATGAATTTAGGAGTACTCGCATATATTTTAAAATATAAATAAAAGCTTTCAGTAACTTGTATAAAAATAATAATTATCGAAAGAAACAAATGGTTTTAAAGAACCTTGAAAGATAATATACATGTAGTTGTAATTATTATAAGAAATTAGAAAAAATATAAGTAATTATTATTTAGAAAAAGTCCCACAAAATGTAGAATCACATTTATATGACCTTGAACATTTTTTTATAAAAAATGCATAACGAAAATTGATTATATTAAAATCGTCTGCAAAATTTTTCCAATCACCAATTTATATATAAAATTGATTGTATTAAAATCATCTATAAAGATTTCTAATTTCCAATTATATAAATATTAAAATTATTTTTAATAACATTTTTATTTACACACATCAAAGAAATTTATACAAATGATTTCAGTTCAATTATAACATTACATCAATTCTTTTAAAGAATAAATTGAATAATATCATATCTCCCTCTCTAATACATAAATGTATTAACAAAATTACAGAAGAAAATATACAGTAATTATTATTTAAAGAATGTTAAAAAGGAATCATTCTATTATTAATAACACCCTATCAACTACATATGTTTCAAATCACGGATCGTCAGGTTGATTTGTGTTATTAATGAACGATTCCTTCAGAGTGTATTATCATATCTTTCGATACAGAAAATAATGAATAATATCATATCTCCCTCTCTGTACCAATACATTGTATTGACCGACAAATATATCTTAAAAAATGTATAATAGACAGAAACTTACATCTAGGCTTTATGCCAATTAAAATTGAATCATTCTATTATTAATAACACCCTATCAACTACATATTATATTAAAATCAGAGTGTATTATCATATCTTTGCAGAAAATAATGAATAATATCATTTTCTCGACCAATACCATCGGAGACTATGTTTCCAGTGTATAGAGACAGAAACTTACATCTAGGCTTTATGCCAATTAAAGAATGTTAAAAAGGAATCATTCTATTATTAATAACACCCTATCAACTACACCAATAGACAGAAACTTATATATTAAAGAATGTTGATTATGTTTCACCGATATATTAGGTTGATTTGTGTTATGAAACATATGTAGTTGATAGGGTACATATATAAGTTGATATTCTATTAAATGGAAACATATCTGTAAATCATCTATAAAGATTTCTAATTTCCAATTATATAAATATTAAAATTATTTTTAATAACATTTTTATTTACACACATCAAAGAACTTATTTCACATGACAAATGATTTCAGTTCAATTATAACATTACATCAATTCTTTTAAATGAATAAATTGGTTTACATATTTCGTCGTTACGCTGCTGACATCTATTGAATAATGCCGACAATTAAATTAGTTTCATTACCTACGTGCAGAGGGCGCGTATCAATCAATGTAATAATTTATTGGCAGAAACAATACAATTACATTAATGTATATAAATTGCACCCTTGCAAACATCGTTTATGCAAACAATAAATAAGCGCATATGTATTTAATCGTACAATTGGAGCTAATACTACGTTTATTTATACAAACAAATTTATTTTATGGCGTTTTAACAATATGATTACTTAAAAGAACATGAAATACCGAAACGAAAATATTCCGGGGAATTTGCGAATGCCCATTTGTGGTAATGAGAAAAATTGATCACAAATATTGATTAGATAAAGATGTACGATGTGCTGTCAAGTACTTTTCTATTCACCTTTTCCTTTGCATGAATTTTTTTCTATATTTACTCTACCTGTCCCTTTTTTCTGTTTTAATTATATGTTAAGAAGAGAATTTGAAAAAGACATACATAACTGCGCAAATCTGAACACGTTTAGACTTAATTTTGAAAAGAATATTTAATGTATGATGTGTGCACTTGAACTGATTATTAATAATTGGTAAAGCTAGAATTTTTTTTTTTTCATAAATTTTCAGATATAATTGACATTTCTCTAAGTTTTGCCAAGTGCTTTTTTAATTTAGAAAATAATTAATTTAACTATAAAATGTATAATTACATACATATATTGTAACTACACTACAGGCCATAAGTGAGGGATCAGTAGATGAAATTTTAAAAAAACATGTACGCTTAGTGAAACAAAACGCATATTTCTACAAAACTCTATCCACGAGACAAATAAACAGTTTTCCTTATAAAATAAAATAATTTCAACATATTCTGTAGAATTTCTTACCATATTCGACTTTCGTCGAAGTATCCACCTCTGCGCTTAATGATTTCTTTACAAATATTAGGCAACCGCGATACAAGTTTCTGGAGCGTATCCATTGCTAAATTATTCCACACCCTTGTAAGTTGCTCCCAAAGCTGTTTCTGCGATTGTCGACAGCTTTCTCTCACGTTTCTATCTAATTCATCCCACAGTAATTCGATAGGGTTGAGATCGGGTGATTGTTGTGGCCAAATCATATTTATTAGCACCCCTTCCTCCTCTTGTTGATTCACATAGTTTTTACAAAGTTGGGAAGTGTGTTTGGGGTCATCATCTTGTTGTAGGTGAAAACCTTCATCAATTAACCTTAATCCAGACGGAATTGCATGTTTCTCCAAAATCTTCAGGTACCCCTCTTTTTTTTAAATGCCTTCAATGCGGTACAAATCTCCGACACCAACAAAGGAAAAGGATCCCCAAACAAGCACAGAACCTCTCCCGTGTTTAACAGTTGGCACTATACATTCGGGTAACATCCTTTCACCCACTTGTCTTCGAACGAAAACTCGTCGATTACTACCAAACACTTGGAACTTTGACTCATCTGCCCATTGTAACCGTTTTTTACGATTTCGTGGATTCAATAATGGTTTTCGAGCTGCAATACGCCCATGTAGTCCCGCCTTTGTCAAACGTCGTTTTACAGTAGTCAGTGACACCGGCTTTCGACGGCCTTCATTCAGCTCTGCTCGAAGCTGAGGAGCTGTGAGGCGCCTATTTCGTTTTGATAGTATTTTAGGCGCAAATCCTCTTGTCTGGTAGTTACCCTTGGCCTTCCACAACGTTTTATTGGTTATAATGATCCACTTTATGAATATCGTTTCACTGTTCCTTGCACCGCGTGATAAGATAAATTTAACTTTTGGGCTATTTGCCGCAGTGAAAATTTTTCACCATGTAGCGTTATTATAGAACTACGAGTTTCTGCGCTAAGTTCCTTTCTTTTCGGCATTTTTATAAGTTACTTTTACGTCTGTTCTCAAATACTCGTATTGCAACTTACTTGGACAAATGCTGCACGAAAACTAATTTTTAAATAGCTAAATAGTTTACAACGAATTCCTAATACCGTTATAATAATATTGCGTTGTAAACCCTATTAAATTTATTGGGGTATATAAAATATTTCTATTAAATAGACACCATAAAACTATTAAAAGGATTTACAATATTTTTCAGAAACAAATGTATTTATCCAATTTATAATAATAATCCGAATAATCATTCTCAGAATTACATTTACAACTGTTATTTCAATTATTCTCACCAAAACAGGTAAAAGTATAAGGGATGTGTCTAAAATACAAGTGTTTTGTTATTTATGATAAGTGATCCCTCACTTATGACCTGTAGTATATATTACTGGACTGACTTATAAATTTTGGGGTTATTAATAGATGGCGCTTATTTATTGTGACAGCTACAATGATTTTATAACTTGTTGAAAATAATTTACCTCGACTACCAAAAGAGACTTACAATTGAAATAGTATTTGGTTCCATCGAGAACGTGTAGAGTTTATGAGTAGCTGATACGAATATGTACTACAGTCATCTGGTTCGGACTGAGTCAGGTTGTGGTAAATAGAAAAGAAGTAAGTTCTCATCTAGACAACATAGTTACTTTAGTAATCAAATAAAAATTGACAAGGTCTGAGCTGCAAATTATGCTGCATCCGTTACCGTTTCTAAAATCTAACTTGTCTTGGAATAAGGAGTGAATTCATGTATCCCGCTAAAACCCGGAACTGACCTTAAAATGTAACTTGCCATAGAAATTAAACGTAAACATTTGTTAATGTAGTAGTTTGTCAACAATATTAAATTTTATTATTTGTTCTAAGTGAAAAGAATTTATTTTAATAGAATTATTGTAAAAAACTTATTTTCTTTACTAGCACGTACAATCTATTCAAAATTAAAATTAAATACTATGCTTGACATAACCTCTTTCTCGTAAACAGGTCATAAATACTTAATGAATTTTCACTTCAATTTGAAAATAATATATTCGTAAATAAATCATAAATTACTGATATTCAAAGTAAAACGCAAACTATTTTTAAAATTTATTATAAAAGTACATCAAAAATACAATAACAAAGATTATAAAAATAGAAAAATTAGCAGCTTAAACTAAACTGATTCACTTGTACTGGACAATAATAAATCACTTTTACTATCACTGTTTCCAAAACAAATAATAAATGATTCTACAATTCATCCATTAATCCATCTGAGTCCCCACATTCTTTTTTTACTTTAATTGCATGGCCGATACAATATGCTAATTATTGTAACATTTGTGTTTTCATCAAAAAAGTTCTCCTACATGTGGCCCTTTACATGTAGTTGACGCACTACCTTTTATTTACGCCCAAATCATTTCAATTGGTTTGAGCTCATAATGATATAATAATCTCAAAACAGTTTCATTTGCAGCAACTGCATTTCTGCCATTTCATCAGTTATGTATGTATATATTATATTGTTCCTTCCAATACTAAAATGCTTTTATGTAGCTTATTTATAATTACTTTGTTTAATATTACTATTTCATTTCTATTTATATAATTATTATACCTTATTGTCCTGTAACTGGATTTATTTCGTTAGGCATTAAAGAATACATTATTGTTTTATAATCACGCTATTTAGTTACTCAAGCACGTGCGTATCATTTACAAATTATCTTAATACATTATTCACAATAAGGTCATAAAAGTATCTTAGGATTTCTAGATATTTAGTACCACAATGAGAACATATAGAAATGGAAAAAGAATAAGTTGCTTTATGTATAATATGTAATGTTCTAAACGATTTTTGCCCTTTGTTGGATCGTTACTTAACATTCATGAATATAAATTATATTTATAGCATAGAAATTATTTGAAACAATTTGGACTTATAATTGACTTATTTTAGTCTTGTTGAAAGTTGCTGAAGGACTACGAAAATATGGTATATACACTGCCGTCCATAAATTTAATCGTACTACAGATAATTTTAATTGCCCAATAATATTAAACATATTTTCATGGCAAATTTATCTATAAAATACTAAATTAACATACAATTCAGGCAATCGACATTATTGATCTAAGTAATTTTATAATAAGTTAGCTAAAATTTTACTTTCGTCAAAGTAACCACCCCTAGCTGCGATCATGGCTTCACAAACACGTGGCATTTGTTCAACTAGTCGGTCGAGATATTCCTCATCAATAGAGTTCCATGCATTCCACAACTTACCTCAAAGATCTGTCTTGCTAGTAGGAGGTATTTTACGCACTTCACGATCCAAACAGTCCCATAACAGCTCTATCGGATTGCAGTCCAGACTTTGGGGTGGCCATGTCATTAATGTAAGAATTCCTCTTTCAGTTTGGTCGGCGAAAAACCTTTTTACAATCTTTGCTGTGTGTTTAGGGTCATTATTTTGCTGATACATAAACCCCGGACCCATTAACTCCATCGCTGACGGAAGAGCATGCTTCTGCAATATACCCAAATAGACTTCTTTTGGCATTCTTTCTGTGATTTGCACCAATTTTCCTATGTGCCCACCTCCAAAGCAACCCCAAACCATCACATTTCCACCACCATGTTTCACTGTCTTAACCACGCATTCATCTGACATTCTCTCCCCGACAGGACGACGAACGGCGTTTATTTCCAAAAATTTCAAATTTGGATTCATCTGTTCATAAGACTTGTTTCCATTCTTCAACAGTCCAGTACCTGTGTGTTCTCGCCCAGGCCAATCTTGTTTGTTTATGTTGTGCAGACAAATGTAGTTCTTTTATTGCTACTCGACCTCTAAGTCCAACTTCAGCTAAACGGGATTTGGTTGTTGTTGCGCTACCCGTGGCTTCGTGGTGTACGTTATATTGTGCTGCTATTTCCGGGGCTGTAGGGCAACGATTGCGCAAGGACATTAATTTCAGATATTCATCTTATCTTTTAGTAGTTATGCTGGGCCGCCCACTGCGTTTTCGGTCACCGAGTTGGCCAGTTTCTGCAATTCTCTTTATAGTTTGATGAACACAATACTCGGAAACTTTTAGTTTTCGGTCGATTTCTCTATTAGAAAGCCTTGTTTCGTGCAAAGCAATAATTCTTGCCCTTTGTTCAAGAGTTAGTTGCTTTCTTCTTGCCATGTTTTAAACACAATTAAAAAATTATGCTCACTCGATAGCACTAGCTGACAGTTCATTAACAACGTGAATACTAAGTATTCACTGTGTAATAGACATAAAATATACCCTTACAAGCGCGCAAATATCAGGTAAAGAGTGGCTATTACGTCCATGTAATAAATCATACAATAAACGATTCCGAGTAAGGGATAATCTCCATGACAACCTCATTAGATTTCTTCCTGAATATTATTTCTTAATAGAAATACAATAGAAAATAAGGCATTCATTCGTCTATACAAAATACTTCGGTTAAATATCGTGCAAATATGTAAAATGATTTCAGTTGGGATAAAATTTCAATATATTAACTTAAATATTTTATTTCCTTCTGCAATTAAAATTGTCTGTAGGGCGATTAAACTTGTGGACGGTAGCGTATGATATGACGTATTTTATTATATTTAAAATGCTCATAGAAACATTGTACAAATAATTTATTCCTGTTGGTTAATTTAAATCAAAAAATGGTTATACAATTTTTCAATAAATATAAAAAAACATATTTTTCCTCAACAAACAATTTTATCATATCCTTATCTATTGGACATCAAATTTTTCAATAATAATATTAGTACATGCTTACATTTAATAAAGTCAATCCGCTATTTAGATATAGCTATACGTAAATATGAAGTAAGATAAATTAAAGTAGATATATTGTGTACCTTATCAGTCAAAAAATAAAGAGTATTTACTAAGTCGAAATACAGACGGCGAAAAGTAAGATAAGATGTTTCTACTTTCAACTGATAAGAACAGTAACAGAATGTTCAATGCTGTAACGGGACCGGTGAAAAAAAAATTAACAATTGCAATATGATCACTACTTTGTTTATTTTGTGTACACTTTTAAATTTGAGTTCAAGTGATAATTTAGAGTGTGACTATGGCGTTACTGTCAGTTCAAATGTGGACTTATTTATGGGAGAAGGAGTGCATAGTGCTGAATCCGAGGACGCAATGCGAAACTGTCTGTGTAATCCGGAACGATGCGTTTATAAATGTTGCCCCATCGGAGAAGAAATACAGAACGGAACGTGTCAAAGTGGCTATTTGGCGCGAATGGACGGTTTGAAAGAATACGTGGCCAGTAATTTAGTATTAGATCCCAAATTTAATGTAATACATCAGCGCATAGACTGTTTTGATGCGGGAATGACGCGATTCATAATTAATCCTATAAGAAATTACGAACAAACACACGAAGACTATGCCGTTACTAAAGACATTACGGGCATGGAATTAGAATTGCAACAGTTCTGTGTCGATTTCTTTGTGGAAATCGACGATTATGCTGGATTAATATGTGTAGAAGATATTCCAATTTTAGCATCGGCAAGCACTCTAGGTAAATCGTTAATTTGTTTACATATTAATAATATGTAATTTGTTAAAAAAGTGACGACTATATATCAATACACCTTGTAAAACAGATTCGTATATCTCCTCTTTCAAAAATGTAAAACTTTCGCATTAACTATATTTACATATTTGAAAGTGGGGATATAGAGATCCGCTATAGAAATTAGTATTCATATTTATTTATTATCACAGGGAGTAATTGGTTTTAATTAAATAATATTTAAGAAATATAGCGAAATAGTTAGAACAATTTTCGGTTACTGGTGTCACAGGAGGCCCTCCGTCAGGCTCAGTTTCGCACTAGGTCCTGTCAAACTTTAATTTTCAACACCACCTTTCCACTTATGTCATATAGCACTGTAGAGTCCCCCAAAGTCCCCAACAACTCTTGGTGGATTTGATTTGAAGATAATCTTTTCAAATTAAAATACTTAATAAGACAACGTTGCTTACGCACGTCCGTTTCAGCTTTGAGCTGTATATTGTGATAATCCACGGCGTGCTATAGCTAGACCGTTACAGGAGTAAACCAGCAAGTGAGTGCGCCTCACGTAAGCATATCTAGCTAGTGAATGTATTCAAAAAGGCTCGATTTCTCTATGCCCAATAGTTCAGGGCTGAAACACATCGTATTTTGGGTTAAAGTGAGCGTTGTCGAAATGCCAAACATGCTAATTGCTCTCCGATCCGAAACTACTAAACTTACTTTTGTTGGACCGCAGGATATTTTTCCAAAATATCACAAGTTTATTTCGATGGCCGCGAGCTGATTTTAATATTAGTTTTTCATTTTTCCACCAGCGAGTGGACTATGGTATTCTCTTTGCGACACATTCTTTAAGTACAAAACTTCAAAGTAATTATAATACGAAGGTAGCCGTTTATATTTCGGGAATAGCAATTAAAAAAAAATTTATTACCGAAAATAGTTTTACTTCTTTTCAAAATATTCTCCTTGAAAACCAACGCACTTTTGTATTCGTTTAAACCAATCCAAAAAGTGAATTGTGAAGGCGGTATCTCGAAAGTATGAATTTTGAATGCCTTAACTGCCTCTTCCGGCGTAGAAAACCGTTGATCACGAAGTTTATTCTTCACGTGTGAGAACAAAAAGAAATCACAGGGTGCTAGATCAGGGCTGTACGGCGGATGGCTCAATTCTTCATTAAATGTTTTGCCCGGCGAAATATTCAATTTTTTGAACCGATCTGTGAGAGCTCGCATTGTCATGGTGGAGAATAATCTGTCGTTTTCGGTTTATTTTCCTTATTTCGTCAAAAACTTTTGGCAAACAAATAGTTGTGTACCATTCGGAATTGACCGTTCTACAACTCTCTAAAAACACGGTTACAACGTGACCGGTTTTTCCGACAAAACAGGGAGCCATTTGTTTTGATGTGCTTCGAGCGCGAAGAACTTTTGTTGGTTTTGGCTCATCTTGAAATACCCACACAGTTGACTGCTGTTTACTATCGGGCTCATACGTATAGATTCAAGATTCGTCACCTGTGACGATTTTATAAATGTTCTTTGAAGCACCGCTATTGTACTTTTTGTGCATTTCTTGGTATCAATCGACGCGAGTCCTTTTTTGAGCGGTTGTCAAATTATGTGGTACCCAATGTGAACATAGCTTCTTAACAGCTAAATGTTCATGCAGGATCTTATGCGCGCTGGTGTTACTAATACCTAGAGATGCCTCGATCTCACGGTATGTCAAATGACGGTCTTGCATTATCAATTCAGACACTGCATTAATATTTTCCGACACAACAACATTTGTGGGACGACCTTCACGAAATTCATCGTCCAAAGAATGTCGTCCCAAATTTGAATTCATTTTACCAACGATATACTGTAGTTTTCGATGGTGCTTCATCACCATATAAAGAATTCAGCTCGTCGATGCATTTTTGTTGAGATAATCCACGCTGAAAGCTATGAAAAATAATTACACGAAAATGTTCGCGAGTTAATTCCATTTTTTAAATGACATAAAATTTTCAAGTTACTGTCAACAATAGAAATGGCGACCGAATAATAAAACTCAAGGTAAATATATTATCAAAAATGACAAACTTCACGGTGCAATCATCAGATCGGAGGCAACACTAACAGTGTTGCCAGTTCCCGAAATATAAACGGCTACCCTCGTATAAGTGAAATATATTTGTTTTAAAATTTTATACAAAATCCATATTCAAGATAGAGAAAATTTGTAAAGTATATGTACGTGTCTATATTTACCTTAGATTTTAAACGATGCAATTACACATTTCATAAATATGTCAAAATTATATTAAATACAATAGCCATAATTTATACAAACGTATCCTTGATATTGTAGTAGCATGAAATATATCTTTCTATGTTTTAATTTGAATTTATTATTCCTTACGTCTAAAATATTTACTAGTGCTACAGTTAACAAACAATATGGCAAGTTTAAACATCCTAGTTGTTTTACGATTTTTATGAATTTCGGAGCAATAGTAATTTTTCGAATGAATAAATAAACTCTAGGTTATTTTTGCTAGTATGCGTTACATGAACGTGTTAAGAATTAAGAATTTTTTTTGTATGACTAATACACCTATAAAAGATGATAACAATAATTCCCTGTATTATATTACGAATTTCAACCTTTAGTGAACGCTATCCGCCTACCACAAGGTTTTGTGTCATGTTACTGTTTTAGTTACTCATATTTCACCACCTTGAGTTGAATCAAAACCGAAAAGTAAAACTACCCTACACACCCTTAAAGAGCAGACATGGTTCAACAAGTCCATTGCATAGCGAACTACTCGTTGACCAACAGGATCTTTGTATATCTGCTTACTTGGTGGCTCAAATAGGTGGACACGATTTCTATGGGCTATATTTTCTGAAATATGTATTATGTCTACATTTCGTAAATTACATTTGATTATACATGCATGAAAGTTTATAGACGTTCAATCTGTCCCCTTTCGGCTACACGGATAACATCTAAACGGTAGCGCAATTCATATCACATTCGATGAAGAATGTTTTGCGTCAGTGAGTTCACCGCAGCTGTGATACGGTTTCTTCGGCAATTGAAATTTGTCACAATAGGTGGCAAAGAAACTACGTCTTTTAGGAATCTCTGCAGGAAAAAATTGCAATGTATAAGATAAGGAGACTTCGGTGGTCAGAATTGAAGTGTCAGGTCTTCATTCCCCATACAACCTGTCAATCGCTGAGGTAGAGAATTATTCAAAAACGTCGAACTTTCAAGAAGATCTCCGTCATGTTGAAAAATGTAACCTTCTGAACCTCTATTCATTTGAGGAACAAGCTAATTTTGCAATATTCTAAAATACGTTACGCCAATAATCGTATTTTCATTCAAAGCAGAGTCAGTAAACCTATGTGACCACAATCGTAGACTCACTTTTACTAAACACAGGAACGTACAAAATCTTGTGACCTTATTTACAACCGACGCTACTATGCGGCGTTGGATTACTCTAGCGATGGTATTTGAAATTTTACATCCATCCTCTTTCAAATGTAATTGACTTCAGCAGCGTATAGTACAGGAGATGCAGCTAATTGAAATTGTGTCTATCTTTTTGCATCATACCGTATAACATGCATACAAATTTACTTTGACAATATACAAAGAATTAATTGTAAATTGTTGCTTTTTCTTACAGAAATTTATTAATAGTCTCCCATTTTATTGATATACCAAATGAGGGACGACCAGAAATTGTCGTGATTCCGGCATGCCATGATATGTAAAACGTATTTTTTTTTTCCAAATCCGTAATAAATAATAGACTTAAATAGATAGATAAAATCGACTTTCACTATTTGAATCATCATTTAACTATAATGAAAAGAAAGGAAAAATAATGTTCACAACCTCTATTTACAAATAAATGAATAACAATAGTTTTATAACACTGCAGCATATTCAAATTCAAAAATCTACTAATCTATATTTACAAATTTAAAGTAACTTCCAATATGTACACATATAACAAAGTAAGAGAAACTGAAATTCAAATTATTTGGGTATAAAAATATTTAACAAGGGAAAGTAACTTAATTCTATCTGATCATTATTTAACACAATAATTTAAATTTAAAAATGCAGTTTAGTATATTTTTGAATTTGAAGATGCTACAGCGTAATAAAGCAATAGTTATTGACTTATACATGAAATTTTTGAATATTGTTTTTCGTGTCTACATTTTTGACTGATATAAACGAATATAAATATATACTATAAACCACGAAAGTTTGCCGGTGTATCAATAATGCTGCAAAATTCGAACATATACCCACATTTATTTAATTCATCGGTAGTCCCATGTGTTGTAGAAAGAAAGAGCGCAAACGTTTCTCTAATAGAGTTACGCACTAAGACTTGTCAAGAAATCGCGAAAAAATAGAAACAGATGTATGCAGAGCATGTGCATTATGCACACATGTGTTACGTATAATTCGGATAAAATAGTGTTTTGACTTATGAAATTTGTCTTTTCTATGGTTCCGATATTGTTACATTCCTTGTATTTTACCGCTGTTATTTGTTATTGTTCTAATAGCTATGTAATGTATCATATTTATTTCATCATCCTTGTAAATTTACACTTATTTACAGGTGTACAGGTTAGGTGCATAGTACATTATTGCATCTGACAGCAATATAATTATAGTATTTAATTTGACATCCTCACTTCCTGTCGACATCTTATTTCATACGACAGTGATTACGGGATTGGAAAACATTCCTGATTTAAACTACATACAGTGAATGACTAAAGTCTACAAGCAACCACATTTTTATTTAGTTTTCCAAAAATCTGCAATAAATAGAAATACCAATAACACAATTTCCTTTTATTTTCCCTTTTATACGTAAAAATATAAAAATTAGATTATTTAATTCGCTTTATAATGTAAAAACTTGTAAATTGTTAAAAAAAGATCTATGACAAAAGTCTACATGCAACTTACATAAACAATGGAAGCAGTGAAAAAGTAACTGTAAAGTACCGCTATTCATTCTTTTTAGTTTACATATGAGTTCTATTTCTTTCAAATCACATTTTAGTTTTAATTTTGTTCATGTGCTGGTTGAACGTAGAAAATAATGGGATCGGGAAAAGAAATTTCGTTTGACCTCAGAAAATTAGTCTTAAAATACAGACAGGAAAATAAATCTCATGGAGAAATCGCCAAATTATTAAATTTAAGTCGAGCCACAGTACAAACAATTGTTCAGAACTACAAGAATACTGGTTCTTTTAAGAGCAAAGCGCGATCAGGCCGTCCAAGGAAGCTTTCTAGAAGGGATATTAATTTAATTTTAAGGGAAGTCAATAAAAATCCCAGAGTTAGTGCACCTAAATTATCCGAACACATTGCTCACGTCTCCAATAAGAGCGTTCACCCAAGAACTGTCAAAAGAGCACTCAATGACAATGGATTTTTTAGCAGAACACCGCGTAAAAAGCCACTGATATCAGAAAAAAACCGCCGCCTCTGCTTGGAGTTCGTACGTGCCCATATTAATAAAGACATGGATTTCTGGTACAAAGTTTTATTTACGGACGAATCCAAGTTCAATATTTTTGGAAGTGATGATCGCGCTAAAATACTAGAAGAAAATTTGAGGCCATCTGTGGAATGCTTAGGGCTTGGGGATGGTTGGATTTTCCAGCAAGATAATGACCCTAAGCATACTACTTTGGTTGTTAAGGAATGGCTTCTTTATTATGCGTCCAGGTAACTCAACACACCTCCCCAAAGCCCGAATTTAAATCAAATAGAGCATGTTTGGGAGCTTTTGGAGCGCAAAATTCGACAGAGCCATATTAGTGCTGCCAAATCATTAAAGCGAGCACTGACAGACGCGTGCAGCAAACTGACCCAGGAGGAGATGACTAGTTTGGTTTCATCAATGCCACGGCGTCTGCAAGCTGTAATAGACAATAATGGGGGGGGCCAACCAAATATTAAAAATTGCTTAAATACTCATTGTATTTAAATGTTATTAGTTATATAATATTAATACTGAACTGTATGTAAACTTTTGTCCTACAATTTTTTTGTTGTTTTGCGATTTTTGTTGTTTTAGAAGAAGTGAATTAATTTATGTTTTATATTTTATGAATAAATATAATTCCTAAAAAAACTGTATCATTAGTTTTTTTAATAAATGCATATCGACTGGGAAACATGACAATATGACGCTGCATGTAGACTTTAGTCATTCATTGTATATATAATTTTTGCTTTTTTATACTAGTTTTTCTTTTCCTCATTCATTAACCCTTGTCTATGCTTTTTATATTTATTATAGTTGTTATTGTTATTTTAGTGTTATGATTCCATGTCTTTTATTTCACGGTTTCTTTATTCTACTTCATATCGGTATCTTTTATGTTTTTCCTTCTTGAAATATTTAGGAGCCAATAGGCTGTTTCGAGCTGAAGAAATTTTCTAACTTGTAGTGATTTTTTCTATTATCATTTATCGCGTTCCTTTTTATGTATTTTCTTTAAATTATTTTCTTGTTTCCTGTTCTACTTTAATTTAAAAAAATATGGATGCAAATACGGTTCACTTTTAACATTTTGTTTAGTACAAAGGTTTTCAATTATCCCTCTTTTTATATTAATTGCATAAATAAGCATTTACGATTAAAACATGTGTAAATATTTTGGAAACTTATTCGTCTCTTGTTTTGGTAGTTTTTTCGTTGACGTATCGTAAAACTAAGTGTCAGGAGTAAATGTTTCATTAATGGAGTTGAGTTTATAATAGGAAACTCTTGTTTGAGAAGTATACGTATCACGTTGATTGTGTTTACCAATTTATACCTACATGTATGACCACTCCTTTCCAGTTAGGCGGTGGCAGTCATTGAATTGTTATTAATTTTCCATGTTCTTTTTTTTTATTTCTTCATCACATATGTATTTTCATTACATTTTCGTGATAGAAATTCTGGGAAGGTGAAGGAATGTTTTCACATACGATAGTAACGATAATGATTAAAACTGCGCCTTTATTTTGAATTATTTTTTACTAATAAAACTTACTACATATGTGAATATGGTTTTTGAAACCGATTCATTTCTACTAGACTATATGAAAACTGAAAAAAAATCATTGACTATATCCGACTGGTCGATGTTAACTATGTAGTATCGTACATATTTATAAATGCAGATAAGTTTAGCTTTGAAGTTTCTTGTTTATACACAGTCTGTCACAGAGAAATCCGAACTTTTTTAAAATAAAAACAAAAGCTTACTATTTTGGTAAAATTCATTTATTTTATTCAATGTAGTCGGCTTCAATACACCATTTTGCACGATCAATTAACATGCCGAATAAATTTTTAAGTTCATTTTTAGAGATGTCTTTCAAGAGCGCTGTCGACGCCTTTTTAATGGCTGCGACGTCGGCATAACGCTGTCCTTTCATCGGAAAATGTAGTTTGGAGAATAGATAGAAATCACAGGAGGCCAAATCCGGTGAATACGGTGATGGTTAAAATACCATTTGTAGTTCGAAAATCATCAATAAGCGTCGAGCTATGAGATGGTGCATTATCATGTAACAAACGCAAGCTACCATTTTCACGATATTGAGGGCGCACACGACGAATACGCACCAAAAGACGCTTCATAACGCCAAGATAATATACAGCATTGACTGTTTGACTAGTTGGTACAAACCCCAAACGGTTTTTTTCGGTCTTTCTTCGCTTAGATGCTACCACTCAGAGCTTTGACGCTTGGTCTCTGGATCATATTGACACCACGTCTCTTCGCCAGTTACAATAGAATACCTGAAGTTTGCGTCCTTTTATGAGTCTTTAATCAAGTCTGAATAACGTGAATTCAGTTAGCTTGTGTGGTACAAACCTTGCACAAATCTTTCTCAGTCCCAAATGCTGTGACAAAATACGATGAATTGAATGTTTGGAAATATTTAACATCATTCCCATGTATTACAATGAGGATTTCGGCTCATTTCTAATAAATTCACGCACGAGTTCGATATTACTTTCCGCAACCACAGATTTTCTTGCACCAAGATGTTTGTCGTCATTTATGTCCGTAGAACCATCTTCAAATCGTTTACACCACTCATGCACTCGTACGTGATAAACGCATATTACCAAACACTTGTTTCATCAAATTAAATGTTTCAATAAACGATTTACTGAGTTTAAAACAGAAATTGATATTTGCTCTTATTTCTAAATTCATTTTGCGACCAATGCTAAATACACACTGTTACTTTATGTCATGATATTTTGACATAACATTGGTGACAAATGTGGCTTACTGACGCGTATTTTCTTTTAACACTACGCCACTAACAATTACTATTTTCAAAAAGTTCCGTTTTCTCTGCGACAGTCTGTGTAGATACATATTAATAAATTGAAATGTACTTTGACCAATCATGTCTGACTAAAGTAAACAATGTCGAAAGATCAACAGAATAATATATGTGTATGTACTACGCGTAATTAATTAAAAGAAGAAAACAATACCTAGGAAAAAATACTTTGAATATCAAATACATTTGCTACACTTAATAAGGTGTTTAATCCCTGTTATTATCGATTATTTCTTGACACCATCTGGGCATACTATCAAGTAATTCTATTGCATATTTTACGAACAATGACGCTATATCTGTCCCATCTCTTTAGATAGATGTTAAAAACATGTTCACCTTGCGAAACCATATGTGGTTTCCCATACAAAATATGTTTTGTATAGAATTCGCATTTGAGGATTGAGAAGACCAATAAAATACTTCAACGTTATCTTCCTTCATCCAGGACACAGGACTTTAAATAAGAAGGATGCAAAATATCGCGTCATTATATTTTTGTAAAATCCATAATGACTTCTGGCCTTCTGGCCCCAGGTCAATGTGCCGCAAACGGTAAAAGGCACATTGACTTTTTAATTTGAACTATCGCAAGTGAATTTAAATTACTCATAAAAATATTTAATTTTTCAAAATCATATGCGCTGAATCATCCTCAAAACGTTGACTTTTATTGGATGCTTAGCAGTTCTTTTAACCATCTGTTTAAACATCTGTGGTGCACGCTTTTCTTTTACGAAGGAACACCCAAAAAGATACTTCATCTGCAGAGATGTCAATTGTCCCATTCACCTCTTAAATTTTCTTGCGCCCAAAGCAGACGTTTAATGACATCCTTTGGTGATACCAAGATGTTTATCATTATCTGTTTTCACTGAATATTTAAATTGTTTTATAGTTATACTTACTGATATTGCATATAATTTTACACGTACATACATATTTTGTAGTTTTTAAAGTGTCATTGTTATTTATTATTGTATTCTTGTTAATTTGTATTTTATTTATACCATTATACATATAATGACATATGTATGTACATATACATTAATATATTATTATTTACGCATATTCAACGACAAATAATTAATACACTTCATATTTGATTTTATCAGTAATTGCGGTACTTGTTTAAATATTAATGCTGGAATTTTTTTAAACAAATTGAAAATTACTCAAGTAGATAATGTCTCAAATAGCCACAGAAAGACTGCATGAAAGGATCTTAAAAAGAGGGCAGACTTACAGCATAAACAGATGGCTACTAAAGAATACATGTGTAAATAAATAAAAATTAAAATATACAAGACTTTAATATGATTCATTGCATATACAATGGAAACAATGAAAATAAACAAAAAAGAACAAGACTTGAAAATATTGGAAAGGAGAATAATGCGACTTGAGACGAGAAAACATAGTGAGATACTCGTACATAAAAGCACAGCGCCTGGCATATAATGAGGACACGAACAGACATGATAATAAGAATAACTCCTTTAGAATCAAGACAAAAAGAAAAAAGGAAGTCCTAGAAAAATGTGGTGGAAACCACGAAGAAAAAGAAAACCTATAAAAGGATGGTATGTTGAACTGCAGGAAGATACATATAAACATTTTCAATGCAATTGAGCAGAGTTAGAAGTGAAACGATTATAACAGACGAAGAAAAAGAGGGTAATCCACCTTATCGAATTGATTTAAGTAAACGCTGGGAAGGTTAGCATATTCCTCAGAATTTTGAAGGGCAATAATAATGATTCTTAAGAGTTTTTGACAAAGTCAATATTGGCACTTCACACGGTCATGTCCCTCTTTGATAATTACATTGATATTATTTTGTTTCAAAACCTTGATAGGATATCAAGTAAATCTTACCATAACCGATTATTTAATCTAGTAACAAATGTCTAATTTAGATGTATGTAGATACGCATGTAGTTATTGCTTTTCGTATTAAGATCGACACGTAAGTGCGACAATTGATAGATTTAAATAATTTTAAAAAACAAATCTATCAAAACTCGCTTTGCTTTAATCATTATGTCTTATTTTTCTTTTCAATAAACATTTAATCTTTAAACATTTTCTGATTGCGTCCAGCTTACCTTCTCCTTGATATTTCCTCTGAGTTTCTTTATTAAATGTTCTACTAGCTCTACTTTATATATTATTATATAAACGGTGTTTCAAATTTCGCGGTTTTTTTAAAGAATAAATAAAACACATAATTTGCATTCACTTTCAAAAACTTTTTATTGGTAATTGAAGTATCAAACATTTATATGCGTAATAATTGAGGCTCTATCTCTCCAATGACACGAATAATTTCATCGTTCATTTATGATATTTATATGCGAGAAATAATATCTGCCAAATGGCCTCCTCTTGCAGCTCAACAGGCGTCCAGTCTTTTGTTAAAATTTTCAATGACATTTTGACATAATTGAGGCTCTATCTCACCAATGACACAATGATACGACATGATAATTTCATCTTTCAAACAGGCATTGATTGTGGATTGTTTTTATAAACCTGAACTTTCACATAACCCCAAAGAAAATAGTCTAACGGTTTCAAATCACATGATCATGGGGCCAATTAACATCACCGTTTCTTGATTGACACGTCCAGGAAATTTTTCTCTCAATAAATCAATTGAGGTGTTCAAAATGTGGCTCATCGGAAAACATTATATTTTGAGAAGAATCAGCTGATTGTTGATTGATGAAATTGAAAAAATGAACGACGTTTTAAATGATCTAATGGCTTCAGTTCCTGTGTTATTTGAACCTTATATGCCTTCAGAGCTAAATTCTTGTGTAAAGTACGCCATGTTGTTGATCGATTAAATCCAAGTTGTTGTGAACGTCGTCTAATGGAAATTTCAGGATCTTCAGCAACACTTTCACGAACCAAACCAATATTTTCTTGTGAACGACCACTACGACTGTATTTTTCACTTTTTTGATCTTCCACGGATCCGGTCTCTTGAATTTTTTTAAAAATTCGACCAATAGTGCTTTCAGATGGACGATTATGTAAACCATAGAATGCACGTAATTTTCTAAAAACTCTTTTCACAGGACGCTGATTTTCATAAAGTAATTCAACAATTTGAACTCGTTGTTGTACCGTGTACGAAGCCATTTCTATAAATGTCATACATCACACTTTTTAAATGCCCACATACCCAGACAAATTCAGTGCGCCATCTATATTTTATTTATTTAAAAAAAAACGCGCAATCTGGAACACTCTTTATATTCTCTAATTTTCTATGTCCTTACTAATGAATAGTAGTGCCTAATTCAATGTTAACTGTTGTTGGTTTTTGTCATTTTTTATTTCTAGATACTTCCTATATTTGTTGGTCACAACTTTTTTTTATACACCTTCAGCCTATATTCAAGGGATGTAATATAAGTATTCTTTAATTTTTTGTATACCTCTCAATTTTCGTGATATTACTATAAATATAAACCGTATGAAAGACCAAAAGAGTATTACTTGCTAAGCCTTTTTTAGTCAAAATACCACCGGTGGTATTAAGGGTAGAACTACAAGTGGTATTCTATTAACAACTTTTCTAGAACTGCATACGGACCGTCGTTCTACTCTTCCTCGACAGATTGTTTGTTGAGATTGAGCATACTTTTCTTATTAAACAGTCCCATAATAAATCCATGGAGTTGAGATCTGGAACTTTATGGTGGTAAAATAATTTGCAGGATACCACGCGGGAAGTAGCCGCTGAAATTAGTCGCGACTACGAAAGAACTTCTGTTAGTACAGTACAACGGCGACTTTAAGAAGCAAATTTTCATAGTCGCGACGCCATACGAAAACCGTTGCCATATCGAGTAACCTACAGAAACAACACAATATTGGGCAGCCGAAGAGCGGACTGATCTCAATAGAATGACGTATCTAAGTTCGAAGCGGTTGGTTAAACCTGAAGAATTTTCGTTCAAAGAGCCAGGTACGAAAAAATGCTCTCTGATTGTGCTGTACTCTGATTGTGCTGTACTCTCTTTACAACAACTTTATATTTGAGTAAGAACAATGATTCAAAACGCGCAGCATTAATTTAAAATTATTTAAATGAAACTCAGGAAAACAAAGTGCCGCAATAATGGCCCTATCATTATTGCGGTGTTAATGGTGTATCCACCATTTCCTAGACGGTCGTTTTAGCCAATTAATCCATCAAGTAGTACAGTTTCAATTCTCTTAATATACCATATTTTTGTCAGGTGCAAAAATTTTTAATTCATTTTCTATAATTAATAATAATGATAGAATAGCAGGAAATGTTAATTTTCATTAATTTCCCATCATGAAGCGTTTAATTATATATTTATATATAACTAACTATAGACATCGCTTAGTTTATTTTTGGAACAAGTAGCGTCATTGAAAGTCGAAAGTCCGATTTCATAACACTCTTAACTAATTAGTTTGGCATAATTTCATACTGGGTTTATAATTACTTCTATATACATTAACTAATGACGCTTTCACTGAAAAATTGCTCTAGTGTCTATATTCAAACAAAATTATACTTTACTATCAAGATAGTGTAATATACCAAGGGTTACAGGAAAATAATAAATATCGATGTTCATAATTGTAATTATATATAAAAAAATTGAAAAAATTGAATTTTTTGAACCTGGCACTACATGATATATATATATATATTATATAAAACTATATAACTATTAAATAGTTTATTCGCCTGATTTAGTCAACTAAAACACATAACTTTAGAATATAAATTAGCTTTAAATTTATATTCCAATGTTCTGTTTTTTAGTTGACTAAATCAGGTGAATAAACTATTTAATAGTTATATAGTTTATATATAAAACTATATAAACTATATACATATATACAAAACTATAAAACTCTCTCTCTCTCTCTCTATATATATATATATATCATGTAGTGCCAGGTTCAAAAAATTGGAATATAAATTTAAAGCTATTATATAGTTAATTACTATAAACGATTATATTTTATATAATTGATCTCGTGTTATTGTTGTCACCCTTCTAACAACAGAAGGGTAACAACGAAATTCGTATGTGGAAATTTATATCAAGAATACTAGTTTGTAATTTTTATGTCACAAAACATATTAAAAGGAAGTTACTCAAAGAAAAATCGTAAAACAAATATAAGGATATCTGACGAAAAGAATACGATATAGATTACACAGTCCAACCATAAAAAAAACTTTTTTATAAATTTAGTTCCCCTTTATGTTTTTTGACGTGTTGAATCCGAAAATGAACTTTAAAATACCACAGGACGTAAAATTTCCTCGCATGTTTACTTTACGTTATTTATGCATTGTAAGCATATAATAATACATTGGTATCTACACCTAATGAGTAGTAAATACTCAAAGTGCACTTATATCTGCGTGACTAACGCAAAGAAAATCACGAAGGCATTTACTTTCTGATCTGCAGATGCATTTTTTACACTCACATTTAAATTTTTTCCCTGACAATCTTGGAGCTGTAAGTGAGGAACAAGAGGAGCGTTTCCACTAAGATATGAAGGAGATGGAGAAACGGTATCAGGGTCGTTGGAATGTCAACATGATGGGAGATTACTGTTGGACCCTTCTACGAGCAACTCCAAAAGCATCATATAAAAGGAAAAGCTAGACTCGAACTTTTACCGTGAAGAGGTTGAGGAAATACAAAAACTTTAGACTAATAAGTAAAAAACTGTTCATATTCAAACTTACATTACCATTGCAATAATAAAACGTTAAATTTTTCAATTGTACTCTGATAATAAATTACGTATCTTTAAATAATAACTACATATTTTAATACTATCATACCCAACAAAAGACAAAGATTGCGAAAAATTAGTACGTGGTAGAAAAAAACTGATTGAAAATTTGGATTCAACACACCAAAATACATAAGAAACAGGTTGTACTTTGAAAAAAGTTTTTAAAAAATATTTATTGGTTGGCCTGTGTTATTAAAGAATACTATTCGTTTTAAACAAAACATTGCTTATTGGTCTTCTGGCCATTGTCATTTCAATTTTTTTTTATTAGGAGTATTTGCTAGTTATGTACACCGGCGATCAACATATTTACATGACTGCACGATTTCTACTTTTCTTAAACTTATTTGAAGATAATCTGCTTAGACATTCAAAAGTTCATATTTTGACAAAATTTTTCAAATTTTTTTCTCAGGATTAAGTCAAAAGAGTTTTTAGGACCTTCGAAAATGTCGGCACACAAACATATCTTAAAGTACAATAATTTTTCAAAAATTTTTTGCGAGTATATCACTTTGGAAAAATTGTGATTTTCGTCAGCATGAAAAATGTTTAATTTGGACTTCGTAATAAGTAAAACTGTAGTTGTAAAATATTGAACACAAACAGATTTTTGTAGCAAAATCAATCAAATTTTGGAGATAATCTACTTACACATTCAAAAGTTCATATTTTGACATAGTTTTTCAATTTTTATGTTTTCTCAGGATTGAGTCAAGAGAGTCACATTAATTTTGACCTCAGAATCGTTTTTAAGGCCTTCGAAATTGTCATCATATTAACCTTTGTTAAAGTACAATAATTTTTGAAAAATACCAATTTTGGTGAGCGGAAAATTTTTTTCTGGATAATTAAGATTTTCGTCAAAGTAAAAAGTTTCGAATTTGGATTTCATAATATATAAAAGTATAGTTCTAAGCTAGTGAACACAAACTCACTACTTTTACAGCAAAATCACTTAAACTTTAGAGATAATCTTCTTAAATATTCAAAAGTTCATGTTCCGTCGTGGATTTTCAAATTTTCTATTCTCTCAGGATGAAGTCAAAAGAGTTAGGTATCTTACTTCCTAAAGTAAAACACAAAATTAATGTATTGTACCAAAATCACAATACTTTGCTTCATACTAGTGTCTTGCAAGAGCTCCAAAGCTTTGGTCTACCATTTAAGTCTCTAAATTCTCCTAATAAGAAAAAAGATTATGTAAAAAATGCAGAACTTGTCATTTAGATAATTGAGTCCAAATTAATATAGTATCTAAGTAAAAAGCGGTTACTCTCGAACAATCACTAACTACGAATTAGGCTTCGTGACTGACCATGCATCACCAATAAAACGACACTTTCATAAGGTTGGGCAGTATGCAGGCAATCTTAAGTGATCACTTTGCCATGAATAATATTTGACGATACCAAATACCTCGATATTTCAAAGAATCCTTTCAATCTACCTCTCTCTCTTAACTTCTTCACGTTTAACATGTTTGAATTGATCAAAAGCATAAATTTAAATACGAATGATCCGGCAAGCTAAATCTCTTCGGTAAATTAAATATTTGCTTCAATCATTAATAGCCACCCATATGTTTTATCATTTAAGTCAGTATTCTTATCAGTATCAACTGGCAAAAGCTGTAGTGAATAAAACTTATATTGTAAAAAGGTAAGGTGTTTTATTTCAACATATTAATGTCTTTTCATCAGCGCTCACTGATTTCAAAAAGCTTAATGCTCTACAATATAATCACGTAATTCTCATCATTTTTAGGATATCCATGATTGTATATAATGAGCTATTATTAAATGCATGAGTTTATACAATCTGATTTACCATCAGATTCGGAAATTATCTACTTTGTTTGTTTGAGTATTTCAGACAGTAACTAATGAAGGTGCGTTAGATATATCCTATGCACACAGAGACTTAACTATGTTGATTGATCAAGTTTGTCAATCAAACGTTGTGCACGTACGCGGTCACTCTTATATCTAGAAAAAAGGACAGCGCCCGACATAAATATTTGAACTTACCTCATCGCTTGCGAACAAATTATGTATAAACGGGTGGGGTAGTACAAAAAGCCTTCACACATTATGTATCCCAATGTTAGTTACCAAACATTCCACCTGATAAGAACATCCGATGAAGCAAAATCAAGTTCGAACGTTCCAGTTGTTTATCGTGTGTCTGTTAATCTGTATTAACAATTCATTTGATTTAAAATGCCACCGTGAATTAAGTATAGACATCAGTGATGGTGTAAAAGTAGAAAATTTTATTATTAAACATGGAATAGTGTACAATGAAAGTAATTATTTCGTCTCCGATAACAAAACGTACGGTTGCGTGTGCAATTTGAAAAACTGCATTCGAAAATGCTGCCCCCTCGGTCAACAAATACAAAACAAAACATGTCTACATTCCGAGTACGATTTCTCCGAATTGCTTAGAGAAAATGTTGATACGACATTTGAAGAGAAATCTTATTATACTATAACTGGTTATGTTCAATGTACGGCTCGTTATAAAATGCCGGCAAATGGCAAGATTAAAATCACTACCGACGGTCATGTATCTTTTCTCGAAACATTGGATCAGATGCACTATTGTTTAGATTATTTCGGCGAATTTTCTCACTTTTCTGCTCTCATATGTTTAAACATAACAGAAGTATCGAAAGAAGGACCAACAGGTAGATATATAAACGCATTATTTTTACTCTTTTCTGTTGTGACAGTCTCATATAATTAAATAGTATTGTGTACTTTATACTTTACTATACAGCTCCAAGAATGAAAATTTTTCTAATACTCGATAACTTATGTACGTACTCATTATCAAATTTGCTAAATATTTTTAGTATGTCCACAAATAAAGTTTTTGTTAAGTATTTGACAGCTTATTAAATGCTTGTTTTTGTGAATTTTGTCAGTATTCACTCCTAGTTTTGCTCAACATTACTATTAAAAAGAAAAGACAAGTGTTACTGTTATATTTAATTATTTAACAACGTCAACTCTTTACCATTTCAACGCTTGGTTCTTTCAAGAATTCATCAAGTATGTAAAATGTCAAATTGTCAAATATGTAAATTAATCCAGTCCATGATGTTGCTAATTCATCTGATATTGCATTTACAATTTTATATCTTAGCACATAACTTTATTTTTGTTACAAATTTCAGCATCTCAGAAAAATATAAAAGGGCCTACATTAATTAAGAAAAGAAGAAGATGAAAACATCTTTACATGTCAATGTAAATCAAAGCAGATCGTGTATGTGTGTGTGTGTGTGTGTACGTGTGTATTTCAATAACCATAATTACTTATAAAAGATGTAAGATGATAACTTATATGCTCATAGGTCGCTTCAATTTCAGATGGAGAAAAAACTTTAAAAACTTAATTTAGGGGTGTTACATTAAATACCCCTAAAAGTAATCTATTATACAAACACTTCGAACTCCAGGGACCTGAATGAAACCTATGTTTGCATATGGATTGTAGGAAATATTGAAGAAAAGTTTTATAACTGTTATTGAAACTATTGTACATGATGTTGCGTGCATTTGCATTTCAACATGTTAATAGCTTTTGTAAAGTGCTTTATTGAATTTTGTTTGCGAGTTTAGTGTGTTATATTACACGAAAAAAACACTAATTATTAATAATGCGAAATAGAAAGGAATTGATTATTGTGAAATATAGCCGGACCGTTTTATTTATTGGACAAAAGTACACACAAACTGAAATTTCTAAACTAATGGAATGTCTAAAAACTACCTTAAAACGGCACAAGTAGTTTAGAAAACAGACAGAAATCGGAAAATAGAAACTACTAAAATGGACCTCCTCCACTTTAGTTCTTGTGAAAATTATTAATTTGTTTTTTTGTTATTTGAGAGTAAGGAACAAAATCATAATTTAAAATAGTATTGTTTAGCTACTTCAAATATTTTCTTATTAGTTACTTTACGCTAATAATAATATTAAAGTCTGTGTGTTTTTTATCGTTTATACCAAAAAGAAAGGAATTGATTATTGTGGAACCTAGCCAAATCATTTTATTATATAGACAAAAGTACAGACAAACTGAAATTTCTATACAAATGGAATGTTTAAAAACTACCTGAAACCGGTACAAGGATGCTGGTACTTTAGAAAACAGACAGAAATCGGAACGTAAACGACGAACAACTACTAGAATAACTTCTTCTACTTTAACTCTTGTGAATATTGTATGAAAATAATTTAAATTGGCAAAATTTTCAAAATAATGAATGATTTTCAAATTTATAACTAATTTAATTTTTCTACCTAAATTTATTATTTAATTAGTAGTTTTTAGTCAAATATATTTCCGTTTAAAATTTCATATATTAGATATTAACTACCTGCTTCACATAATAACGCCGATACAAAAGTAAAAAAGGAGATTGGATTTGGTTGTTGATAATAAATCGAACGTAAATTTCTCGTGTTAGAAAGTATATAAATTTGGTAAAATATAATAAATAATAATAAAAATGAATGCAAAATTGTTTATTTTATCTGAAAAGGTACATAATATTTATTGTCACCAAAGGTAATAAATTTCAAGAAGTGTACTACATAAAAACTTGAAAAATAGAAAAACAATAGACCGCCATTTTGAAAATTTGGTAAAATATTTTATAATTAGTAGAAAAAAGTTATTTAACAAGTTGTTATCATAAAATTTAAATGAGAAGAAAAAGAACAACCAGAAAGCAGTTTGAAAAATATTTTCTTGGAAAATATTTTTTTTTCTTAAATAAAATTTGCGTATCTAATATTAAAATTGTTATATGTTAACCTGTATAAATGTTGTTTAATCCTGTAATTTTTTGCGAACCTCTCCTATTTAATCCTTGGTATCAAAATTAAGGATATTTAGCAGCTTTCTTGCATTATCTGTTTCAAATTTTTCGGATTTTTTAATTTTTTGCATTCTCTTTCAAAAACTTTTTATTAGTAATTGAAGTATCAGTTATGACATTTGTATGCGAAAAATAATATCTGCCAAATGGCCTCCTCTTGCAGCTCCACAGACGTCCACTCTTTAGTTAAAATTTTCAATGACATTTTGACATAATTGAGGCTCTATCTCACCAATGACACGAATAATTTCATCTTTCAAAGCAGGAATTGATTATGGATTGTTTTTATAAACCTGACTTTTCACATAACCCCAAAGAAAATAGTCTAACGGTGTCAAATCACATGATTTTGGTGGCCAATTAACACCTCCGTTCCTTGAAATTACACGTCTAGGAAAGTTTTCTCTCAATAAATCAATTGATTCGTGTGCAAAGTGAGGTGTAGCGCCATCCTGTTGAAACCACATATCCTCTAGATCAATATTCATTAATTCAGGCCACAAAAATTCGGTTATCATCCGACGATATCGATCACCATTGACAGTTACAGCTTCACCAGCAGCATTTTCAAAGAAGTAAGGTCCAATTGCACCACCTGACCATAATGCACACCAAACAGGTTCGTTCAGGATGCATAGGTTTCTCATGAATAATTCGTAGATACGGCAATTTTGTTTATTAACATAGCCACCAAGTTCAAAATGTGCCTCATCGGAACACATTATTTTTTGAGAAAGATCAGCTGGTTGTTCATTGATGATATTGACAAATGAACGACATTTTAAATGATCTAATGGCTTCAGTTCTTAAGTTATTTAAAGCTTATATGCCTTCAAAGCTAAATGCTTGTGTAAAATACGCCATGTTGTTGATCCACTAAGTCCAAGTTATTGTGAACGTCGTCTAATGCACATTTCAGGATCTTCAGCAACACTTTCGCGAACCAAACCTTTCTTGTGAACGACCACTACGACTGTATTTTACACCTTTTTGATCTTCCACGAAACCGGTCTCTTGAAATTTTTTAATAATTCGGCCAATAGTCCTTTCAGATTATGTAAACAATAAAATTCGCGTAATTTTCTAAAAACTCTTTTCACAGAACGCTGATTTTCATAAAATCATTCAACAATTTGAACGCGTTGTTGTACCGTGTACGACGCCATTTTTATAAATGTCATACATCACACTTTTTAAATGCCCACATACCCAGACAAATTCAGTGCGCCATCTATATTTTATATATTCTTAAGAAAAAACGCGCAATTTGAATCACTCTTTAGTATGAGTGATGTTAATTGGTCCATAACATCCATTGTAGAAAAGATTAACTTGTATGTACCATAGTTTAAACCAAACTTATATTAATATTGAAATTAAAAATAAGTATGTGTACATTTAAAATCAATTTATTATTAATTGTTAAATGAAATTGCCTAAAGAAAAAAAGAAAGTTATATTATTGTTATTTAAAACATATACTTAGATATTATTTACATGGTATTTAAATACTTAAAAAAACCAGACTATTACTTTTATCTTTGAATCAATTCTTGACATAAGTAGATAGTTGTGCTTCACACATTTATCGTTATTTATTTACCATATCAAATATGTATATATAAAGACTCACATTACTATTATTGTCGTTCCTATAATCCTGTACTTTACCAATAATCGATGTTTCACATGTAATGTTATTTATTATTGAAAAGGTTAGCCTACAAATTGAATCTGTTATTGAGGTATGCGTATGTTCTGAAACTATTCTAAAATAATTGAAGCAGTTTACACTTATGTACGTTACTTTTCTTAATCCACTATACGTAAAATTACTATTTTCAAACGGTAAAGGTACTTTGATATAATTACATTTACGTAATAATATCAAAGTAACTTAACCGATAACAAAATTGTCATGCATATTTCAAAAGTTGTTCAAATACTAATGAATCTGAGAAGCCCATCTAGTAACTATTTATAAATTGAACCACCTAGCGATTAAAATTTTTCATTTACTTTTACCCATGGAAGCGATTTATAAATATGTATATACAAAGGACATTTATATAATCTTTAACTAAAGCGATTATGACATAATTTTCAGTAAACACGGAATATCCCCTTATACTAAAATTTGGAATTGTAGCCAGAGCATTAAACAAATTTTTTGACAGACGAACATTGAAGCATAACAACAATGTACATATAACGTATATTGTTGTGTGAGCTTTTATGTCTCTGAAAATAAAGTAAATATTACTATGTTCGTCTGAAAAAAAGCGTGTCAATTCATTGTAGGCAATATAAGAAACCTTTGATAAATAAATGCCCGCATTTAATCATTTAAAAAAAGTTCCTAAATTTCATTTGTGATGTAAAATTGAATTTGTTATACACTAATTTGCTTTTGGGATAAGTTTTAGTTACGTATGATGAAAATAATTTATTTATTAATAAAAATATATAACAAATATTCGAATAGTAGTTTATGTATTCATTTTTAAACAAGTATGTATTCCAAAGAGGAAGAATTAGTATTTTAATTAGTAAAAAAATAATTGTAACACTATACCCTGTAATAATAATAATAATAATCTTTAATGCCCAACAGATAAATCCAATTACAGGACATATTACTAAAATTAAGAATAATAATAGGTGCAGTTAATTTAATACAAAAAAAAAAAAATAAGAAACTGATTATCAAAAAATATAAACACTTATAACAAGGTAATGTAAGTCATTTTAAAACTAAACGTAGAATCAATGTTGATTAATGAAAGGGGTCCAAGTATAATCTATTGGCATTTCTACACATATGTACCAGCGGAGCTTTGTGAAAAATATTGGTTCATGCCCAAGGTATTGAGAAAGTTGCCGACGATCTAGTATCAAACCTAGGTACGAGGAAACTAATTTGAGGCAACAGCTCGGTAGAGTCAATAAAATTATCTATTAAAAAGAAAACCACCACTAGCTCTCTTTGCGTATACAAAGGGATTCGAAATTATGTCTAGCAAGTAGACCTTCATATTTCGTACCAAAGACAGGATAATGTCCATCAATCCTATAAAATAAATCTTTTATAAATCTTTACTGAACACGTTCCAGAAGTAACTGCTAATGATAATGCGGGTATCACACTACTGAAGCGTATTCTATTTTGGACCGGACAAGAGAACAGTAAAGAATCTTCAAAGTGTGCAGGTTACTGAAACTCTTGCAGGACCGAATAAGGGTCCCTTGACGTCTGGAAGCTGATGTAATTATGCCATTTATATGCTTAGAAAAGCTAAGGTGCGAGTCGAACAAAACTCCAAGATCTTCGAAGTTGTATATTTTAGGTGTAGTAGATTGACGAACATTATAGTCATAGTGAAACGGGGTGTCACTTCTGCTAAACGAGAGAACAGCGCATTTGTTGATGTTTAGCTGAACCTGATCATGGGTACACCGTCAATAATGCACAGATTTGTTTGAAGCTTAGTATTATCCTCAGGTGAATTAATATTGCTAAAGGTTTTTAGATCGTCGGCATAAGCTAACACTCTGTAGTCAAGACGCTCCAAGAGATCGTTAACATAGATATTGAATAGAAGGGATCTCAAATGGGAACCCTGTAGGACTCTAGAGGAAATATCGAAGAGATTAGATGAGAACCCATTATAATGCACATAACCGGAACTGGAACTGTAGAGGATGACATAATTTTGAAGCGCACTAAATTTTATTGGGACTGTAATGAATACGGAGAACCGATAAAATGGGAATGTATAATAGTTCGAACGATTTTATTGAAAGTACTGTTCATTAATTAAACTTTGTTATATGATATTTAGTGTTTAACATAGCTTGGCAGATAATCCCTGATTGAATTGAAAATGAATAGACGTAATCTTAATTAATGATTTTTTGCGGAGATAAAAGATACATATTTAGATATGAGAACCAGATCAAAAAAGTAAATTTATAAAATTGATAATTAAAGATTATATTTTATATAAAGTATGACAAGTGAAAGTATTAAATACATACATTATTATTAATAAAAGTCGTTTTATGTAATGAAGCACTACCTCGGATGGTAATTTATTAATCGTATGCCTAATCAATACATTACCATTTAAGTTTATAAGTGTATAAAATTACGACTGCTTTGTCAAATAAAGAGACTAGACAAAAAGTTTCAAAAATTAGATATTTAATTTTCGTTGGTTAAAAGAAAGTTTAAGAATGAAACTAAAAAGCTAAAGAGACTGAGCTGTCTTTTCAATCCCTTGAACTATTTAATATTGCCTTAATGGCCCGTTACTGCAAATAGCAGGTTATGAAATAACAAAGAGATAAAATTGACGCTGTCGATAACCTTGAACTTGTTACTATTATTGTCATTCAAAAACCACTTCAGATATCTTAGATATTCAGGCAGTCTACTTAAAATCGAAAAGTGTGTATTTATGGAAAATATGGTAATTATACCATACCTCCATTGTAGATCAAGGAATCCAAGTTCTCGAAATAGTTATTTACAATCTAAGAGCGCGAAGACAACTTTCCACAATGAGCGCATCAAAATACGAACGAGCAAAGGCAGCAAGCGCTTTGTTTGTGTAAATACTGGAAACAAATATTTTTGATAAGAGCACATTTTATTAATAAACAATACAGTTGTACATATAATCGAAAACGTAAATAAAAACACCTAACCACTTTGCACTAATCTTTCATTGTTAAAAAATAATAGATTAAGTAGGTATTTGTTTTTAATTTTAAAAACCTGGTTCCGAATAAAATAATAAAACTATTATTGTGAAAGTGATTTTGATGGAGCCTGTGGTTGATTAACTTAATTATTGAAGGTTGATATATAACCCTTTTCCACATTAAATTCCGTATTCTGTATACGTATTTCGACAACTAAGCAGATAATTAATCAGTGTCGCATTCGTGGTAAAACTCACACAGAATAATTCCGCACTAAATTGCCGCTTAAAGCCAAACACACTCAAATAAACAATGTGTATTTGGCTTTTAGCGGCAATTTAGTGCGGAATTATTCTGTGCGAGTTTTACCGCGGATCCAGGACACTGTGAGTGATTATCTGCTGATGATGACAACTTAGTTGTCGAAATACGTATACAGAATATTAACATGTGATTTATTTATCTTTTTGAAATAATTCAATCAACCACAGTCTCCATTAAAATTTATCTTCAAATTATATAGGTACTACTTGTAGCGGTATAATATTAAATGAAACATTAAATGCTAATTATCTAGTTTCCGGTAAGGTCGTGATTTATTTTCACTTTATTGTCTTAATTGATCAATACCCTGAATAAAAACAATTCATAATACTATTACGAACACTGCATATCTTGGACAAAAAAGAATTAAATTAAGTATTTTTGTTATCCTGAAGAAAAATGCATCACATCCGTATAACTAATGAATAAACATCTAAAGCTAACATATTAAATACAAAATTTGAGTACTGATAAGTGATAACAAATGGTTTCAAATGAATGAGGCGCTCCACAGTCTACTGAACCCGCTACACGTTCTTTTAACGCTTTGCGGTATAGATATTTTCTGGTATCAATTTGCAAATTGATACCAGAAAAAAATTAAATGATTAAAAATTAATACTCATTCTTGATTTTGTCAAATCTAGTAACATGTAGATAAAATTAGTAATTTCAGCTTGCATTAAATTTTCAAACTGATCACGATGGAGACTTATTAGAATTAAACACAATAAAAGAAAGGCATATTATTTATTACGAAATAATTCGAAACAATTTTGGTCTTTGCTTAAACATAGAGCAACATCACAAACTGAATAACCCCAGATAATTTTGATGGAGCCTGTGGTTGATAAACTTGATCACTGAAGGTTGATATATAACCCCTTTCCACATTAATTTTCGTATTCTGTATACGAATTTCGGCAACTAAGTTGTTATCATCGGTAGGTAATTAACTGAGTGCTCGTTTTGGCCAAAAATTCAGTAACAGACTAGATCAAATGAATGACCAACTTTTTGTACCATTGTCATATTTTCCTTGCGCATAGGTAGTAAACTAACATTAGTCAACATTGATTTATACTGCTCACGTGTTTGTTGTAATTTATTATTGTATCTGATTTGGTGACATCTTCACTAGACATCTTGACATTGCATTCTGAAGAAATCATAAAAACTGTTCGGTAGTCTTGTCGTTTCATAACACATATACCATTTTCTGTGTAGTGACTTACTTTCCCATTTCTTTGGTATTTTGTTTACAATCAAACGGATTTCTTTTGCTTCTTCATATGTGTGTTGGTACAACAAAATTTTTGTAGAAGGAACATTACTATAAAAATTATCCATGTAAACTAAATATCCGGCTCCTGTCTTTCCCCTTAGCAATTTCTGCTTTCAACGGTACAGATACTGTTTAATTATCTGCTGATGATGACAACTTAGTTGTCGAAATACGTATACAGAATACGAAAATTAATGTGGCAAGGGGTTATATATCAACCTTCAGTGATTATGTATAACCCCAGTTAATCACTGACTTCGCCTTAGTACTACGAGCACATCTATTTCGTGTTGATTGCGTTGACTGGTGGGTCGAAGACTTACATCTTATACCTCCTGATATACATTTTTTTCTTTAGTAGAGTTGTTTCGGAAAAATTACAGTGAGCTTTATTATAAATAAGTTACTTAGCTACTAATGCGACAATTACTATTCGAAAGAAATTTGTTAGCGTAATAATGAGCGAATTTCGCATTTTGCACAGTATATAAGAATTTACTGCACAACAATCGATAAAATGGAAAAATATTCTCACCCACTATTTCTTGCTCTTATAGTCAATTTCATACGTAAATTGTTATTGGTCGAATTTATGAACAAAATTCATATGTTACATTTTTGGTTCATCAAAAGTATTCTGCCATCTTGATATAGGTCACTGTGAATATTATATTTTTCAACGATGTTATTATAAATATTTAATATTGAGAAAATACTTCTCTGTTATACATATACAGCCTTGGCCATATGTCTGAAGCACCCTCAAGTTTTGGATGTAAAATGAAATTAGGAGGTATAAAAATTAAACTACAAGTGTATATACATTTTGAATGCAAATTTAATAATATACATTAATATTTTGTAGCACCACCGCGACATTTGATAACGGCTTGTATCCGTTTAGGCATTGTAGCCACTAATTTGCTACATATCTCGGGTGAAATCTTTTCCCATTCTTCAAATATCCTCGCTTTTAATTCGTTTTTGTTTTTATGTCTATATTTTGCGACATTTCTCTTTAAAATACGCCACAAATTTTCTATGGGCGACAAATCCGGCGATTGTGCCGGCCATTCGAATATGGGCACGTTATTTGCGCTAAACCACTCGATTGTACGTTTGGATTTATGGCAGGGTGCATTGTCCTGCTGGAAAATGTAGGCCTCTTCATCGGAATCGAACAGCTTTACAATAGACGGTTCTAGTACTTCTCCTAACATATCGATGTACCTACTGCTGTTCATTCTGCCTTCACAGACGTACACTTCGCCGACACCCTTAGTGGTCATGCATCCCCATATCATCACGCTACCACCCCCATACTTTACTGTAGGCACAATACAATGTGGCTCAAACGCTTCCCCCGGTCTTCTACGAACAAACTGAGCCCCAGGTGTTGGCAAAATCTACGTAAGATATAGAAAAATTAATAGCTGTTCAAAAAATTCCAATTCACTATTCAGCACATTCAAAATATCATATTTATGTAACACAAAAGTAAAACTGCATTAATTTATCATACCTCTACATTGGATTCGTCGGACCATATGATTTTGGACCAATCCTCAACTGTCCAATTTTTGTGTTTTTTTGCCCACAACAACCGTTTTTTCTTCTGCTCCTCGCTCAATAAGGGTTTGCGGCGAGCTTTACGACCATGTATATTTACTTCTACCAGTCGTCTTCTCACTGTTCTCGCTGATACAGAAGTTCCTTGGCGCTCATTTATTTCTGCAGATAAATCTTTTGATGATTTCATACGATTTTTCAGAGAAAGTCGCGTTAAAAATCGATCATCTCTCTCCGTTGTAATACGTTTTCGTCCACTTTTCGGTCGATTTTCGTAAGAACCTGTCTCTTTAAAACGTTTTATTGCCGCTTGGATGGCATAGCGCGACCGCTTCATTATTTTCGCGATTTTTGATTGCGATAGTCCTTGAGTATGTAATAACACTGCTTTACTTCGCTCTATTACATCTAACTCCCGTTTTCTAGGCATGTTGTCACAATGTACAACACTATACAAAAACACAATATTCAATACAACTGGTTAAATCAATTTTATAACACAATATCGTTTCTAATACACCTCACTTATTGAACAGTAAAGATCAACTAACAGCAATAAACCTTAAAACTACAGAATATTTGTATACTTCTTGAGATTTTCCTGGTAAACAGTCATTATATACACATTAGTAATGGCCCCTTTCATTACGTTCTTAGGGTTCAGGTAATATTGCACGTTTATGGGGGTGCTTCAGACATATGGCCAAGGCTGTATGTTAGACACTATTTAAACATATTGGACACAGAAACAGACTGTTTAAAACATTTATAAATTTATCATTTTTTAAATATTGGTTTTGTGCGATAGTGCGCCCGCCAAAGTTTTATAATCGGTAGTGTAAACTGTATAGTTTACATCTAAAAATAGTCGTACCCTTAATAAATAAACAAAGACACTTTGACATTATAAAATAAATTAATGGGAAACATTTAATTTGTATCCAGTAAATAAATACAAAGCAGTAAAAGCAAACAAACATTGTGTAAATACATTACAAAAAAATAATACATACTTCAAAAATAGTTTAGTGTATAAGAAATATTGACAAAAGTCATTTAATTTTTTCGAAATAATCTCTTGCAGCAGAAACAGCGTTTTGCACGTTTAAGAAGTACATCACATACAACTTATGTTAGCAAATACAAAATTATCACACAGAGAAAAATCGACTAAACGAGTGATGTGGAAGCAAAAAAAAATTATATTTGGTTATAATTCAGTAAAAGTGTCGAACGACGAAAAGCTGTTGATAAATATGCCCTATCAAAAGCTTTCATACACCAAAATATTACTCATATTAACCGTTGCACCACTTGAAACAAATTTATTTTTGATAGCTCTCTTGGGTTATTAAAGCCAGCATTGTTTTGATTTCGACTGCTCCAAACCAATTTTTTTTGAGAACCAGAATGTATACAGTGTACATGCTGGTTCTCAACGGTACGGATCGCGTACGGAGTTTGTTTTCGTACGGGTATTTTTCGCCGTAGTTGTCCAGGTGCGACACTGTTTAATTATCTGCTGATAATGACAACTTGTTTGACGAAATACGTATACAGAATACGAAAATGAATGTGGCAAGGGGTTATATATCAACCTTCAGTGATCAAGTACATTTAATAATAGTGCTAGTGTATTCTAATGTCAAAAATCGATTAAGAAATCTATTAACACTGGTCGAATATAACGAAGAACGCCGTCGATTCGCCATCATCAATTTAATCCGACATTCATACATATAAAATACGCATACGAGTTCGAGATATCCGACCGCTTTTGAAATATATATGTATATCTCCGCCAATGAGTGCGCACACTCGTTTCTGCAGGCTTACTCATAGTCTATCAAAGCCCCCTATATTTGACATTAAGCTGTTGGGGAATAAGCAGTCATGGATTATTATTGTTATTACTTCTATTAAGTACCGTATTAATTAATAAATTGTATTAGTTATTGAAGCACATTTAAATTTAATTTATTTCTTATAGAAAAAGTAAGAAATTCTAAATGTTTTGGTTTTATATTTTAAATTAAATAAACTACAAAAAGAACTCAACTATGACAATATTTTGTGGTTTCTCTTTCATATCGAATTATTGAAGAACATAATCAGCATATTATATACAATTGGATTTATCTCCATTGTGTATTACGATACTTTCCCAATATCTTCAACATAAACTTTAGAGTGATTCATTTAGTAAATATATCTACTAGCACTTACTGTAAATATTGACCTTATACACTCGTGATGTACATTCCTGGAATGGATATTTTACAATTATGACTAACATTATGTATCTAATGAATTTAGTTTGTCAGAACTAGTTATTTATTGACAAAAAAGCAGTTGCGCCACCTTTCTTTTTATAGAAGAAAGAAACAACATATTTCATATTTACATGAATTGAATATAATATTTAACTAAAATTATTTGGTTGTTCCATAAGTTCCATAAGATATTTGTTTAATTTCGTGTGAAATGTAGAATGTCAAAATCCGTTATAAGCAACAACGACATGCAAAATACATTGTACAAGATGTCCCACCAGACTAGCGCGCCAAATAAAAATAATATAAATCAACTCATTATATTATTAAAGTACAATTTCTGAAACGTTAATTACAATTAAATTTGATTAATTAAAACTTGTAAATTCCACGATATTTATTAGAAACTATTTTAAAAAACAGTAGCTCCATCTATTATTTATAGTCACAACCGTTAATATGGATATAAATGAAAAATATAACCTAAAAACTAATAAATTGAATACAAATGTATATACGTACCATAGTCCATTTGTAAATGTGTCTTTTATTCCTAATTTAAAATAGATAATAGTACAGTGTAAATGTGTCTTTTATTCCTAATTTAACTGTACTATTATGATGTGCCGACCAAAGCTCAAAATAACGTTTGGGTCTTTGATGATGAGGACACACACGTAGTTGTCAGAAAAGAAGAAAATAATAGCAGTATTTTTTAAATCGAGTAGAATTGTGGAACGCGCCTTTTTGGACACACAGAAGACAGTTACAGCTAAGTGGTATAGTGAACAGTGCCTGTCTAAAGTCATTGGATCTATGAAGAACCTGCGGCCAAAGTCAAGAATGGACACCTGGTTCCTCCATCACGATAATGCTCCAGCTCACCACGCCAAAGCCTGCACCGAATATTTGACCACGACAGGATTGAAACTTCTCGAGCACCCTCCTTACAGTCCAGATCTTGCTCCCTGCGACTTTGCACTGTTCCCGCATGTGAAAATGAAGCTAAAAGGGAGGCGGTTTTCCAGTGATGAGGACCTTCTGCGGACTTGGGACAATGGGTATGCTTCACTCCCTAGTGAAACTTGGCAGAACTGGTTTAAAGATTGGTTTCGGAGGATGGAGAGGTGTATTGAATGTAGATAAAATTACTTTGAAAAAAATCAATAAGCAAAGCTGTCTTGCAAAACTTTCCTAGTACCTTTTGTATATCTTAACGTTCGAGCGCTTGGAAATACGTAAACTGCATTGTATGTACTCCAAAACTGACGAAACGGTTCCTTCTTCACTACCCTAACTGGTAGATTACAAGCCGTCGACATGTACATTACATGTTACACAACTTTCTTCTGAGATGTCAGATGACATTTTGTATGTTTGTGTGTTGACGTATCTAAAGCAGTCTTTTCTTTTACAGAGGAACGATATACACACTAAACAAATTACTTTAGCACCTCGTATGTTGTGTCTGGGAATTCCGTTTTGTACTCATAATGACGCTACAACGCAATATCAAATATTGATTGTTATCAACGCATTAAAAACCCGCAAGAAAGTAACTAAAGTTACTACAACGGCCTTGACTAGCCGAAGTTAGAATCAGCTTCGCTTGCCATTCATGCATGGTGTCTAAATATTCTCGATTTATGATGAAACGTTAATATTGCCGTGTCATCTAAGAGCAGCTCAGATTTGTCGGTAGATCTGATACATAAACTACAGAATGAGCGGTGTGGAGTAACTGCGCCGAATTCTAAATATAATGTAGGCGATTTCGTAGTCAGAATAACCTAAAATTTGACGAAGTTTCTCTTGGCTGAATCAATTTTACGTCGTAAAAGGAATGTGGTAAGCAACGTTTCAAGTTGTAAACTTTCAAAATATTTAACAGGCATTTTTGGTATCAACGCTCTTATATTCAAACTCTTTATAATTAAAATTGTAAATATTATTCTAAGTAGTCTATGAATTTTAATGTTAAAATAATGAGAATCGAATATATGCTTTGCTTCCTAACTTTCTTGTGAACTATGTACTTATTTTGCCTAGGACAATATGACTTAGCAAATTAATAATACAGTAGAAAATGATATGATGTCTTGTCTAATCTTTAAGTGCTTATATGATAATAATCGTATCATGATATTGATTACACAGAAAAGCTTATAAAAACAAGAAACGACACATTTTCTAAGAACTCTCTCTACTCTTGACGCAGTCATTGACAAATACAAAAATTTTTTAATTTAATTTTCGAATTCTATAATCACTGCGTTCAGTGCACTTTCGTACAAATATACAATATATTTATTTTGTATATCTAAAGATCTAGTTAATGAATCGACAGATCACTACGTTAATTAAACTTAAATGAATAAATTTAGTATTTACAATTTTTTCGTTCATACCATAAGTTCTTTCATTTCTCAGGGTGCTAAAACATTATATATACAGTGTCATGCTGATAAAGCATTAATCAGCAGTGTATCAGAAAACTTGAATAAGATTATATTTACAATAAAATATTCGTTAACAGTACTCCCCTGCTTAGAAATAACGTTTTTTGATCAAATTTTCTAACAAACTCTAGGTACAATTGCGAATAAGTACCAGATACAAAGTATTTTTAAGAAAGTAACAATAAAGTACATATACTTATATAATAAAAAAGTAACATTAAAAAGCAAAATATCTGCTGTGAATTGTAAGAAAGAGCAATAACAGGTAAGATATAGTGGAGGACAAAAACTACAATTGCAAGTATTTGTAAAATTACCGTTTGTACAAATATGTTAGACAAAAATTACTTCCACTAATTTTACTAAGAAACATGAACTATCAATAACAGAAATGAAGGTATGAAAATGACCGAGAAAAAAACCAGAAAAGATATTGAAAAATAAATCCATGTTGTGAAAGAAAAAGAGATCTAAATTGAAATGAACATGTAGAATCCATGGATCCATGAATTCAAAAGCAATTGGAATTGGCAGTGGAAAAATCAGGATACAAAGTGTTTAATCAGACGCCGTGAGGTAAAAGAACATGAAAACAGAGCTCAGAAAGGATTTTCTTTTTAAACTTATACTCTACTATAAAATACTATACAATTTTTCAATTAAGAGGAAACTACATTGAAGTTTTCATATATATTTTATTAAAACATAACTGTATGTAAGGCTTTGTCTAATCGCCGAATTCTGTCTTCAATATTCTGCTTTACAGTGATGTTCTTTTGCTGGATGTTGAATGATAGTAATGATAAATGGTAACGGCGAAACACTTATTTCACCAATTTCTTCCTTGAAGATGTATGATCCTCTAATAGCATCAAATGACCTCAAAACGTGTTATATTTAGATCGAATTCTATTCATGGCCCTATATATGCATACGACTAAAATTAAGTCCAGTCTTACGTTTTTCTAATTTGTTATCTGCTTTTCCTCAACATCGTCCACGCTGCTTCCATTTTCTTTATATCAGATTTCTTATTTTATCAGGTGTTTGAAGTGTTTTTCGTTGACTGTATCATAACACCCTTTCAAATTTCTAAACTCATATGGTTTCGCAGGTTTGTGCAGGTGTAATGTGTTCACGTTGTTTGAAGTTTCTTCCCGAGTAGGTGTGCTTCAGTCCTCAAAAGGTCCGATACGATACACCGGTAGATTCTCTCAGTCAAATGCTGTTGGAAGTCTTTGTCCACTGAAAAGTGCTATTCTCTAGATGAGCACTCGGCAATCTCGCTTTCAAGTAATACTTACGTACTACTCCAGAAATTATAAATTCTTTGTTGTCTAAATTTTTGCATGAAGCTCTATACCTTAGCTGACCTGCATTAATCCACTGAATAACATAATTTATAACATTGTCTCGAAAAGTGCAGCAGATCGTGTCTACGATTTGATTTACATATCTTTTTTGATGTATAATATTTCGTTACAGTTTTCGCCCCCTTCTTTGCTTTTGTTAATCATTTTCCTAATCTATTTTTTAATCTGTAAAAGAAGTAATTATTTTTCACTATTTTCGACAACAAAGAGTTAAAGTTATTTTATTGATTGTTGTTCTCATATGAATCTGTCTCTGCATTGAGAATAGTTTCGAAATTTTGTATTTATTGTATTTCAGTAAAATTCTGTCATATTCTCCATTGCCATCAGCATCGATAGTGGCATATTCACTAGACTCACCATCACTATTACACTCTTCAAACTGTTTTAGCGAAACTTCTTTCGCGCCTCTACTACCTACATATGTGAATAAAACAGCATTCAATCATATTGACCGAACCAAACACGGAATTACCTATACTCACATAAATCATGGAAGCACCGAATGAACGGACATAGGAAAATAAGGGAATCTCCGAAATAGAAGCATGCTTACAAATTTAATGTCAATTCCCCGTACACGTATTAAAATAGGGGAAGTACCAAACAGGTAGTCGGGAATTTCCGTAATAAAGAAATCTTTATGAGAAACAATGACTATAACGAAATTCGCACAAAATTATTTTGCAATAACAAATAAATAGATAAAATTAAAACATATATTAAAAAAATATATTCTTACATAAATAATAACAATTAGTATTATGAGTCACAGCAGACTTCACTAGTATTATGTGTAACATAACTTTTTAAAACAAAGTACATGTTAAGAAAATGTGTTCGAGAAAACATTTTAAAGAGCATTTTAAAGAATTACAAGTGCAACGAACTCATGGAATATCCAGAAACTCCATTTATTATGAAGTTTAATAAATAATCTACGAAAAACCTAGGAGAAGTACTCTGTGACTCTTTCGACAACCCAACGCTATTCTATGTACCATAGCTGCAAACTGAACTTTTATTTATTTAATTTGCGAAATGTGACCTAGTGCGACAGTCACATTTCGCAACTTAAAATTTCGTATATAATTTCATATTACATTATAATGCGTACTTTGCTAGCACTCGTAAAAAAGTGAGATACAATATGATAGAGTAAACACAAATACTGTTTAATATTGCGCATTGTTTTTGTACTAATAGAAAAATATATAATACGCACTAATCCAATAGATAAAAACAATTCCTATTTTGAACGTATGGTGGCGCTTCTTCTTCCTTCTTTTAGACTTCAAGCCAAACAGCGTACCTCCACCTAACGTATCGAAATCGTTGATTATCAAATTATGTACTTTTCACAAATTCATTGTTTTAAGAATAAAATTTAATTATAGTAAATAAACCAGTGAATAATTTTTATGATATTTCCTCTAACACAAGATATAAATTACACGTAAGCCACGAAAAGAAAACATGAAATACTTAGAGATACCATTTATCAACTATTCAGGAAAGATTTGTCACATGTATATATGTGTATTCCTCTTATCGGTACACGATAAGCTTGGCCTGATGTTTCCAAATCATTGATGTATGTTTATAAGTATTCGAGTAAAATATTTGTGCGTAACTACGTTCATAAAATGATCTCTCATTTAAGTATTTTAGTTTTAGTAATAAGTTTTTTAAATTCTGTGAATAATGAAGAAATTAAATGTGAAGATGAATTAAGTGTCGACATCACAGATGGTGTGGTGGACGAGGGAAGAATTACAAAAAGTGGTATAACTTATAGTGAAGAGAACTATTATCGAATAGAGGACAGAACCTACGGTTGTCCTTGTAATATTCGAAGTTGTTTAAGAAAATGTTGCCCTACTGGACAAGGACTATATAATAAAACGTGCGAGACAAGCTCGTACGATATATCTTCCGATTTTCGGGAACATATGCCCGAAGGTGTTCAAATTGATAACTATTATATAATCCATGGGATCGTTAATTGTAACGATAGAGTTCGATTCATTTTGGACCCCAGCGATAATCAACAGGATAACTTTTTTATTCTAGAGAATGGATCTTTAAAATGGGAAGACCTCCAATTTAGTCCAAGTGATTATTGTATGGACTATTTAATAGACGAAAATAAATTTTCGACTTTATTATGCAGCAATAGTGATGTTGTCTACCATCATACCATAGGTATGGATTTCATTTACTTTAAATAAGGCTATAAATGACTTAAAAAAATTCACTTCACCAGGTAAAGAACGTAACGTACAATACAATAGATTTTAAAAATTTGTACAGTTTGTAACAGGGACTAAATATCGTTTTTTTATCTGGTAATCTTCAATCACTAATATTACCTTAAACGATTACATTGTTACGTATTTGTCTAAATGTAAATGAGTAAAGTCCATAAGTAATAAGCTAATTAATATTAAAAACATGAATATATTAGGTGCGCAACTAAGTTCTCGCTGTTTTTTTTTTGATGAAAATGCAACTTTATTGTGAAAAAATGTTTACAAATGAATCATTCAAAATATTGCCCATCGCTAGCGACAGCTTTTCCCATCTTTCTGGCAGAGCTCGAATACCGTCACGGTAGAAGTGTTCGTCTTTTGAGGCTATCCACGAATCAAGCCATTTTGAGATATCTTCATATGAGCGGAACTGCTGATTAGCCAGACCATGTGCCATCTTTGAAGCGACGGAACCAATCACGGCACGTTGTTTCACTTAGAGCAGCATCTCCGTAAACTTTTTGGAGTTCTCGGTGCGCTTCAGCCGCCGTTTTCTTCGAGTGAAAGAAGAAAAGCAACACTTCCCGCAAATAACGATTATTTGACACAAAATCAGACATTTTCACACAACCAAAAGTATATGACGCAAAAAGAAAATCACTAATGTGTCAAAGCGGTTTATTTACCATATGTCTAAGCTTAGTTCATGGCGTTTCATTGATGCTGAACAATCATGGAAGAGTAGATCAAGTAAATTTGATTCATGCCGTGAAATTGTTGACGATGGAATACTATTTGAGTTATTTCTATAGTTTGAAGGAACTACATTTGTCATTTCGGCAATTCTCCTTTTGCCATCATCAGGATAGCTCTGACAGAGGCTGTTTTTTGACAAATTCATTTTCTTCGTGACTTACTTGGCAAATGCATGTTTTAAGTACAGCCCAGTGTATAGTGTGAGACTCGGACTTAGTCTTGAAATTTCGAATATTGGTAATCTCACGCATTGCACTGCTGATAATGTGTTAGAGAAGGTTATTATGAATATTCGGGGAGAATAACGAGTTGGAAAAAAGAAAGAGATAATTTTTGTTAATAAAGTTAACAGAAGAGAAAAAATAATTAAACTCGAAGTATATGACAAGAAAAATATTTAGAATATTCAAAGATGGGAGAGTATAGTGAATCCAATATACCCTGAAGGGCTTCGAGCCAACGGCTTCTTTAGGTAAATATTTGAAGTCAGGAACTTCTATTAATGGACCATCCCCTTCTTTATAAAGATCAATAATGGGAAATTTATTAAGAATATAGAAATGCTCATATAATATAAGGCAAAATCGAGTTTGGAAGACGTTTAAAACGCAGGAAACTGTTATGTATGGAGAACAGGTGTTCTGGTCTCGTTCACATCGCAAAACTTGTCCATCTTATCCAAAATTAAAACATTGTCAGACAGATGCTAGCCTCTACCAGAAGAGGTATCAAAAAAAGGTAAAATAAGCATGAAAAGGCAAAAAAAGCAGAGGGAGAAAACCCGAAAAAATATATTGGAAAGTTATTTGAGGGAAATCAATATTACCAACTGCAAAAATTTAGTGAGGAAAAGATAGTGGTGAAAAAACTTTTTAATGGCCAAAGTGGAAAATCGACGAGCTCAGTAGTTCGACATCTATTCTAATATTCTAACTTGTTACATTATATTTATATATGTCGCTAAAGCGCTAGATACGTAATTTATCTGAAAATCATAACAAATAAGTCAAAATTACCTCAATTTCTCGCTCACAGAGTAGTCGTAATAGAGAAAGTCTTCATATGAAGTATGGCTATAAAAAACCGAATTAGTGCCATACAATTTTTTATTAGTTTTCTTTCACAATTTTAAGATTTTCTCCTTCAACATACACTATACTGCGAGCCCTAGATGCCTCCATGCAGATTTTACATTGAGTGAAGCAATACTGCAAAAATTCCTTTCAGTGCTGATTTGACATTGGGAAACAGAAGAACCTCACATGGGCGAGATCCAGTGAATAGAATAGATATTTAACACAAAGATCTTATGTTTCTCATCAATTTTCCATTGATCAAAGCAATGCTGTGAAGATTCCATTCAGTGCTAATTTGACATTGGGAAATACAAGAAACTCTCATGGAGCGACATCCGGTGAATATTTTAACACAAAGATCTCATGCTGGGGTAAAAACTTCTTGACACACTCCTGGTGAAGAAAGCATGACTTGTTATTCCACAATTCAGGTCGTCGTCTTTTTCATTCAAAGTGTTGTCAGGACATCGGTAAAGTAATATTGGTTCACAGTTTCACTACTTGAGTACAATATTTTTCCAAGAAAGCACAGGTGCAATACCCACTTCGAATGAAAGCTTGCGCATGATGGCAGTAATAGAGAAAGGGGATGTCACAGGACACGGTCATGTACCGTTTTCTTAGACACACTCACAGTTTGTTAGCAGGACGATCAGTCCAGTTTTTTTAAAACCACACCTTGTAATGTTCTATATGCAATATTGATTAAAAGATTAATATATAAAATACAATTTTTCTGTGAAACGCATATCGCTACATCGCATTTTAGAAAATTAAACTTTCCGAGAATTATCGTTTACGCATACAATAACAATGACGAAAGGGTTTTTATTTTTCGTTCATTAATTTTCAAAGAAAATTTCTAATCTACATAGGCAATAAAATTTTTGCACAAAATCCACATAACGTGCATTAAATAATTGCAAAAATATGAAAGATAGTAAATTTATAAATAAATTTTATTACAAATTGAGTGATAATATGAAAAATTAAAGACACCTTAGATTAATGTATCGTTCTTTTATAAATAGATCTATGCTTGAGAATGAATGCACATTACGATACCCATGAAAAAGTACTGTTATAGCTTTCTCATTTGCAAAACGACTCTGATCTAAGAATTTAAAAATTTAATGATTTATGTATATACATATTTAATGCAAAAATAATATTGGTTATTCTGGAAGTAATGTTTGCATTTTTATTTCAGGTGAGTGTTCTAAATCCACTGAGTAATACTGGTAATGTATAAGAACTTACTTTTAAAAAATCAGTCTTACTTTTATATAATGACTATGTAACTTTATAGAAAAGTAATCATATTCAAAGTATGAAAGATATACAACCTCTGAGTTAACAAACTTTGAAGGTAAACGGATTACATTTTGTTGTATATTTAACCATAAAAAAACTACTGTACATTAGTCAACAGATTTAAAGTTTAAGAATGGTCAAATAACAGCTTAATCAGATTAAGACTTCTCACAAACACACACTTGAATAAGTAAGTTATGTTATTTTCTTCTGGACTTCCGGGCTAGAACCGCGTCCCTGATATAACTGCCGACGTTTCGTACCCACTCGTATGGGACATCTTCATTGCTCAACTACTGCTACTGTTTGTTGCACTGAAACTGTTTCAGTGCAACAGTTAATAGCAAACAACACCGATTAAATGCGCAACGTGATGTACCATATTATAAATTTCTATATGACTTTATTTTTATGTTAAATGTGTGCAACACTCCACAAAATATTGTAGACAATGAAGAATTTCTAAACTTTTGAGGGAAATACATTCCGCAATAGAGATTTCCAACAAGAGGTCATTTACAGTATAATTTTCCTCGGGTGAAAAACACGATTACGGATCAAATAAAAGCATAGTTAAAAGATTGAAAAACGACGCTGACAATAGATGAAACAACGGCAAGAAAGAATAAAATTTTAAATGCGTTAGCACGGCGAGATTTCCTTGGTTCTCCTTTTCCGTAGTAGAATATTATAGAAGACAAACGCGGAAAGGATAGTAGAAACTATAAGACATGCCTTTTGGACGTTCAATATATCAGCAACCCAACTTGTAATGTTGGTTACAGATGGGTTCGAATATGGTTCAAGCTTGAAAGTTACTAAAACAATCTTATCCTCTGCTTCTGGGTTTCCGGGCTGGAACCGCGTCGCTAGTATATCTGCCGACGTTTCGTACCCATTTGTATGGGACATTTTCAGGGCTGAACTACTGCACTGAAACTCAGTTGCATGGACCACGACCGCGGAAGTCTGCGTACCAAATTAATCTTATCCTCAATTACTTCATGCAACTTCTTTGCTCCATGCATGTCATCTTGTAGCTGAATTTATTAGAAACAATTATCTAAAAGTATACCAATTTATAGTTTCTACCAAAAAAGTTTTTATTAAATTTCCAAAACTTATTCGTGAGTTTAAACAGGTTTGTCCTGATATTCCTCAGCGACCACAGCCGGTATTGACGAGATAGAAAACGAGGCTTGAAGCTGTTTTATATTATGAGAAATTTTTACACATTTATTAAACCTTGTATCTTAAATTTAAATTCGCAAGATGCTCAAGCAATTTCAGTAAGTCAGCAGCTGATTTCACATATCGAAATCCATACTCAAATAGAGCAAATTTCCGAAAATTATTGAATTCTTTTAAATACTATTTCCAAATTAGAGAACACCAAACTGTCATTACATGAAGCTCTGGTGCGGCAGAATGACCTCCCCGATTTGTGGAAGATGTAGCCAGGGGCCGGGTGGGGGTACAGCGGAGATGCATACGTAGAAAGACAGCTCATCTCATGCAATTTCCACTTCACATCATGGCATGGTCGGGAGTACACCGCGCTTTTGTTGTGGAGGAATTTATTAGAAATGGCGGTTCGCCGATATCGACGCAACGTGCTTTTCGTAATCGCTTCGCGCTCGCTGCTCATGATCCCGTCCTCGGACTTCAACAGGACCGGAAAATGTGGCTGCTGTGAGAGCTTCGGTTGGTCAATCTCCACGGCGTTCTGCACGAAAGCATGCGGCTGCCCTACGATTATCAGATCGAAGTGTCCGGAGAATTTTGAACCGAGAACTGAAAATGCACCCTTACAAAATTGCAACTACACAGGAGCTGGACGAAAGAGATTATGAAACCCGTACAACTTTGTGTCGAGAACTTCAAAACTTTTCTCGAAGAAATGTTGTGTGAAAATGTGCTTCACGGATGAAGCACATTTTCACCTTTCAGGCATGGTTAACAAACAGAATTTCCGATATTGGGCAGACCATAACCCTCGGCAACTTCATCAACGACCACTACATAGTCCTAAAGTTACAGTGTGGTGTGCCGTGTTTGAGTTTGGTGTGTGGGGTCCGTACTTCTTTGAAGAGAACGGTGTAACTGTAACGGTAACCTCCGATAGATATTGTTCACCACTCGAGAACTTTCTCAGGCCTAGATTGGTTGCTTTTTTTGATGAACATGGACAGGAAAATGTATGGTTCCAACAAGATGGTGCAACATCCCACACATCTCGTCGTAGCCTTGGAATATTGAGAGAAATGTTTCCTGCCCGTCTCATCTCCTTGCGTGGTGACATTGGGTGGCCTCCGCGTTCCCCCGATTTGACCCCATGTGATTTTTTCCTTTGGGGCTACTTGAAATCCAAGGTATACCAACATCGTCCTCAAACTTTGGAAGCTCTTAGGAAGGCAATAACCCAAGAAGTTGCTGCTATTCCACCGGAAATGACGCACAGGTTCATGGAAAACTACCGGGAGAGACTAAATCAATGTATCGCCAATGAAGGTCGCCACTTAAGTGATGCCATTTTTAAAACACGCTAATCTAAAACTGCTTTATGTACACTTTTCAGAAATATAAACATTTTTCTTGTATCTTGCTTGGTTTGGTTTTTATTAGCTTCCCAAATTGGGGAGGTCATTCTGCCGCACCCTGTAGTACATTACCTCAAAGCCTCGTTAGGAAATCTAACAGATAGTATAGGGAGATTAACAACTGATAAATTGTGCGCGGTTTTAAATAAGAATTCCGATTTGCAAACTATAGTGCCTATAGACTAGAGTTTAACTGAAAACCAAGAGTGCGAATATGATGCGAACGTCCTCAAATTCGCGAACATCACATCATTAGACGCAGAACGCACCTTTTCCAAATACACCAACATATTTTCACCTCACCGTAGAACTATGATTGAGTCATCACTGGAAGGCATATTAATGACACAATACTACAGCGAATTTTTACATCACTCTACATCAATAACACAAAAAAAATCAAAATAATAAGTAATTACATTTATTATTTTTAATATTGGTACTAACTGAGCCGTACGCTACTGCGAAAGTACTTCTTTCTGCAGCCCTAATTATTACTACTTCAATTACAAAATACTTACATTTTAAAATGCTGTGCGTGAATAAATTATCTATTGTAAAACATAAATTACGTGACCCACCTACGTTAATCTACATCTGCATGCTTCTTTTTTACATTTTCATTAAATTTTGCATCGAGAAATATTTATATTAGATCCAGTTTCTACTCTGTTTCGTAATACATGCAGTAATATGCAAATTATTCCAATGAAATATACGGTATCCAATATTATAATGACGTTTTAAATTAATTTTTATTTAGAGTTTCTTCGAAATTGTTAAAATTTTAAATTGTCGTAGTAAAGTTATGGTGGTTTTGGTCTTGGATGGAATTCAATTATTCGAGCCGTTTTCTATAGATATCTACAATTATAATGATATCTAAATAGGTCTTCGGGAGTATACTTATTTACGTATGTTGAGCAAGATTCTTCAAGGTTCTGTGCTGATTTCTTTATTACTTATAATTTATGTACGTGATTCATTCTGGTATTTGACATTAATTATATGAAAATGTTGTTTCGTGACTTAAAGACATCAAATAATCAATAAACAAAAATGGTATATGATACTGACAACAATTAATAATAATAAATAAAATAATTGTAATGTACAGGGACCAACAAAATATATTGATCATTTTAACTTTTCAGAAAGGAATCGGAACAAGTACTTAACGTACTATCGTAGTTCTTTATAATGACAGAAGAGACTTTGGAATTTTATTTACAGACTTTGATAATTGTATACCGCTTTTCTGTGTGGAGAAATTTATTTAATTAAATTCAATTGTTGTTTTTCATAATCAACATAACATACATATAAATTTCTCAGAGCACGGCAAGCATTTAAAATGTCGATAAAAAAATGAAACTTTATTCTTCATAAACTCGTTCTAGTTCAAGAGCTTAGTAATCAGCTCAGGCCAGTCCCCATGAATTTTACCAAAAACCTCTGCATAGTTAAAAAGCTTTGTGTGGCATTTCGTTGATGATCATTAGCTTTTTGAACAAAATAACCAATTCGTAACTGATACTGCTATCCAATATACTGTGTTACAGACTTTCATTTTATCGCAAATCCAAGAAAAGTTGAAAGAGATTTATTTGTTCCAGCAAGATATTGCAACTAGTTTCATTACAAGAATACGGACGATTATAAGCGTCGTTTCTAAACAGGCTAATTACAAGAAATGGTGCTCTTCTTCGGGCTTCAATATCCCCTGATATTCCCTATTCATTTCTATGGAGTTATATGGAAAGTTGTTTACAAAAAACTTAATTTTTGAGAAACTCAAAAGTAACATCAGTTACGAAATTAGAGCTGTTCCACGTCAACTTCTTCAATCTATTATGCAGAATTTCTTTACACGTCTGGAAAAGTGTATTGCTGAGAATGATAGCCATTTATGGCGCACTATTCTTAAGTTACAAAGCTCCCATGCCTAATACTCTTAAATATGAATTTACTTGTTCTATAATTCATGTCAATAAATTATTATAATACATTTAAAATGATTAATACGTTTTGCCGTCCCCTGTATATAGAGTTGCACAAAATTCGAAAATGTCAAATAATACGCACAATACAGGGTGTTTCAAAAAGAATATACGTATTTCGAATGCATATATTTATTAAACTTTAAGACAAATGAATATGAAACTTTACACACATATTTACGAACCTCTCAAGTTCGGATTACAGATGTTAGATACGCGCTCCATCAGCGACACGAACAATATCACATCGATACTCAAATTCCTCCCATACTCGGGCAAGCATGGCCTTCGTCACTGATGTTATGGCAGTACGGATCCAGTTCTTCAACTCTTTCAGGTTCTGTGGGAGTGGTGGTACATAAACGTTGTCTTTAACGAAACCCCACAGGAAGAAGTCACAGGGTGTCAAATCCGATGACCGTGGAGCCCAGTTGAGACATGCTAAGTCGCCAGCTCCTTGACAACCAACCCAACGTAATTTTAATAGAAAACAGAACAAGGCTAATTTTGTTAGAACTATATTTAGCATTAAATAAGCAGGCTTAAAGAATTATCAACAAATCTAAAGTGAAAATACAAAATTCACCTTTCATGTAGCACTAATATGTGGCTCTAAGGATATAGATATAAACAAAAACCAAAACAAGTTGGATAAAAATGTTATTTAATCATATAATCAGTACACCAATAACAAGGCTTATGAAAAGAATTTTGAATGTGGAAAAACAAAAAAGAAAACATCATACCCAAGTAAAATTGAATGAAAAATTTGAAAGCGAAAACATTAAGCTTAAAATATATCGACGTACTAAGAGGAAGGAGAATATTATGAAGAAAGAAAATAGGACTTCAAATGTATTAAATATTGGCATTAATCAATAACACATATATAAAATGATAATATATAATACAGTACAAAACTAATCCAGGAACTACTTATTTACCAATTAAATATAATAGGAATAATAATAATGAATAATAAGCACGTAATTTATCAAAATTTAAAGAAATACAATTATTGTATTATTTTCTGAAAGGTTTATATACTCCAGACGCAAAGTTCAAAATAAGACTGTTTATAAAATTACTGTTTTCTTTATAACATCAATCATATCGCGATTACAGCGTTTCCGTTATAGTTTCCGATCTTTTCAAATAAGCGAAGATATAAGAAAAGTTTAGTACGATGCGAGCGCTCACTTTATAAATTACTTCGTGCATGTCCGTTTTAGTTCGTAAAACCTCCGCCAGATAGCACAATTTGAATTTTTTAAGTGAATTACTTTCAATTTGCCTGTTCGAATGAATTTGTAAATACATACTATGTTATCTACCTAAGCGTTCGAAAATATACCGGGGCGTGAAATATGTTTACAAAGTGTATTATTTTACTACCTGTAATAACTCTATTTATACTCGGTGTTTGTAAAGTGCGTGCAGAGGATTCTTGCTTGACCTTAACAGAAGCAATAAATTCGAATGTAAACCAAACAATAGCAAATGATTACTCATTACTGAACCCCGAAAGAGTGACTGATTTACGGAAGTGTTATCCTGAAAAACAGTACATAAGAAAATGTTGCGCAGAAGGATATTCCATACGGGAAGAAGGAAAAGCCTGCGTTTTAGATGACAATAACAGTCAATTTTTTTCCGAATATATAGACGTTCATAAATTAACGCAAAGTGTTGATGTTTACGTGGGTATACAATGCACAGATAATTACTACCAAGATCCATTTTCAAGGGAGGAAGATGCGTTTGTTATTTTACGAAACGGTTCAATGTTGGTTGTTTCTTTTGGAGATCTAGTTCCTCCTGAAGAATACTGCATCGATTACTTCAAAGACAAAGGTGTTTGCGGCATTTTATGTTTTCCCACATTTGAGGAAGATTTACCTGAAGAAGTTAAAAATAGCGGTATGAATTGAAATGATTTTTTAAAATAATTAGAGTTAATACTATCTTATCATTTATCCGATAGAAGTATTTACGTAACGTGCATTATGTTTTTTCTCTAATCACAGCTTCGAGAAAAGATAATACGATAGATATATTGTGTAAAGAAAATATATTTTCAGATTAATACTCTTTACAACTTCAAAGTGACTGCAAGATATACATATACGGTATTAGAGTGATGCAACTTTAAAAAGTTGAAACCTTGCATCAAATTACTTCCGCAATAACTACGTAATTCGATAAAGAACATATTATATTATCTAATTTTCGTAAAATACTTATATCTATTTAAAATATTTCACGGTCACCTCTTTTAAAGACGTTAATTTTTTTAACCGATTCTTAAAAATTAACACGCGCAGATCTACCTGCCTGCCGACACTTAAGGCCAAGGGTACCAGCGTACTCGTTATTGAAAGGAATTTCCGTGTTTTATTTGCAGTTTGTAATAACTGTGTAAAATCGTCTAGAACCCGTCAATGAAACCACCGTTTGAAGTATTAAATTAAAAAAGGCACTTGTCCTGTAAAGGAATGTTTATGCCACACTATTAATCCCTTTGTCTTATTGTTTTATTTAATATTAAATTTATTTGTTTGATAATCGTAAATTCATTTATGTTCTACATTAAGTTTCACATGTTACTAAAATATTTCGTTCGAATTATATCAAAAATTCACGAAAATATTACATTTAATAAATTGGTGAAAAAATCTAAAAATTTAACAAAAACAAATTTAATAGCTCCATATAAGACAATTGAAACAAATTACTTCCGACAGTTTGTATATCGTAACAGCATTCAACAATCGATTAAGTTGGCCGAATAAGAAAGTTATTGCAAAATCTCTTAAACAAAAGAAATTCACCCTACTATTCTTTTAGTCATCGCTCAAGCGTTTCATAAAATGCTGTATAAAAGTTTGCTGTTTAAACTAATAATAATAATAAATTTATTATCCAACAGTACTTTAAATTATTTATTACAGGAGGTAAATTATATTTGTAACTACAATAAATTGTACTACATAACAAAAAGAAGCCAATGTAAAGTATAGAAATAAAACGCACAAAGGCATAAATGAAAAAAATGCGACACATTCTGAAGATAAAATCCAAGGACTTAATCGCAGAAACTGTAATTCTGAATAAACGAGATATAAAGATCCTTCGTAGAATTCCTTTTTTCAATAATGTCCTTGCTGATGTACTAAAGAGACTATAAACAGTTGATCGTCCTTGTAAAAGTTACAACGCAATATTTAGATTTTTTAAATTAAATTTTGTTAGTAAGACACCAGTTATCGATAGTATTTACATTATTTTGTTGCAACTTACGTCAGCTGTATTCTTAATGCTGTGGCATATACGTAAGCCAATACATTACATTCAAGAGATGTTATTAGATCATTAACAAAGAAATTAAACAAAATTGGACCATGGTTGGAACCCTGGAGGACTTCAGATGTTGAATGAAAGAGTCTACAATTCTATACATTGTAAATAACATAGTTTTCCCTATCTAACAAGTACGATCTCATGAACGCGATCAGATAATTGCTAAACCTAAAGAATGCTAACTTCTGCAAAAATGAAATACGTTCAGTGGTATCGAGCGCAAGACTGAAGCTCGTATAAATAACATCTAACCGACACCTATCGCCCAAGGTTTCAACTATATCTTGAGTTATACACCATAAATTTGTTAAAGAAGAGGGTCTCTTTATAGTTCCATGCTGTGATAAAGAAATGAAAAGTAGACATTTAAATGAGATGATTTTATAGAGAATGGACTCAAAAATTTTAGCAAAAAGAAATTATTGATATCGATCTGTAATAGCAATATCCGTGTTAACATCCCTTTTAAATACAGGACAGATTCTGGACATTTTTCAAGGCCATCAGAATGAAGATGATAAACTGAAAATGTTAACATTAAAACATAACATTAGTACAATATTTAACCAAGTAAACGGGAATATCGTCGTCTCCAACGGTACACTTACTTTTTAGTTTCCTAATGGCATCGTCCTGGGATGCAAGAAACACTGGTAGTTGGATAACACAAATTTGTGTTATATCTTGAAAGCCAATTGTGTCGTGAATTTTTATTGACACTATTAAGTTCTACAAAAAAATATACATATCAGATTCAATTTTTAATTTTATTCTATCTTGAGTGATACGCAGATATGCAAGACAGAAAACTTCAGAAATTATCAATTTCTTTCAATATTTCAAAACGTTGATAACAAATCTGAAAATGCTATCGAATATTCATCGAATTTCTGAGGAACTTTGCTAATTTAACCGATAATGCTAAAAAAGTTAAACTCTGTGTATGAGTTATACAGAGATAGAAAATGAGCATTTGTAAGCGTTATAGTGACTGGTATTACTTTAATAAAATAAAAAAAAATTACTCTTTAAGAAATAATTCGCGTCCCATTCGTAAGATACTCTTACAAAGAGGGGCGCGCACTATTCTGCAGCTATCCGAACTGGGTATAAAATTTCTAGAGATAAAAAGGTAATTTAAACTATTTAGGTCCTGACCGAACTGGGGAGAAAATGTAAATTGTTAACCATACCTCTTCTTAATTCTGAGTACTTATTTTTTGGAAAGGTTTAAAATGTTATTGATTGCCTAAATCGACTGAGGACGAACACGAATTGCTCCAGAGAAGTACAATAGAAACTATCAAAAATGAATCGTTTTTGAATTTCAATGATACGAAAGATAATATTGTTATATTCTCGTGCAGATCTAATATGGAATTTATGTGCCAACAAGAAACATTGTATATGGACGGCGCTTTCGACTATTGTAGAAAATTTTTCCTTCAAATGTTTACGATACATGCTTTCGCTAATAATACATATGTACCTGTAGTATTTTGTCTTTTGACAAGCATAAATCAACATATAGAAAAGTGTTTGAATTATTGAAAAAACAATGCTCAGATTTGAACCTTAACTTACATCCACTAAATATTGTAATATACTTTGAAAAGGGTATACAGTCCAGTTTAAATTATGTTTTTCCGGATGCCAGCATCGTCGGTTGTCGATTCCATCTAGCACAATCGTGGTGGTGTGGGATTGACCATAGTATAAAAACCTAAATAGCGAAATAGGAATATGGTTAAGACATATATTTGGGTTAACATTTCTTGCTCTGAAAGATGTATGCGACTCATATGTAGAAGATTTCATGAGCGATAAACCCAATGACAACAGAGTTGACAATTTCGCCGATTATCTATTGGAAACATACATTGAAGAAAACGCGACATTTCCACCTGAAATTTGGGCAGCAGAGGTATACAGCATACATAGAACCACATATGCGTGCGAATCTTTCCATTCAAAATTTAAAGCTAATTGTTCTTCCCCTCATCCAAATATTTACATTTTCTTGGAAACTTTGAAGAATATCCAGACCGATACTTACATTAAAATTAATTCTGTTGAAAAAAATCAAAATCGAATTATCCGTAAAGAGGTTATAAACAAACAGGAGTTCATTAGCTCAAAAATTGTTCAATATCGAAGTAAAAATATTTCAAAGTATAATTTTACAAAATGTTGTAGCTGTAAGTTTGGTGGTATTGTTCTGTTAAATTAAAGTGTTTTATATACATATTTTATACCCAATTCGGTCACTGGTTTTAAAATCTACCCAGTTCGGATGCACCGACTATTCTAGTTCACAACTTTATAGTAAATTACCAATGTTTATTAAATCCACACAGTTTACACACTAGTTTACTGAGAAGCAGATTGTATTTTTTTCTTGTTAACTTGAAATCTATTGAATTTGCAATATTCTGGGTACACATATTCCATTATATCTGTTAACTTTTCCATGTATTCACTGGAACTATTACTATTACTATTATATTTATCAGCTACATATATAGAACTAGTTTTCCTTTTACATTTCATAAGAGGTATATTCTTTCTTTCTTGAAAAGGGAACTGACCTAAAATTTATAAATGAAAACTTTTAATATACTCTTATCAATTAACTGCGTAGCGAATTTTTATCAGAACCTTTAAACAACTTATCTACTTTTAAAATCGCTCGTAGAATATACATTAGTAAGCAAGCACTTTTTCTGGAAATAATTCTTGATAATCTAATCAATCAAACACGTAGATTTCATTCATTTACGTTAATTACGTCATATATTACACTGGGAAACACAAATATTGTTAGCCTAGATCTGATACTTGTTTTTAACAACTTTTGGCATTTGAATCCAAAAACGACCCCAGTTTTTGTCTATTACGCCAACCTTTTAAGCTGCAAGATACCTCCTCATTCGTACAAAAATCAAACAAAATGTGCATACAGAGGAAAATAAAGGAAAAATGTACTAAACATAATGTTCTCAGAGACAAATTTTATTCATGCAAAGCTATGTATAGTTTCCGTAAATTAAATTGTAATCATACAACTAGTAAAGTTCAAGCAAACATACACATTGAGGTAAAAATTTTCGCTTATTATTATTATATTTCCTGGAGTGTTCAATCTGTGGGCAACCTCGCTAGATGCTCCAACAAGCCATCATATGCACATCCCATCTACCCTGATACCATGCTTCAATGATCTCAGTGGAACCGCTCCTTCTGCTCACAGAGTGGTCACATATATATAAGCAGAGAAAATATTTCATGTCTAAAACTTGAATTAGATTGTGTTATTTATTAATTATTAAGTTGCCTAATTGAAATATGTATCTGATAAGCGTGTAAAGAAACTAAACTTTGACTTTCTTTAAGCTTTTAATCAGTTCAATTGCATAACTTCAGTAGGTTGTTTTCAAATTCTCAAGTTTTGTTCTAGATATTTTCCGATTTATCCTCGTATATATGTACGTATCGTCATCAGAGGGTTGATCTGAATTAATAAAATAATCATTGTAGAATTAATCTATGACTTCTTAATATGTAGAAGCACAAATAATATCGTATTAGCAACTAATATTTAATAAATGTATTAAAATATATTTAGGTCAGTCACGAAAATAGGAAAATAATAAACATCTAAAATTCATGAAATATCATGCATAAATTAAATTTAATATACCATGATAAGTATATAGATATACAATTGGATTAAGGAACGAATTTTTATCATTTGTTTTTAATAATATGGTTTATTATTTACACTATTTTTTATATAACATATGTATGTCATATTTTATTTTATTTTCCATGTACAACACAATTAATAGGGTTAACGTAATTTATTTCACCAAGTAACATTTAATAGGGACGTTGGTCACTCGAAAGTTAATTCTGCGGAGAACTTTTGCATACCTCTAAATACATATCTATATTTTTATTAAGCCACGTGTCACTTAAAGGTCATAATACAGGAACTATAAAAATTATTTAAAGCTACTATTTTCTTGCAGCATTTCATAACAGTTTATTATACTTACTTTATGTTTATAACGTAGTAGTCTTCAACAAAATTGGAAATTTGTGAATATTTTCAAACGTAATAAATTGTAGAAGTAATAATTAGTTTAATTAAAGAAGAAATATGTTCCAATGTATTTAAAAAGACTAGTATATTTACCTTACTACACACAAGTATATTCGAAAAGAACTGGAAAGAAAAACAACCTGGCTATGATAGAAACAACTAATTGTGCGTTGCCAATAACGTTTAATAGTAATAGCTTCAATACGTTAATTATTTTGTGCTTTATGAAGTATTTTGCAACGAAAAATTAATTTTATTAAATTAGAACATCGCATGTCATAAAATTTTTGACGAAGGAAGAAAATATGTCGGCTTCTTGGCGCTCTTTTAGTCTCTGTGTAATTTTGTCCCTGTTTTCTAAGCTTTTGCACTTTAACCTAAAAATTCCAGATGACCTAGCTAATCGAATTTCCCCGTCAAACATCGGATTCACATCCTCAGTGTTGACTCTCACAGCTTCATGCGTTTTTGTCTGTGCAGATAAATCTAGTCCATGATTACTTTGCTGGCTCGTTTTTCTGTTGGAAGGTTCTTGCCTTGCCGCTTTAGAACTTCTTACATTTTTTTGCTACATTTCATTTTCGGATTTTGTTCTTTACTTTTTCTTACTGTCCCCACGAGCAGCAAAAGAAAATAACAATCCGTAGATCGGGAAAGCTAAAAACAAGACTGTTGCGTTTAGTGTCGCCAAGATATGTTAGGAAGCATTTCCCTATGATCGTAACTCTTGACCTTATATGTTTATTTGGTTTTTGTTTAGATTTTTCAGGTGCACAAACTTATATTCTCACACAATAGCTGTGAACCCCTAAGGGCTATTTGCATACGAAGATGATCCGATAATTACTTGGTTTATTATGAAACACAATAATCTGAGCTTTGTATCTCACTTCAAGTTTAACGCACTTGATCCAACGTTTTTCTAGTTTCGCGATTCCTTCCCTAAAATGCCTTTCTTCAAGACGCTTAAAATAATCGTTAATTGCCTCGATGGTTTTAAATATTTGTTCAACCAGGTTAGTTTGTTTGGAGTTTCAGGAGCAGATAGATACTCTTAGGTCTTTATCCGTGTAAATGATTCTGGTTTATCCATGCCCATGCCTTACTGTTTATTTTTTCCATAAATGATTCCTGTCTCGAAGCTTTAGATAGGATCTCTCACGTGTTCTTTTCTGCTACTGCACCACCATACCCGAGCTACCTCCAGCTATAGATTTGGCAAGTCATTTAATACAAAAATTAAGGCAATAATTACTAAGGTTTATGTGTTTTTAATTTTTTTATTATCTATATATCTTGATACAGTACAATTTTAAATTAAAAATTTATTGTATTTTGGCACTTGGCTTCTGGTAACAAAATGAGCACATTTTATTATAAGAATGCAACAAAACAAAAATATTATTATGATTATATTGCCGTCATCAGCCAGCAGTATAATCATAAAAGAATGCTTTGTTATATCATCATCATCACAAACTCATAATGTCTACTGCTTAATTTTCTTACCTGTTTCTTTCATGTTGATTAGATGTGTTGGGCCTTACCATATTCCAATATGGTATATATATATATATATATATATATATATATATATATATATATGAAGAAGGTTTTGAATTTTAAGTTTGGGATACGATCTCTCCCAGAAAAGAGAGATGAGAGAAAGGTCAAGGCATGGGTAGTGTTGCATAGCTGAAATAGAAATATTTTTGTCAGGGCAAGAAAGACTGACTATGCGCTAGATATATGTATAATCATTACCACAAAAAGTTTACGATCTAAATCGCAATTGTTGCTCTGTATTTTTAGGCCGAATCGTAGCTATATCAAAAGAAAGAGAAATCTCGAATGTTTCATTAAATAAAAGCAAACAATGGTGTACATAGTGTACAATTTAAATAGCATACGAGTTTGTTTACATTTTAGACCTGATAACAAAAAACTTCAAACAACTGCACTCTCTTTCTTGGCGTTTGGGCAATATTAAAAAGAAATGTATATATTTACTTTGGAAAAAGCGCAGTCTTGTGAAACGCGAGGAACGAACTTTCACACTGCATTTTGCGTACTGTTTTCTATAGAATATTAAATTTCGTCAACGTAATTTTAATTTTGAGGTTTAATATTTTAAGTAAAAGTTTCGACGACATACCTTTTGATTTTTTAAAGTTAATAACAGTTTAAAATGTTTGGTAAAAATGACGATGAACTTAGGTATAGTCAAAATTATTCTACTAATTTAAAACTCTCATGTAATATCATGATTAGGTGCAAAACCTTTTCTGTCAATCATCATATCAAGATATCAAATGCAACATTAGTATTATTATTAATATAAAATTTGAACCTAAACAACTAGGTCATTATTATATCTTTACACAAAAATATATATTTATATATACGTTATTCATAAAATCGTATTATCAGAATAGTAGTTATCTTATAAATTAATACAATTGTGTTTTCGTACTATGTACTATGTTATGAATCAGGCATGCTCCAAATGCCAGAGTTTGTTTACATAACAAGTTATAAAGACCATCGTACACGAATTCGGCAAATATATTTTCGTGTACATCGTAAACCTACATATACATATTCATTCCTAAAGTAAAAATACCTTTATTAAATTCATAATTTTAGTCCAAGTGCATTGACGAACAATTTAATAAATCCACTGGTTTTATTTTATAAAAATGGCAAATTCTAATTATTCATATGCAGATTAGTTGGTTAATATTTCTGATTATTTCTGCAATGTATCTAATGCTTTACTAAAATAAATGAATCTGCTCTGTATATTCTTCGCAACACGTTCACGTCTTGTTGAATAATATATGTTTTGGTTTTCCTTTCTTTTTTTAGTTTTTTTGTAGTCGAACAATTATAAATCTGCTATCATAAACAATGAAATAATATATAAATTTTAAAAGCTTTTTAAAAAATCTCATTTATATTTGCAATTATTAATTAATAATGTGTAAGAAAACTATCTAAACCAAATAAAGTTTGACTCATTAGTTTAATATTACAATATTCCCGTTCTTGTTTTATAAATTCTATATATTTTTACGATAAGATTTGATCGAAAAGTAAAATTTTCATTTTATAAACGTTCTAGCCTTTGTAAAAGTAGAAATAGTAAAAATCTGATAAACATTTTGCAAGCATTAGAATGCGGAAAAAGGTTAATAACAATCGTAAAAACGCACGAATGATAAACATTTCGTTGTGAAATACTTATACAGCATCTCGACCTTACTTTCTTTAAAAAATCGTTTGCTTTTAACATTATCGTTGATACAGAAAACAGGCAATGTCATTATTTTCAATTTTTCTCCTTCGCAGAAGGCGTTCAAGTTGCATTTCACCTTGAAAAGGTAATAAATGTAACCTACTTTAGTTTTCGTTATAAGCTCACTTATTATAACTGCACCTTGCATATTTATAATTCCAAAGAGTAATTATAGAAAAAACATTTATAGAAATACCATGAATATCATTCCAATCATCTTCACTTTATTCTAATATAAAAGGAGATTAATTTCGCTGTATTCAAATTCCAATGTTCTTATATTGTCCCTACTTGGTAAAAACAATTCAATAACTACTAAATGTTTAAAATAAAAAACAATTGAAACAGCAGTTATATACATATGTTTAAAATAGACTAACAATGTGATCGCTTACAATAACCTTATCGGCAATATTTTTTTAAATGATACCATTTACATTTAGAGATAATACGTTATTCTCCTACGATTGGACATGATCACACCAATAAATAAAGGAACAATGTATATCGATTTCAATCACATAAAATAAAATTAAATGAAATTGCTTCTATAGACTATAACAGGGAGAAATTACTGAAAAGATGTCCTCAATAAGATAAATTGATAACATGTTGTTTAGTGTATTACATATCCCTCAACTCTTTCAATTTTTGTGATCATTTAATTCTTGAAGTATGAATTACATGCTTCGCTGTATTAAAACTCATAAATAAATAAAAATCGATACGTTAATTTTTATTAACAATATTAATAAATAACTTAAAATTACGAATTAATTTTTGAAAACCTACGTTAAAGTCAATATTTCATTGTATCCTCAGTATAACCTCAAATAATATAAAATATTTGACATAAGATTTAAGCAATATACAGTACTGTGCAAAAGAAAGGAGCACCTTCTTGAATTTTACAAGAAACTATTATAAAAGGATAAATAATAATCTTACGCAAGTTGAAACTTTTTTTAATGTATAAAAACTAACACATATCGATATGTAAACATAAACAACTTAAATTTTCAATATTTTATTATCTTTATTTTTTATGGTATCCTGCATTCTTCTTGGTAGGTTTTCCATTAATGAATTAATGAATTAATGAAATTTTCAGGAATATTGTACCACTCTTCCTGTAGTGTGTTCCACAGTTCATTTCTGTTCTTTGGCCCCCTTTCACACTTTTTTCTGTCAATATAATTCCACGCATGCTCAATAATATTTAAGTCAGGACTTTGAGGTGGCCATATCATAGTTTGCAATACCCCATTTGCTTCCTGCTTTGTTAAATAAGTTTTCACAAGGTTTATGGTATATTTGGGATCATTATCTTGTTGTAGAATGAAATCGTTGAAAATAAGTCGCTACTTTGATGGTATGGCATGTTCTTCTAATAGTATTCTGTATATTTCACCAGTTGATTTACCCCCTATTTTTACAATTTCATCCACACCTGCTGCCGAAATACAATCCCAAACTTGGATATTGCCTCCTCCATGCTCTCTGGTAGTATATAAACATGGTTCCAATAACGATTCACCAAGGCGTCGTCTAACATACTGACGTCTGTTCGTTCCAAATAATTGATATATAGATTCGTCAGTCTATAGTACTTTTCGCCACTCGTTATACCACCCAAGTTTCGTGGTCTCTGGCAAATTTTAATCGTTTCCCTCTATTACCTCATTGCAGTAAGGGTTTTCTCACGGCCACGCATTCTCTCAAGCCTGTGAGCAAGTATCGCCTTACTGTTGAAGCATGTACCGAAGTACCAGATGTTCTCGCAAGATCTTAAACTATTTCTGCGCTAACTGTCGTACGATTTCTTAAGGAATTGACTTTTAAAAACTATGCATCAGCTTTACTGAGCTTTTTTGGAAGTCCACTCTTTGATCTATCACTTACACTGCCGGTTTCAGTCATTCTTTTTATTGTTTGTTGCACGGCATACCGGGAACATTTCACTATCTTTAATACTTTCACTTGATTATAACCGTCTTGGTGTAAAACAATAATTTTATTTCTGTCTAGTAATGCTATTTTAGGCATTTTCTATCTACTATAACAATTTACAGCTCACAATTTTTTCTTAAAATGAAAATTCCGCTAGTAGGCGGGTTTTTTAATAATCTAAATAAATTCTATTGTGGAACCGCTATATCGTTTCCACCACTGAATTAAAAACAAAATCTTATAGATAAATAGCTCTCCCTTGAAATTTTATTGCAGAGCATTGTGGTGCAATAAAATTTATTACTTTAATCCTCTATCAGGCGGTCGATCTCACACCTACCCGGAAGTATGATGTTATAAATTTGGAAATGTCCAGTGATAATATTTCTACCAATAAGTGAATCGTTCTTGGAAAGTGGTATTAAGTATTATAAATTAAATTAACCCAATAATTATTAGTAAAAAAGTATTAGTACAAAGTTTTGGAAAATATTGTTAGGGGCTTCTTTCTAGTACTGTAAATGAATGCCATTTCTAACTTTAATCGCAATGAAAATTAGCACCTTATATGTCCTTGTTATGTATTTAGACCTTGAAACAGAACACTTAGCATTTTTTTTTGTTTTATTAGATACGTTCATATATGTAGGTGTATCGGCAGTACTTCTTGAAAATATTTACATAAGTAAATTACGTTCAAATTTCAAAGGTTATGTTTTGTTTTAATGTACATTAAAACATTTAGATAGTAAAGGTTAGTTAAGTTGGAATTAGTTTTAAAAATCTAATTAATTTACTTAAACGCACTATAAATACTTCGGTAATGTAAATATCCTATAAGTTTTATATTTTATTTGATAAATATTCGTTAATTTTCGCTTAGGATTGAATACTTTGTAAGAGGTAAAAGATAAAAATTAAGCAAACAAAATCAACTGAGACGAAACTTTGCAATATCATATATTGTGCTCAGAAATGTATGTTTAAACTTTATTAAAAAAAGTGGATTTCCAGGAGAAAAATAGTCAGCTATTTCAAATAGATTTATAATTATAACTGTAGTTTTTAATATATCGTGCAAGTAGGTCCAAGGCAAATACAATATGTTATTCCTATAAATAAACAGTTATTTATACGGATTCAATAGACAAAAGCTTTACGCATTTTCAAAAACCATAATTTCAGGTGTCTTTCCACATTCGCTTTGATAATAAATCGAAGAATTATTCCACTGAAATATATAACGCAAATAGCAACGTTAGTAATGGTATCTACACGTACCTGTAGCATTAAGTTCAAAATTATAAAATCTATTTAAGTATATCCAAGTATAATAATAATCTAACATAAATAACTTTATTTAATCAATGCTAGGTACTATACCTTCTTAAATTAACTGTAATAACTTTAAAACAAAGACTCTATATACGCGGAAATAAATTAAAATAGTAATCAATATATGTTTATGTGGGGAAAAAGTACAATTTAATTAACACGAGTAGTCTAATAAATTACATTAATTACTGAAATTTCCTTTCAAAAGTTACTGCTCGCAAGGGATTATAGACAATGAAAAATTTAAAACTAAAGTTGGGAAAAGCTATAAAATAATGAAGTAGCCCAGTATGAAAATAAAATTTAATATTTTATTTATACAGGTGTTCACTTAACATTCTCCCCTTTCAAAAAGATGTATATTTCCCTTATTTACAACAAAATTAAACTGCAGTACCGACTGAAGTAAGAAACAGATTTGTAATAGACAATAGAAAGAATGTTTCTATATAAATATAATCTTAACCGATACCGAAATTATTATTAAGATATTTTACAGAAAAATATTTATAATAATAATAATAATAATAATTTATTGATGTATATGTACATACACACGTGTACTTACTGAATAAATAAACATAATTATTTAGTAATGAAGACATAAAACATATATTACTGTGGGCAAAAAATAGTAAGACTTTTTAATTTAAATTTCGCGCGAAAACCCATTCGTCGAAATATTTTTTTTCGAGATTTGTATGACTGTCAGTGACATCTGTGTCAAATGTCACATCAAAATAATCATTAGTGTTTAGTATACGCTTGTCTTTCTGAAGTACGAAAAGTGCATTCGGCGATTTTTACAATGAGTGAAATTATTCAACAAAGAAGTTCCATTAAATTTTGTGTACGTAATCAAATTTCTGGTGCCGAAACGTTCAGAATGTTGCAAAAGGCCTTCGGTGATAATTGTTTGTCGCGAGCAAGTGTTTTTGATTGGTACAAATTATTCAAAGAGGGTCGAGAACGCGTTGATGACGAACCACGTCCAGGACGGCCATCAGCATCAACTGATGATCAACACGTCAATAGAATCAAGGAATTGGTGCTTGAGAATCGATAATTAACAGTCAGAGACCTTACTGGCATCGTTGGAATATCGGAAGGATCAGTGAAAACCATTTTGAAAGATTACTTGGGCCTAAGAAAAGTGAAAGCACGATTTGTTCCAAAATCACTCAATTTTTTTGAAAAACAGCGTCGCGTTGACGTTTGTGAAACAATGCTTTCCGACTATCAAGACAAAATGAAAGGCATGATAACTGGAGATGAGACTTGGATCTACGCTTATGACCCGGAAACAGACGATCAATCGGCCGAATATTGTATCAAAGGTGAGCCGAAGCCCAAAAAATACGTCAAAGCAAGTCAAAAATCATGGTTATGTTAACAGTTTTCTTCGATTATTGAGGTGTGGTGCACTCCGAATTTCTTCCGACCGGCCAAACTTTTAACAAAGAATACTATTTGAGTGTTATGCGTCGTTTGCGCAATGCTATTCGTAAAAAGAGGCCAAAATTATGGGCCGACAACTCTTGGTTTTTGCACCACGATAATGCACCGTCGCATACTGCATTAATTCTTCGTGAGTTTTTCGCCAAATTTTCAACCAATATCGTGCCGCAACCACCGTATTCGCCTGATTTAGCTCCGTGTGACTTCTGGCTATTCAGAAAATTCAAGCGGCCGCTCCGGGGAAACCGTTTTGAGTCAATTGAAGACATTAAACGTGAATCGCTACGCGCATTGAAGGCTATTCCTGAAATTGACTTTAACAACTGTTTCGAGAATTGGAAAAAACGCTGGCACAAGTGTATTGGAGCCAGGGGAGATTACTTTGAGGGGGACGAAATAGATTTGGAAGAATAAATTAAGAATTTAAAAAATATGAACAAAGTCTTACTATTTTTTTGCCCACAGTAGTATACTCAAAAAAGTAGAAGATTTTGAACGCTAACTGAATTTTTTGTTATTAGAAAATATTTCAAATACACCCCATTTTTTCATAGTTTTTGAGGGGAAAAAAAGGCATGTTCATTCTATAACTCTACCCCCTAAAGGCAAAATGACGAGTCTTGCCTGCGTACATTTTTAATGCATGTTTAAATATTCAAAAACCACATATTTCTTGTAAATTGTAGAGGAAATTATGATATTTACCATACACATTCTCATGAATTCTTTTCTATCTAAAATTGTTTTATTGTAGATAACGTTGCTATAGTGCGACCAATTCAATTTGGCCAGTCAAACAGCACGATCGTTTTAAAAGATACACTCCGAGAAAAAATTTTGGGGCGCTTAATTCAAAAGTTTGACATGTGAATGTGTGGTTATGACTGCAGCCTATTAGATTATACAACAAAGGCTTTTTACTTAGTTGTCTATATAATCAAAAAGTAGTAACCATTATTGATTAAAGACTAAAATTAAAAGTGACAATATTATACTCTACACATTTATTGATTACATTACAAAATAAAATATATATATGCTATTCATATATCAAAGAAACACATACGTTTTTTAAACATTTTTATTCAGAATCACTGTATGAAGTACCACTGTCCGATGCATTCAAATGAATAATAAATCTCTCTTCTTCGTCAAACAACAGATCTTTTGTTATATAGTCTTTTCTAATTTTGTCGATGTGGTTATATTCTACTCTCCATATTTCCGGAGTTATTTGATTTACTGCTTCGTGAATGAGTTTTTCCATATTTGTAGTTCCAATATTGTGTGAGGCTATTTTTTTCTTAACCATACTCCAAATTAGCTCTATGGGATTCAAATCATAGTGATACGAAGGAAGGCGTAATACCGTATGACCCTTGGATTTAGTATACTCATCGATTACATATTGTGGCATTAGTTTACACCTTCTAACGATTTTTAGCAGTTTGGATTTTAACATATATGGATGGTATGATATGTTCACCGATTGTAGCCAAGAAATTATGTCACCTTTCTTTGATGAAGAAGTAGGGGGTCTACATACTTGCACTGAGTGGTAGGGTGCATTATCCATAACAATTATCGCATTGAAAGAAAAGACCCTCCTATTATGACAAAAACAGTATTTACTGATTTTAAATAATTCTGCAAGTTTAGAGCAGTTTTTAGCAATAAAACAGTTGTTATCCAGGCGAAATAATCCTAAAAATGTCTAAAATAATAAAAAATTTATTTTATGAAAGTGATAAAAGCAATATTATAATTTATATACAAAACAATTTATCACAAATGTGCTTGTGGGAAGATAAGGACAATATTCCTAAAAAAAATTTAAAGAAGTTTCAGGTATAACTCCGAGTGCTACGTAAACTAGGGAAGGATCCTAATGCCCTATATGTACTGAAAGAACTATTGATAGATGATTTTTGAGACGAGAGAGTTTTTTCTATTGCATCATTAGGTCACTAAAAAAACTCTGGATTCAATGGACTTGGCCAAAGGGAGCTATTATACGCACACGAATATTTTCCGAAACTACGCTCTTCGTAACATTTTTCGCAGTGTCTTATTTCCCACGTTAATAATAGCAGTAGTTAGTAATAATAAACGGCTAGAGGGTAATAACATAATAACGAAAGTAGGAACAGTAATAACTTATACACCAAAATATAGTGAAACTATTGATGAATTGCTTATGAAATAAAAAGGACGCTTGAGTTTTATCTAGTTTCATCCATTCACCTTCAAATAAAATTTTAAAAAACATACGAGTCAGAATTGACATACTATTTGTTATAGCCAAAAGTCCACTCCCGAAAGTGCAGTTATAGATTTATAGATACGATGAAGTAACTTTTGGGAAAAGGATACACTATTTATCGATAACTGGTATTCGCTACCAAGGTTGTATTTAAATTTAATGTAGAGAAAAGTGGAACAAATGTTGTAAAAACTGTTAGGAGATATAGAAAAGACATCTCAAAGGAACTTGTTTAACTAAAGCTTAGAAAAGATGAATTTTAAAGTCGCTTGCCTTGCGATTTACTGTTAAAAAGCGTCCTGAAAAAAATATTTATATCCTTAGTAGCATTATGATTCTGATATGACAAATACGAGATATAAAAAAGATAATGGTGTAGCGAATGTTGTATGTAAATCATGAGCGTGCTATCGAGTGTACTAAAGAATTGGTGACGTGAATAAACAAGTGCAGCTATTAGCATGTATCTCCGTCATGCAAAAATTTATGAAAGGATTTAAAATTATTTTTGCATGACTGATATTGCGCAACCCGACTGGATCCGACTCAAACCAACCCGACCAATCCCGGCCCAACTCGAACCGACCATACGTAATACAGAGCCTTCTGTACCAGAGACACTCTACTTTATATATCCTCCTTTTTTTATTTCTTTTGAAATGAGGGGGCGTTATATACTCATTTTGTCTTTTTGATTCATTTTGACTTTTGTAGTATATTTTTCCCGTAAAGTAGTATTTTATTCATATTTTATATACAGCGCTGTATGTTGTAATATCATAACTTCTTGTGAATAATATTTAAATTTCCACATCATTTACAGAATCGCTCGAATTACATAAACTCCTAATTTGTATCTTAGGGAAATAGATTCAATTCCTTACGGCCTTGCATTGTCAAATATTTGAACTCTAGTAACCTATGTTACTACGTTATTCGATAAGATTGATTTAAGTCATTATTTTTATTCTTTTGTGATATCACTAGCGCACTCTAATGTCGAAATTTAATTTGGTATAAATACGTAGAGAGTTATCTAGTAGCTATTTGCTTAACTATGTTAATTATGACAGCTTCTCCTGACGTTCATGACTAGGGCTCTTGATCATTCTGGCAATCAATTGACTTTTAGGAATGCGCAAATATCTACGACTAAAGGCAATGTTCTACGAGTTTTCGCCTTCATATTACTGAATAATTATTGTCAAAAGTAATATTACATCACCCGAGGTCACCCTTCAAAAAACGAGCTATCACTAAGGTTACAAGGTAAGAATTGGGGTCGTATTCCACCATGTTAATTAAAAACTTTTTTAAAAAATTTCATGTACGCGCTAACATACATACAAAGTAATACCACTTATCAATGTAAGCTATGTAAGTTGGTTTTATATTTACCCTCAAGAGTGCTTCAGGCGTTATTATAAACAAAAATAATGCTTATGAAAAAGGAATTTAAATATAACAATTTGATATTTTTTAATTTCATTATTAGTTGAAAAGAATATTATACAGTTTTTATTTATTATTATTATTTTAACTCGTTATATCGCAAATTTATACATTTATTCATGTGTATATAACTCATATAAATATATTCAATAAAAACTGAAATATTTTAGTTTTATTTTGTGCACAAAGTTGGGCTAGATTAAATTGTATACACACGCGGTTATTTAAATATTAGGATAATATTGTTTGCCCGAATATTAGAAAATATATAAATTTATTTATTAATCACTTCATATTCATTAATGTTAAATTTTTCTTAAGAAACTATTATTTTCCAACAGGTACTTAAACATCAAAAACGATGTATTTATGATCTATAAATGTATTCTTTTAGTCTAGTTCAATTTATTTTTTTAAGAGTTGTCAAGTAAAATTGTATATAAAATTTTACACGGCAAAAAATGTAAAGTCGAATTGCCAGATGCAAATGTAATCATTTAAACATAAAATAATTGCTTTTTCCGATTTCGAATACATGAAAAATCTCATTCACCCCGCATTAAATTTAATAAATGCAAAATAATATTCACTAGAGAAATGACAAATTCAAATTTTAAATTGACTTCCAAGTATAACAGTGCATTGACGTTAATTATAAAAATTCCCCAATTTTCGAATTGATATTGTATTGTTATGTAATGCGCACTTCTCTTCGCTCATTTGGTCCTAACGATAAGACCTGTCTTATCGCAACATTCGTTTTTTAATATACTATATTAACATTAAGTCTAATTAAATCATTTGTTTTAATATATACAATTTAATCTTTCAATAGTGCACATATTTCCTCCGCTTTTTTGATTTAATTATTTCTTCGATTATTGTATTACAACAAAATTTAGTAATAGAATTTGTCAACAAAATTGAATATTAAGTCTTAAAGAATTATCAAACTATTATTTCCAGTATACTCAGTCATAGGTAGATATGTTTAGAACTTGAATAAATAAAACACATAATTTGCATTCACTTTCAAAAACTTTTTATTGGTAATTAAAGTATCAGTTATGACATTTATATGCGAAAAATAATATCTGCCAAATGGCCTCCTCTTGCAGCTCCACAGATGTCCACTTTTTGTTAAAATTTTCAATAACATTTTGACATAATTGAGGCTCTATCTCACCAATGACACGAATAATTTTATCTTTAAAAGCAGGAATTGATTGTGGATTGCTTTTATAAACCTGACTTTTCACATAACCCCAAACAAAATAGTCTAACGGTGTCAAATCACATGATATTGGTGGTCAATTAACATCTCCGTTCCTTGAGATTACACGTCCAGGGAATTTTTCTCTCAATAAATCAATTGATTCGCGTGCAAAGTGAGATTTAGCGGTATCTTGTTGAAACCACATATCCTCTAGATTAATTCAGGCCACAAAAATTCGGTTATCATCCGACGGTATCGATGACCATTGACAGTTACAGTTTCACTAGCAGCATTTTTAAAGAAGTAAGGTCCATTAACACCACCTGATCATAATGCACACCAAACAGTAACTCGTTTAAGATGCATAGGTTTCTCATGAATAATTCGTGGATTTTCCTCACCCCAGATACGGCAATTTTGTTTATTAAAATAGCCACCAAGTTCAAAATGTACCTCATGGGAAAACATTATTTTTTGAGAAAAATCAGCTGGTTATTCATTGATAAAATTGACAGATAAACGACGCCTTGGTTTGTGATTGACATATGTCCACTAACAAAAGAATATCTCGTTGAAAGTATAATTTGTAATATCACAAAGGTTCCCAAGTGGAAGCGTATTTCGCGGTTTGTTCTGTTTGCTTGTACTGTAAACCAATGTTCAGCATCGTGTTTACTTCTTACTGAAATACATACATAACTAGAATACAAATACTAGTGTGGTAAGAAGTTGTTATTATCTCTTTGGGAGTTTTTTAAAGAACAATTCCAACTTTTTTTTTAAATTAATCTGTATGAAATAGAAGAGCATTTAAAACATGATAAAAAATATTAAAATAAACATAAAAACGCTCAAAAAAGTCAATTTAGAACAATTTAATATTCTTATTATTTCTTCTAGCACTATTTACTTTCCTCAGTAATACGATAGTAATATCCTGTAAAATGTATTTGCATCTTTAAATTACTGGCTTGCTAAGTCTGAAATATGTGTGAATAATTATTACTAGCATCTGTACAATAAGTGTTTCAAAGAAAATAAGAAATTTAATTAATGTATTTTATAAATACATATGTATTTATATTTTTAATTAAATTACTCTTTACATTATGTAGAAAACTAATTCTTTTTATACATATATGTGTACTTAAAGTATAGATTTTTTAATAAAAAAAAGAGGTTATGAATAATTATTAGGATACTTCATAACATACAAGTAAATAACTATAAAGATGGTATCTAATGTTTGGAATATTTAGCTGATTAACAGAAAGAACATTTAATTTTGTTTTTATGTTGTATTCCGATGGGCCGATGGAAATGCTACTATAATTATTTCTGACACCAGGGTAATTTAGTTTTAAGTAAACTCTGTAACCTTTTCTTGGTTCATTTGAGAACTCTTTAAATAGATGAATTAATTTAAATCTTGACTTAACACTTGAATTCTATTATAATTCCCTTTATTTTATACCTAGTTATTTTATTGCAGAAACATTGAGCAAAAGATTGTATATAAAGTTGGAATCATGAAAGTTAACCAGTGTATCAATAACGCTGCAAAATACTTACGAACATATACCGGCTTTGTATAATTCATCTGTAGTCACATGTGTTGAAGAAAGAAAGGGCGCAAACGTTTTTCTAATAGAGTTACGCGCTACGTCTTATCAAGAAATCGGGAAAAAATAGAAACAGACGTATGCAGAGCATGTGTATTATGCACACATGTCTCACATATAATACAGATAAAATAGTGTTTTGACTTTTAACTTATGAAGTTTGTCTTTTGTACGGTTCCGACATTGTTATATTCCTTGTATTTTACCGCTGTTATTTGTTATTGTTCTAACAGCTAATTTATCATATTTATTTCATCATCCTTTTAAGTTTACACTTAGATAACCTACGTAGGCAGCTTTTACATTTGTTGTTTACAAGTTAGATATAGTCATGCCAGGTGCGCGTCTTGATTCTAATTGCCAAGACTTTGTTTATAAGTTATTTCAATATTTTGAAGCTGAAAAGTGCAAAATGTCCGTTAATTCTGTACAAGAGGTAATATTTTTATTGTTACGTTAGAAAACAAATTTCGAAAAGCATTATTTTAGAGAGTAGCCGCAGCACTAGGTATTTCAATGTTTAATGTCAAACAGAAAAGAAGTTCAAACTGCGTTACCAATAGGAGCTTATAAACCACGTAGCAAATTGAAAAGTCGAGATATAGATTAACGACTTAAAATGGCAGTTCGTAATATTATATACGATATGTACAAAGAGCGAACGTACTTAAAATCTTTCCATAAAGACATGTTTATACTACATTTTTAGGAAAACATGTCACTTTAAAAAATATCAATGCGATACTACAGGAGCGGATATATTATGGGTATCAGCACTTTTCTTTGAATCGTCTGTTAACACATTTAGAATTTAAATTTGTTAAAGACAAAGCTTTAATGGAGAAATGTCATATATCTGCACAACGATGTTCCTTTTTACGCAATTAGAAAGCGAATGTTGCCTCCCTTTATAAAAATTGTCTTTCCCGATGAGACGTGGAGTTTTGGTAAGGACAATAAAGGAAGATTGTGGCAAGATGCGAACACGACGAAAGTTAGAAAACCTGAAGAATGATGGTAAAAGTTTTGTAATTAATTCTTCATGCAGGTAATAAAGATGGGTTGAAAATACAAGTTTGGTATTTCCTTCTGATAACTGATTATCATAGTGAAATGAACAGTGCAAAGTTTACAAGATGGGTAAATACCAATTAATTCCAAATCAGCATGAACCTTCTTTTATCATAATGGATAGTACGGCTTACCACAGTGTATTACTTGAAAACCAGCCATGTGATATTTGGAGAAAAGCAACAATAGCTGATTGGTTAAATAATAATAACATCGACTATGAACTTACGATGAGAAAATGTGAACTGCTTGAAGTAGCAAAGCGGCATAAAAAGCGAAATGTGTATGAAATAGATGAATTGATAAGAAAAGCTGGCCACGAAGTACTTCGAATTCCACCATGCCATTATGAATTCAATGCAATCGACCTTGTTTGGGCACGTCCAAAAACGCACTACAATAAACATATTGGTGAAAAAGGATGCAGAGGTGAAAATGTTTTAAAAATGTGTCAACAATCTTTAAATATCTGCACACCTGATTTTTGGAAGCAATGTATTCCATATACTGATGCATTAATAGAGAAGTGGTATGGAAGAAAAGCAAACTTTGACGAAAACGAATTTGTTTTTTCTGTAAATACTAGTTCAGAACCTGATACCGATGAAGACATAGACAGTGAATAAACTATATTAGACTATCTATTTTTATCTAGTTTTATTATGTTAAAATTTAAAACGTTATTTACTTTTTCATTTAATAAACGAACTCTTGTGAGGTATAATAATCATCTCAAAATTATCGAAACTCATAAATTTCTCTATACATTTTTATATCTTTTTTGCGGTGTGGTTTTTGTACTTTCTAAGGTGTTTCAGATATGTATCTTAAAATAAATAATTGCTTGAAAATAAATGATCGATGAATAAACTCTCTTTTCCAATATATAAGTGCTTCCTAAATGTTAATGAAAATATTGATAACATTTAATGTAATCCATATTTACAAAATTCTCAGGTTACATTAATCGTAACTCCTAACATTATCGCATCTGACGGCAATATAAATATAGTATTTAATTTGACATCCTCACTTCCTGTCGACATCTTATTACATACGACAGTGATCACGCGATCAGAAAACGTTCCCGATTTCAACGGTATTTAGATTTAAAATTACACTTAATAACAAAAAGGTTAATAGATTGAATTTAAGACAGAAATTATATATACGCGTATCGACAGCTCTCTGATTGTGAAAAGTACCTTCTCTGATCGACAACGCTCTGACTGTAATTTTAGACACTCGGTTTGTATCTGGGTTGCTCCAGTTACACATACAGTTTATGCTAACTCGAATATTTGTATAAGTTTATTGTTTATTGAGGGTTGTAACAATGTATTCCCATTATTTTAACATTACTAGATTATAATGTCTAATAATACATATTTATACAAAGAATTTTAATCAAAGGAATTCAAATATTTATACAACTTTACTTTATATTCTGGTCAAGAATACTGTTGTCATGTTATAAATATTGGAGCCTTTCTCTTCATAACCTAAAGCGTTTCTCATCACATCGACAACATTCGTAATGTTCGTACTCTCACACGAATTACTGTGACTAAACACGTTTTAAATTATATATTTAGTATAAGTTTAGGTAACGTAAGGGAGAGAGACCTAGAGAGTAGGAAAACATGTTTTGAAGTACCGAATTATGCGTGTAAAATTCATGTTCATCTTTTTTGCATTTAGTTATTTTAAAGGAAGTGTTTCGGAAACCTGTTCTTTCTTAACGAACGAGGTCGATTATTATCTACGAGAAAAGGACGTAGCACAGTACCGCATTTCATATTTGAATCAGCTGTTCGACATAGGTCAGTGCTCCTGTGAGAAAAAATGTTTAAGAAAATGTTGTGCCGAAGGATATATCTTTTCTCAAGAAAGGAAATTGTGTATTTTAGATAGCAATAACACGTTTTACTTGCGCACATATGAAACCAGATTAAAGTTAATGAATGGATTCGACTACATTCCAGGTATTGAGTGTCAGGAATTTTATGTGCAAGATCCCTTTGGGAACTTGACGGATGAATTTATTATCCTTGAGAATGGATCGATGTATACGGTATTTTCTGGATATTCTGTCGACTTCAATAACTATTGTTTGGAATATTTTGAAAATAAAGGTGTATGTGCTATCGTGTGTTTTCCAAGTGAAAATGAATTTACCAACGTGTGGATAAAACTTAAAGCATTAGGTAGGAAAATAATTATAAAATAAATATTTAATTAGTATTTACATTTATCCAGAAAGGTCAAAAAATTTCGCATGGAACTGAATTGCATAGCGAAAGATTTTTTCATATTTTATATTGAATTCTTTTATTATTTGATATAGACAATTCTCTCGTTCCTATACGTGATACTTGGAATTTTTCAATATTTAGCATAGTAAGAACAAGAACCAACATTGTGGCTAGGTCTTCATTGTATCATATGATAATTAACTGTACTAAACACTGTTTACATTCCGTTCAATGAATGAAAGGAAAAAGTAGTAGTTATGTAAGAGGGTAGCCCTTTATATTTCGAGAACTGGCAACACTATTAGTGTTGCGTCAGATCTGATGATTGCATCGTGATGTTTGTCATTTTTGACAATACATTTACCTTGACAGTTTTATTACCCGATTGCTATTTCTATTGTTGACAGTAACTTGAAAATTATATGTCAGCGAAAAAATGGAATTAACTCGCGAACATTTTCGTGCAATTATTTTTCATAACTTTCGGCGTGGATTATCTCAATAAGAATGAATCGACGAGCTGAATTCTTTATATAGTGATGATGTCTATCGTTGGTATAATGAATTCAAACTTAGACGGCGTTCTTTGGACGATTAATTTCGTCGTCCCACAAATGTTGTTGTGTCGTAAAACACTAATGCAGTGTCTGAATTGATAATGGAAAACCGTCATATGACATACTGTGAGATCGAGACATCTCTAGGTATTAATAAGACCAGCGTGCATGAGATCCTGCATGAACATTTAGCCGTTAAGAAGCTATGTTCACGTTGGGTACCACATAATTTGACAACCGCTCAAAAAAGGACTCGCGTCGATTGGTGCCAAGAAATGCACAAAAATACAACATTTACAAAGTCTTCACAGGTGATGAATCTTGGACCTATACGTATGAGCCCGATAGTAAACAGCAGTCGACTGTATGGATATTCCAAGATGAGCCAAAACCAACAAAAGTTGTTCGTGCTCGAAGCACATCAACACAAATGGTCGCCTATTTTTTCGGAAAAAACAGACACGTTGCAAACGTGTCTTTAGACAGTTGTAGAACGGTCAATTCCGAATGGTACACAACTATTTACTTGCCAAAAGTTTTTAAACAAATAAGGAAAACAAACCGAAAACGACAGATCATTCTGCACCACGACAATGCTTTTCGGATTTGTTTAAACGAATTATTATTATTATTATAAGAAAGAACCATTTTAGATGCTTGGAGTTCTGGCTTACTTACTGGTAATTTATTATTTTTTATTTGCAAAGTATTTCTTAGCGCCTTTTTCAAGCATGCGCCATTATGTTTTAATTTAATTTTAGCGGTTTTGCTCCTTGAAAACGTTTCTTGAAAGTTTTATGTTTATGACCGTATTGAATTTTTTATGTAATTTAGAAACTTCTATCGTTTCAACCCTTATTCTAATGTATTTCTATTGATTACAAACCTCTTTTATATACTACTTCTGCTTCTAATTATTTCTTGTGTATTACTACAATAGTGATTATATAAACCATTTTTCTTCTTGCTAGGGGTCTTCTATTTTACATCGTGAATAATTTGGTTTGTGAAATCTCCAGATTAAACTATTTTTATATTCGTACATTACTGACATGTTTCCGTGTTTGTGTCAAGTAAATATTTTAAACAATTAGGTAATGGCAATAAACGACTAAAATCAAAATTAAGTAGTATAGACAATCTTACATTGATGTCAATCTAAGAATTCTTCCTATTGTAAACTGCGGACAGATATGAATACTCACACCGTTCTTGCGTCAATAATGCTGCTTCAGTTGTTTCAAATTTTGTTCTGATGAAGTATGACTCTTACTCCACTCATGAGGTAAATAAAAGTCTGCTAAAATTTTCCCGATAAAATTTATAGTAACATTTAATGCTTATTAACTGTTGAGTTATGGGAAAAGTTCTAATACCGACATCAGAATTGATATCTGATGTATTTCGAATAAGAAATAACAATAACTCATAAAAATAAATGTGAAAGTTTATGGAATGTGATTAAATAATTATTTTATTCGACTCAGTATCTGAAACAAAAATATTTAAAAATTATTTATTGTATTACATTAGTGGTAATATGTACTAGGCTCATCAGAATTGTAAATTAATGTAACTATATACGTAATTTAAATTTCACACAAAATTTGAATAATGTGCAACAAAGTTATCAGGGTTAGATATTATATTGGTTAACCAATTATTAAATGTACTTTCCGTTTGATAAACATATTATTGATTAAAATAAAAACAATGTTAGGTTACATGAAAAAGGAAATAATTTGCGCATTAAATATAATAGATTTTAAGAAACGTAAGTCTCAAACGCGTAACTCTACAATTAATAATAATTACCATGAATTGCAAAAAATAATTTGCTTTTAAAATACAATATTATACAAAACTAAAAATATGTAAGGTACGTCATTATTAAAATAAGCTTCTATTAATTCAATTTTTCTTCGAATACTTGATTGTTTAATTTACTTAAAACATTTATTATTTTCGAATTCATTAATAAACTGTATCGAATAAATAAATTATTTGCAAAAATTTTATATTTTAATTTACTATTCCACAACGAAAGGGTTCATTTATTGGTTTGCTAAATGAATCATGAAGAATTTTTGCAACAGATGGCGCTAATTCACTTTTGCAAGTTCGTATAAAAGCTGATGGGTATGTAATATACAATGAATTCTTGTCACGCGTTTTTATGCATATTCAAATGTACCCCAGGAATCCATTGTTGTTTCTACTATTTTTTAATGTTTTATATTCGGTCAATTGCTATCATTATGCCTTTGCTGATGATATTAAATTTTTGATAGCCATCGTATTGTGGTGGGAAGTTAACAAACTTGAGATGAACATATACACTCCGCGCAACATGAATAGGACCAACTGCATGTATGACATTTGTAGTTGGTATAAACATGGTAGCGCGCTGGAATTGTTATTTTCGAAAATAAGAGGGTTGATAAAAAGATGTATGTAGGTACCAAATATAATTTTTGTAAAAGTCAGTGCAAATGTACGTTACTAATGACAATAAGTAGAGTAATTAAACGCCACTTGAATACGACCAATCTACAAAATAAAAGATTCGTTTGCAATAACAAAATACTTTATTGTTCAATAATGAGTACTTTTGCCATTATTTCCTATAACCTCAAATAGTCGGGATGGAATGGAATTATACAGGGTTCTCAAGTAGTCAACGGGAAGTTCCGCCAAACTTCGTTTCAGCGCCTGCTCTAGTTCGTCAGCGCAACTGAATTGGGTAGCATTGGAGTACAATTTACGCGACAACCATCCCCAAACATTTTCTATGATGTTCAGGTCGGGGGAGAGCGATGGCCAATCGAGAACCTCCATGCCTTGTAGTAATTGAAACCAGCGTCGAACAATGCGCGCGGTGTGAATACTGGCATTATCCTGTTGGAAAATAAATGGCCCACCTGCCATAACGTTGGAAAATTTGTCTTTCACCTGTTGCAGCAGCTGGACGTACTTTTCCGAATTCTGTCTGCCCTTCACTATTACTAAATCAACAGGTCCGTTATAGGAAACATAATGGCAAAATACCATGACTGAACCAACATCGGCTCGCCTTCGTGACTGAATCACTTCATCTTTACGTAAATCGTGGAAATAATACCCTCTTAGAAAACCCATCCGGGCCATCTAAATACAAAACTTCTTCTCGTCACTGAAAATAACAGTCTGCCATTCTCTTGTCCACCCCATTTTTGCTTGAGCAAACTGAAGACGTGCAGTGCGCTGAAATTCCCTTAAAGGAGGCCGTCGTTTAATTTTCAAACGTTTTAAATGCGGACAGGTCTTCAGTAACTTCTGTACAGTCTTTTGAGAAACGATGCATTCGAAATTCCAACGTTATTCGCGATTTGTCTTGCCGTTAATAAAAAAATTCGATGCTTCGCGTAATATGGCTCGACGTTCTCTCTTAGTTGTAACGGATGTTTTTCGCCCTTTAAAACGTTTTCCATAATTCTCGGGATCCCTAATAAAATTGTTCACAACCTGGTGTGATCGACTTATTTTCTTTGCAGTAGCCCTTGAGGAATACCCTTCTTGATGGAACGCTTTAATTTTTCCAATTTCTTCCATACTTAAGCACTTCTGTCGTCCCATCGTTGCACAATACCCTTAATTACAGATGTTTGTTTATCCGGATACACGTTGTAACTCGACACTCTGTTTAATATCCGGTTTTTTACTATTAAATATATGGTCGTATCCAACCGGCGCGGTGCATTTTATATGTATGTGGTACTTACGTCACCCAATGCATAACATTAGGCACTATTGCGCAATAATGCGTATTATTTGCCATATCATACCATTACAAACTTGCATTGTATTTTTAGTAAATGAATTGTTTTTCAAACCACCGAAAGCTTGCAACAAGTCGGGTGGTCCTATTCATGTTGCGCGGAGTGTATAAGTGCAACATCATTAGTTTCATCAAGAAGTCACTCCCGATCGCATGCGCTTACACGTATGGTAAAACGGAGTTAAATCATTATTATTTAGTCATGGATCTGGACGTCTGTCACAGAGAAAATCGAACTTTTTTAAAATAGTAATTCTTAGTGGCGCCATTAATAAAAAAAATATGCGTCGATAAGGTAGATCTTTCACCAATGTTGTATCAAAATATCATGATATTTGCATCATTACAAGCATAGAAATTGCGCATAAAGTAACTGTATTTGGCATTGGTCGGAAAATGAATTTTAAACAAAGAGCAAATATCAAGCTCTATTTTAAACTCAGTAAATCGTTTACTGAAACGTTTAATTTGATGAAACAAGTGTATGGTGGTGCGTGTTTATCACGTACGAGTGTGTATGAGTAGTATAAACAATTCGAAGACGGTTGTACGGATATAAATGACGACGAACATCCTGGCGCAAAAAAATCTTTGTTTACGAAAAGTAGCATCGAACTTGTGCGTGAATTTATCAGAAACGAGCCGAAATCCTCATTGCGATACGTGGGAATGGAACTAAATATTTCCAAAGATTCAATTCATCGCATTTTGACACAGCTTTTTGGACTGAGAAAGATTTGTGCAAGGTTTATACCACACAAGCTAACTGAATTCAGCATTCTACAGACTTGATTAAAGACTCAAAAAAGGACGAAAACTTCAGGTATTCTATTGTAAATGGCGATGAGACGTGGTGTTTTCAATATGATCCCGAGACCAAGCGTCAAAGTTTTAAATGTAAGCATTTAAGTGAAAAAATGACCTAAAAAAAGCCGTTTGGGAAAGTCAAAAGTGAAGACAATATTGATTTGTTTTCATGATTTGAAAGGCATAGTGCACAAAGCGTTTGTAACAGCTAGTCAAACACTCAATACTGTATATTATCTTGGTGTTATGAAGCGTATTTTGGGTGCATATTCGTTGTGTGCGCCCTCAATATCGTGAAAATGGTAGCTGGCGTTTGTTACATGATAATGCACCATCTCAGCGCTCGACGCTTATCACTGATTTTCTAACTACAAATGGCATTTTAACCATCAACCATTCACCGCATCCAGTAGATTTGGCCGCGTGTGATTTCTATCTATTCGCCAAACTACATTTGCCAATAAAAGGACAGCATTATGCCCACGTCGAAGCCATTAAAAAGGCGTCAACAGCCATCTTGAAAGACATCTCTAAAGATGAACTTAAAAATTCATTCCACATGTTAATTGACCGTGCAAAACATTGTGTTGAAGCCGAAGGCGACTACTTTGAATAGAATAACCGAATTTTACCAAAATAGTAAGCTTTTGTTTTTATTTTAAAAAAGTATGTACTATGAATTTTATAAAATAGGTCCGGAGAAAATTCAAGTATTTGTATTTTAAAATGGAGGGCACATATCCTATAAAAGGTTACATATACATATAAATTGAATAGTATTAAATCTTCGTATAATCTAGTGCATAACAATATCGATTGTATTGATTTTTACCTCCTAGTGTGAAAACAAGCATAGTTTATCTCTCATTTTCGCCCACGTGTAGTAATTTCAGTGAGACTTCTGACTTGTGTGACAAATTTTATGCACCATACTGAAGTCATGAGATTGCTATGTTGCAGTTTTCGTAAAATATGTTTGTTTTTATTTTCATTTTAAATTTATTTGTTATTTGTTACTTATTTTATTTTCATTATGAATTGTAATTTATATCATGGAGCTATATTTAAGTTATTTCTAAGTACTTGTTTGATTATAATGCTTGTTATTGCAATATATAATTCTGTTGGACAGTAAATGAATAAATGAATAAATAAATATAAATTAATAGTTCTGTAAAAGTCGGTTAAATAATATTAATACTGATGTTAAAACTACAAAATTATATTCATTATTACTAGATAATATAGTCAGACAGACGTTTTAGTATTACCTGAAAATATTACATCATTGTCTGTAAAAGGTTTGTATTTATTGCATAATTATTATTTATAATAATTTATTATATATTTCGTAATTGTTAAATGATTTTTTTAATTGGACTTTTAATAATAACAATAATAATTGTTGATAGCCTTAATTTTCTAACAAACTGAAAATAAATTAAGGAGTAGAACCAACAAAATTATTAAAATCGAATTATAAAACTGTTGAATAAATAAAATTAATTATTTAAGTTGTAATTTTTTACAAAGTCGGCCGTTAATATTTTGCTTTGAAAGGACAAAAGTATACGTTCAAGGAGATTCATTTGTCATTAGTTCTTTCACTATTTATCCATCTCTTAAACAATATTCTGATTAAACTTTCTCTCTTTCACTGGAAGCGAATTTATATGCATACGATACATATTATGCATTGTACTAACATTTATTAATTAAACTTGTATTTAAATTTGCTAAATATTTATATGGCAAATCAGCATTTTTAATTTTTTTACTATTTAATAACATTGCTAAATAGTTCGACTCGCCAAAAAATTTAATTATAACAGTTAGTTAGCGTAAGTACAAAAATAAATACAAGGCGGTCTAATTATATGTAAAAAATAGTTTAATCACTTAAGGTTGATATATAACCCCTTTCCACATTATTGTTCGTATTCTGTATACGTATTTCGACAATTAAGTTGTCATCATCAGCAGATAATTAAACAGTGTCGCACCTGGTAAACTACAGAAAAAGTGTGCACGAAACAAATTTCGTACACGATATGTGCCGTCGAAAGCCAAAACGCACACTTGGTGCGGTTTTTTTCCATAGTTTCCAGGTGCGATACTGTTTAATTATCTGCTGATGATGACAACTTGGTTGCCGAAATATGTATACAGAATACGAAAGTTAATGTGGAAAGGGGTTATATAAAAACCTTAAGTGATTAAGTTAATCAACCACAGGCTCAATCAAAATTACTTGTAAAAAACAGCATTAAAATGTTTTGATAGTTTAAATGCCAAAACTGGAAAATTGCTTTCCATTAATATATTTATTTTCAATTTACGTACTCATAACTTTATTGACAAGGTAATTATTTAAACGTTATTAACTGAAAACTTAAAAAATAAGTAATATATGTTTATATTATGTAAATAATATATAAGATGTAACTAGGCGACCATGTCACGTGTCTCCCCCCCCCCTCTGCATTGGTATTATAGCTTTATGTATATCTGTAGATTCTCTTGGCACATTAGCTTTCTTGGATTGTTTTTCTCATACAATGACTCACTCAGGTGATGAAAAACAAAAGAATTTTTGTTTGTATTTTTCATCACCTAACGAACCCATTTATGTTGCAACATGTAGTGTCTAGAAATCAATTGTGAAATTTAAACACCTGTGTTTTTAGTAGTTTAGTGATAATGGAGTTTCAACATATGAGGTGTGGCAATTCAATAACGAGACTGGTGTGAGAAATGTTATTTAATGCAAATAAACTTATATTTAGCTATTATCCCTTTCAACATACTCTCCTCCCCTACCTAAACACCGCTCTATACGTGTCTTCCATTGTTCAAAACAATGCTGTAATTCATCAGTAGTCAGCCTCCTCAACAACTCTGCCGTTTTTTGGTTTTACATATTTAACAGACTGAAAATGTATTTCATTTAATGCACTTTTCAATTTCGGAAACAGATAGAAGTCAAATGGTGTGGGATCTGGCCAATACGGAGGATGATCAAGCACAGCAATGCGCTTGTCCTCTAAAAGCCGCTTCACAGATGAGCCATTGTGAGCCGGTGCGTTATCTTGGTGCAGAATCCACTAGTCGTTGTTCCACAAATCCGATCTTTTCTTCCTTACTCTTTCCCTCGGCTTAATTAGGACTTCTTTCTAATATTTCTGATTAACAGTTTGACCCTCAAGCTCCTAGTAGTCATGATAACACCCTCAATATCGAAAAAAACGATCAGCATGTTGGCGATTTCTTTTATTTTGACAAGGAATTTCAGCTTAATTCGCTGCTCGATTTTTATGTCAATTATCACGGCACTACTAAGTAACAGTGTCCTCTACAATTAAATCCCGAAAATAAACTAAAGCAGACAGAGAGACGAAATTACGGGTTGTTGCTTGGGAAGTATTACAGCCTCACCCGATGCAACTATACGATAGAAGGAGCAGTCTCGTTATTTGATTGCCATATCTTGTATATCTTCCTTGGCAATTATTAATTGAAAAGTACTTTCTCATTAATCTGAACATATAACTTTCTTTTAATTTAGTGAAAGTATTTTTTACTATTTGTCATATAATCTTATTTATTAGGGCTCTTTGTTGATGCAATACAATTTAATATGTTAGCGATGTCTTTATATTTAAATTCTAAAAATTTCCAAGCAGATCCAGCAAAAAGCAGTTTGTGAATTCAAAATCTTTCTACAAAGGGTAACGTTTGGCCATTGTACGTTTTATTTGAACAAGTAATTTCCTTTATAATTAGGTAGGTTACACTTTGTGCTATTTCACTCTTTGAATATATTTTTATTCCCAAATGAGCTGATAAAGTTTATCAAAGATGATTAGAAGAACCCCTAATAATTTGAATAAAATACTATTGGATCAAAAGCTCCACATTAGAGTAGTTTGTGATATTGATATATTAAAACTAATACAGTTCGATATTAATTCAGTTTTCTATGCTGATGATATTTTGCTTTATATATAGTTGGTTAATTAAAATGTTTTCTGGATATATATATATATATATATATATATATATATATATATATATATATATATATATATTGAGTGCTAACAGATGTAGGCTACCTATATATCTTGTTTAGGGAATCTATCTATTTATTCAACCGCAACCTACTAAAACGGATTAATTAATAAATATGATGTGTTTATTTAGTTACCACTTATATTTTTTATCTTTGTGGATTCAATGTACCTCTATTTGTCGCTACTAATACTCAACACACAAATTCATATCAATATATTATCTATGTGTCCAGATAATTTTTTTCCGAAAAAAAAGACTTAAAAAAAGAAATTATTAATCCTGGGGCTGGTCTTCCATAATTTATTTAATAGTTTTATTGCATTATTTAATAGTCTCATATAAGATATAGATTATACAAATATTAAGTTAAAAGAAGGACAACGACTATCCATATTCTTGTACTATTGTAGCAATATAAGAACAATCATTCCCTTATTGATACAATAACAAAATCTTAATTATATGATGTATACCATCAAACAAATAATAAGATCTTATTACTTCATAATATGAATCTACATATTATGCGACAAGCTTATACAAAAAAAATTAATTGAGAAATATGAATAATCGGCATATAATCTCGATCTAGTACTACGAAATTGAAACATTTTTTCCATTGGTGAAAAGATCAAAATAACTGTGTCAGTACCATAATAGATGCACAGGCTGAGCGACGGTGTCAAAAGAACCATAAATTTATACTACCATGAATTTTGCAATGTATTTGTATGTACTATAAATACACAACAGTAGAAGGATATTCTTTAACCGTAAAAATATGCATATAAATAGGGACAATAAAAATGAAACGAAATGCCTTAATGCATATTTGAATAATTTACTAAGTGAAACAAGCAAATGAAAATGTATATAAGAGGGCTGCTGAATAATTAGTAAGTCTAACGAAAGAGGGCGACAGTAACAAAAAAATCTTATTTGTCTTTTAACTTAGCAATCCTTAATTCGTTCTGTGTAATAGTATTCTATACATTCGTATGTACATCGGCGCTTTACTGAGACAAAAACTTTTTGTTCCATAGTCCTCTAAAGGTTTAATAATGCCGAATCTCTTATCATCAACTTTCACACACTAAGGATAGATAATATCAGTGCTTTTCTTTAATACAGGGTGATCAGTAATTAATGAGCTTGACAAAAGTGAGCAACACTAATAAACAATTTTATTTGCGTTTCAAATTGACAATCCTTCCAAACAGAATTGTCAAAATATGCATTAATTGCGAACGTAAAGGCACTTTTTATATGAATAGAAAGTGAATTGCTTTTAACTTGCTTTAAAACATAGAAAAAGTTTAGTACCTACCAGTGACTAAATTTTTTACGGAGACTAATCTCCATCGATTGATATCATAAAATGATGGATTCTGAATTTAAACGTTGCCAGACCAGTATATTTGATGAACAATGCAGTGAACGCCCAGAAACGTGTGTGCTCCAGAAATGATTACATTAAGAGAGTACATGATATGATACTAGATGACCGTCGAATAAAATTACGCGAAGTGGCAGGGATTCGTGTGTGCTCCAGAAATGATTACATTAAGAGAGTACATGATATGATACAGATGACCGTCGAATAAAATTACGCGAAGTGGCAGGGATTCTATATATCTAGTATCGATCAGTGGTTTCAATTTTGTATAACTTGAATATGAAAAATTATATGCAAGATGGGTGCCTCTTTTATTGACTATTGACCACAAACACGAACGAGAACGCATTTTAGACCATGATCCGAAACATTTTTGGCGTTGAATAATAACAGTTGATGAAACTTGGATACACCACTCTACACTAGAAATAAAGCAACAATTGATGCAGTGCACTGAGGATAGCACGAGTACTACAACGAGGTTGTTTACTTAACCGGAATCGACAACAAGCAAATATTAACGCATCACTTTTAGATTAACTGCATGATGTAATCCAACGCTAAAGACTCTACATGAAGAAGAAACAAGTGTTTTTTCTTTTAGGATAATCTTCAGGTTTACACTTTGACGGTTTCAGTGACAAAAATTCATAAACTGGTATAGTTATAATGGCTTCCGCATCTAGCATATTCACCAGATTTGCCCCTTCAGAATTTGTCGTTTTTCCTAAGCTGGAAACTTGGCTCGGTGGTAAGGGATTTGGGTCTAATAAAGAATACTTCGAACAGTTTAATGAAGCTTACTTTTCCGAAGAAATTAAAAGACGTATATATGTGCAGATTACATACTCGTATTATGAATTGTAAGAGGAATGTATTAAAAAATAAAATGATTTTTTATCAGAAAGTTGATGTTTCCTTCTCTAGGCCTGCTAATTACTGATCCAGATTCGTATTTCGATATTTTTAATTAAATTCTTCAACTATTGTCACAATTCGACTCTTAATTTGTCTTGTAGGTTTCGCAGTCATTGTCTTTAGTTTGTTCTCGAATTCCAATCTGGAACTACGAGGGAGCGTTTTTATATTCGCGGAATGAGCGGGTTGTAGAGGGGTGAGTAGGCGCATTGGGGGCGTGGCCTGTGCAGCGACTCATGATTAGTATAAATACGAAGTTTCATTGTTATTAGACAGTTAGTCTTTGAGCTATCGTCAACCAAGTAACATAATCAGGAGTGAAAAGTGAAATATGGAAAAAATCGAATATCGTGCCGTTATAAAGTTCCTTACCAGGCAAGGAAAATCAGTCGCGACCATAATGAATGAGATGTCATTGGTTTACGGCGACTCTTGTCCAGGAAAAACCATGGTGTACAAGTGGCATAGTTTATTTAAACAAGGAAGGGAATCCCTTGAAGACGACCCGAGGCCGGGCAGGAGCATTGAGGTGACCACGCCAGCACTTATCCAAAAAGTTGAACAAATTGTACTCGAAGATGCTCGACTAAAGAAGAAACAACTCGCAGAAATGGTTGGAGTATCCGATCCAACAATTTTTAAAATCCTACATGATCATCTCGGCATGTCTAAGGTCAGCGCAAGATGGGTATCGAGAATGCTCACGCCGCCGCAAAAACAACAGCGCGTAGAGTGTTCGCGTGCATTTTTGGACCTCTGTAATGAAGACAAGGATGGTGTATTGAGTGGAATTGTTACTGGAGACGAAACTTGGGTTCATCATTATGAACCTGAGTCCAAACAAGACTCCATGCAGTGGCATAAAAAGGGCACAGCACCTCCCAAGAAATTTAAAGTGTCACAATCAGCTGGGAAACTCATGGCAACGGTATTTTGGAACTCGGAAGGAATATTGTTGATTGATTATAAAGATAAAGGTGTTTCTATAACCGGAGAATATTACGCTTCAATATTAGAGCGACTAAAAGAAGCCATTAAAGAGAAAAGACTGGGAAAATTGACAAAAGGTGTTCTGCTTTTGCACGACAACACGCCCGTCCACAAGAGCCGCGTTGCGTTTGCTGCCCTGCATAAGGTGGGCTTCGAAATTGTGAATCACCCACCCTACAGCCCAGACCTGGCCCCGAGTGATTATTACCTGTTTCCGAAATTGAAAAAAGAGCTGCGGGGTAAAAAATTTACTGCCGATGATGAAGTCAAGGAGGCAGTTTCGGCGTATTTTGCAGATAAAGAGAAATCATTTTTTTATGAGGGTATAAATAAATTAATTGAAAGATGTGAAAAATGTATCCGTCTTGCAGGTGAATATATTGAAAAAGAAAAATAATTTGGTTTTTTTATTTCCACCCCTTGTCCCCCATTCCGCGAATATAAAAACGCTCCCTCGTACATAGGTAACCTAATCTGCTAACGTATTTATACTACAAACTTAGGTTTGAAGAGAAAAAACTTCATTATTTTCTGGACTATAAAAGATTTCGATTATAGTGTCTTCGAGTTCTCTCAGATTTTACTACTACCTATATGCTTGGAGCAATCTATCAAGAGTTCCAATATATTTATTTACTTTATGTAACATTATTAATTTATCTTTGACCTTTTTTTAGTTTTTTCTTAGGATTATTAATATATTTGCAATATGAAGCACTCATATCATATTCCCTACTATTTAGTCAACCAGTTAAGTAAATAGCAATCGCCTGTTTTCTTCGAGTGCACGTAAACAGGTGGTTGATATGCGATTATTTACTCTTGTACCTATGATATCTGATTAAAACAATTTGTGCAAATGTTATTTGGTCAATTCCGGCATTAATTGACATGTAGTAATCTATATTACAGTGATGTTTTATTAAATTAATTGTATCGCCTCCTGTACGCACGAAAAAAATAACATTAGTAATAAACACATAGATTGCATCAACTGTCCAGATGTTCAAAGTAATCTAAATGAAATAAAAACACTTCGAAATTTCGTTTAAAATGGAAATATTAGGTATGTACAGTTTTTTCAAGTGTTCCTCTGTAGGAATTCATTTCTTAAATCATTTTCAATTTTACAGCTTTGGACTTAAATTTCATACTTTTGCAATCTTACTTTTTTCATTTTTCCCGTTTATTCGATCTCTAGTCGATATAATAGGATAAGTCAACAATTTTAAGATAATAATAGTCACAGTTCTTACTTATGTAAGAGCATCAATATCAATATAAAAGAAAAGCACAAAAACATGTAAGGATACAAAGTATTACAATATTGTAAAACGAGTCTAAATTTCGGACCAATTTTTAATACAAATGAAACATCAAACATCACAACCATATCAATTCAAAAAGTACACATATACAGTCCATTCGGTTAGAGAATGGTAGAATACGTCTTCAAATCATGCACGGAGAGTGCCATCACGAAACCAAATACCACAGCAAATAGCGTACCGTTGACGTGCTGTTATAAAAAGAAACGCATAAACAATATAGCGGAATCACTTTGGGAACATTGGTAAGTTAGCGCGCCACTGTTCGTTGCCTAGCAACAGAGAAACGCTTAATAAAATTGTTTCATTGCGCATCTAACGTAATGTACACCAATAAACTAATAAAAATCATGAAACATCATTTAAAAAGTTCATCACTGAGAAGTAGCCCTTTGGAATAAAGAATTTCTTGGTTCTGTTTTTAAAACTCATTCGTAGGTTGCTTTAAAAGTTTTGCGGTTCAGTTACTTCCCGTAAGGTGGCGCTGTCTAAAATATTTTTATCGTATTCCTTTCTCTCTATTTTTTAGTCTGAATAGCATTTACAGATTGTTAGCGTGTGCAGTTATCTCTTTTTAGTAATTCTTTAAATAAAGTGAGTTTTGTGAAAAATTAAATTAAGGCGCAAAATTTTCAAGCCATGATTTTCTACGATTTTAAAGACGGTCCCACTCGGCAAGGGTGTTCGCCAAACATCAAGCGATTGTTTGGCGATGAAACACCATCTTTAGTGACTGCTGAACTAGTTCCAGCGTGAACGTGTTTCACTCAAAGACGAGCATCGTGAGAGGTGGCCTGCCACTCCAGAAAACATTGACGCAGTATACAACATGATAAAGAAAGACATCTACTGGACATACAGAGATATTCGGGCATCATTGGGCATAGGTATGACCCAAATCAAAACTATATCGTCTTGCCGTCAGAAAGCTTTGCACTCGATGGATACCACATAATTTATCAGAAGCTCAAAAAAAGGCAACATTGAGCAAAATCAGTTGGATTTTTGATTACGAGCCAGAAAACAAGCGATAGTCGTCTCAAAGATGAGGAAAACCCCACGAAAGTGAGACGCGGACGAAGCCGTGGCAAGAAAATTGTGGCTTCTTTTTTCGGACGCACCGGTCATCTTGCTACTATTCAACACATAGAGAATAGCTTCCTCAATGTGAATAGTACATAAACCATATATAGTGTTAATGTTGTGGTCTGCATTGCCGAAAATAATTTGTGAGAATGTAAAGTAGTCCAATAATGATAGTACGTTATTGAGTTTCCTTTATCTGAATTCCTTGTACAAACACATACTGGAACCTGGGGCTGGAACCGCGTCACTAGTATATCTGCCGACTACTAGTGACGCGGTTCTAGCCCGGAAACCCAGAAGCAGATAGCATGAACCACGACCGCGGAAGTCTACGTACCAAACATACTGATTCCAGTTAGTAGCCATGATGAGAGATATCAAAACGTTGCCGCAGAAATGACAGCATGCGATAACACTTCACAAATTCTGCTCCATTTATCAAGAGACCCTTTTTCACTATTTCTCGAAGGTACAGAAAAAAATAACTTAACCCTAAACCGAAAAGAATCTCCCCGAGCAAAGGATGATGTGCATCTGGCGGAACAAAGAAGACGTCGTCTACTGTGAACTTCATCTGGGAAATACAACCATAATTGCTGAGATTTACTGTCAACGGCTTGGTCGGGTTTAGACCGTAATTTAATATAAAAGACTGGGAAGACATCATCAAGTCATTTTGAAGCACAATAACGCTCGCTATCATACTGCTAACATTACAAAAGCGAACATCCAAGAACTCGGTTGGGAGATCATTCCACATCAACCATGTTCTCCTGATCTCGCTCCGTCTGATTTCTATATCTTCTGCTCTCTATAAGACAATCTTCAAGGAACCTCCTTTAATAACAATGTCACGTTTCAAACGGATTTCTTCAGGCGTAAAACCTAAAATTTTTAAATCGTTGGGAGGTAATCATAAATTATGCAGAAGAACTATTCTTGATTAGTTCATATATTTTTTTGTTCAATAATAAATTTTGAGTTCAGTAAAACGCTATAAAGTTATATATGAACCTCATATAATGGTTTTTTTTTTTTGGTTTTCGAATTTATATTTTTGTAACGACCAAAATATGATGGGCATTTGACAAATTTTATTATTATGATGTATAGTATTCTCCTAATTGTTGAAACATACTTTTAGTTTTCATTAATTTCTCAAGCTCTCCAGTATATACCTAGTCCTGCCATAAGTATTGATACAAGTGTAAACGCACCTTTTTGCAGATCATAACTTGAAAGCACAAAAATTTTATGTTGGCAGTTCTGACATTTGATATATGCTTTACAAAAGTCCCGAACAATTTCACTATAGCGTGAGTCGTCATTATGGAATGGTCGGATAAAGAGAGCCGTATTGCGGTTATTGCACTTCATAAGTGTGGAATAGAAAGGCCATCAAATGCTGTGAGGTCCCGCATCAATCGACATCCTGTCCGCAAACAGAAAATCACGGCTCGTGAAATGGGTATTGCTCCGAGAACCATGAGTCGTATCATTAAACAAGACCTAGGACTTAGAGCTTTCAAACGACAAAGAGGACAGCGCCTTAACGTTGAATTAAAAAAGAATAGGAAGAAAAAATGCAGACACCTGATGTCGTTGTACGGCAAAGAGCGTTACAAAAAAATTCTGTTTTCTGATGAAAAAATTTTTACCGTGGAAGAAACTTTTAACAAGCAGAATGATAGGATATATGCACGGTCCTCCAAGGAAGCCAGTGAAGTGGTGCCAAGGATTCAGCGAGGTCATTTTCCTGCTTCAGTGATAGTTTGGTGGGGAGTATCCTATGACGGCGTCACTTCCTTGCATTTTTGTGAAAAAGGTGTTAAAACAGCGGCCAAAAACTATCAACGAGACATTTTAAGCAATGTAGTGGAGCCCCTGAACTACACCATGTTCCAAAACCAACCATGGATATTCCAACAAGACTCTGCGCCCGCTCACAAGGCCAAAACAGCTCAGCAATGGCTTGAAAATCATGTACCTGAGTTTATTAGTACTGACTATTGGCCGTCAGCAAGCCCAGACCTAAATCCGCTCGACTACAAACTGTGGTCAATATTAGAGGGCATGGTCTGTAGAAGACCCCATCGCAACCTGGAATCATTGAAGCAAGCGTTAACAGAAGAAGTCGACAATTTTCCCATGGATATTGTCCGTACAGCGATTGATGAGTGGCCCTGCAGACTTCGGCATTGTATTAAGGCAAATGGCGGCCATTTCGAGTAATTTGCATTGTATTTTGTAGCTTACTATTGCCAAAATAAACTATCAAAAAATGATTTAAATCCAACTTGCAGTTTTGTTTTTGTATTTAAAAACCTTTATATCAGTATTTATGGCAGGACTAGGTATTTTATTTCAATATTATACACTTGTTTTATATTACTCGAATATATCCTAACATTACCTAAATATTTACATGTGAATTTCAAACAAGTTCTGTGAGTAGTCTTCACAAATAAACCTACGTCGATTTATTGTACCTTACCACGTACAAGAAGATTATACATTTAATTACAATTTTTTCACATATACACTTTACTAATGTTGTATAATTATAATGATATATTAATACACGTATGTCGTATTATATTTTATACTAATTATGTTCCTTTTCGTTTCAGGAATGATCATTTCGATGCCATTTTTGCTAGCTACATTCCTGGTATACGCATTTTTGCCTGATCGAAATTTACCAGCTAAAGCGTTAATGTGCTACGTGCTATCTTTATTATTCGCCTACATACTTTTGGTTACCATACAATTAGATAGCAATCACGACAACAAGACATGCATCACTTTAGGTAAGTAGTATACAGCCTCAATTTACATTGGGAAATTCTAATTTTGGTGTTTCATCTAAAATAGTTATTTATTATAATATAGTACTGAATCTTATGCATTTCATAATATCTATGCTTACTTCACTTATAGCGATTTATCATTTAATACAACAGTTTAATGTTTACAGATAGCATCATAACATTGATGATATATAGTAACATGATGTTCATCTACATAAATCATATGTAATTATGCATATATACAATGCAACATTATTGCAACCTAAAAATAACGCCACCTATATTTCGTCGATGAAACTATTTAGTCTGATTCCCTTGTTTAATTTATATAACAATTTCAAAGCGATAACTGACTGTAATAATTAATAGCGTTTACGTAAAGCACTCATATTTGAATCTACAGGTCACGATTTCTACAGTAGAATGTAAATGTTTTAAATATGGAAAACGATCCTTTACGTGACTGGTATTCACGATATAAAACCGCAGTTTTTATGAAGTATTTGAATCGGCTTTTAAAATGAATACAGAGAATGCGTGTAGATCTTGTACATTTATCTTTGTTATTCAGTCCCAGTGAAAAAACTTTTATATTGACCAACTACCAGATCGATCTCAAAGAGACCTTTCTGTTCTCAAAATTGAAAATTATGTTAAAAGAACAATTTTGATGACATTAAATCCCAATCACAAAGAAACGAAGATTTTGGAAAGCATCTCCAAACGAAGATTCCTATGCTACCTATTCTTCACGTCAACGCACTGTCTCATCCATCTTAATTTATTACTTCGTAGTTAATAAATCTGAATCAGTAATTAAACACGCGCTAGCTAGCTATGATAGACTTTTTTATTTCAAAAACACTGAAACTGATGTTTCAGTGCAGTAGTTCAGCCCTGAAGATGTCCCATACAAATGGGTACGAAACGTCGGCAGATATACATGTGACGCGGTTCCAGCCAGGAAACCCAGAAGCAGATAGAATATAACCAACTATTTACGACTTTTAATATAATTCTGTAGTATTCTAAAATTATATTTGTCCATTGAGAATAATAACAAAATAAAATAAATGCGTAAAATATTAAAGAAATAACAAAAAAAGTATTCGTAATTCGCAAATTCGCCACCTTGACGTCCTGGTCCTTTTTGTTCATGCCGAATGCTTATAAATACATATTAACTTTCTGCTTAAATAAAGTTCAAATTTATTTTGATTAATGTTCAAAAACCTGTCGAAATTTCATAACAGTAAATAAATAAACAGATAATCATGGTTCGTCATATTTCAGCATGTGGTCAGAGCAGCGAATGGTATTTATTTTATTGCCACTCTACTAGGAGACATAAACATACCACTACTATTTTTAGACTTTATAGTCGTTTACTAAAGGAACCAATATGTGAATTTATCTTCTCTTACATATTTCATTATGATTAATATTTTCATGGGTTTGTAATCAGATTGAACTTAATTAGTGCGTGTACTTCCAATATTTATTAATATTTTTATAATACATTTTCATATAGAATAAAGACAAAAACGAAATGTAAGAAAAAATAAAGGAGAAAAAATAATGGTAATACAAATAATTTAAGGAATAATAATCTACACGAATGCACGCAAAAGACCTTTAATTAAGCGTCGTTAATAGTTACCTATTGTACACAGTTTGTTGCAGAGAAAACCGAACTTTTTTAAAATAAAAACAATTTTGGGAAAATTCATTTATTTTATTCAAAGTAGTCGCCTTGGGCTTCAATACAACGTTTTGTACGGTCAACTAACATGTCGAATGAATTTTTAAGTTATTCTTTAGAGACATCTTTCAAGATCGCTGTTGATGCCTTTTTAATGGCATCAACTGAGTACGATACCGTTTCTCAGTGATTGTTTCATTCGGTTTCAACAGCTCATAATAAATAACACCGCCCTGGTCTCACCAAATACACAGCAAAACCTTCACAGCGTGAATATTCGGCCGCACCGACGGCGTAGAAGCATGACCGGGCAGTCCCCATGATTTTGTTCTCTTTGAGTTGCTGTAATGAATCCATTTTTCATCACCCGTAACGATGCGATGAAGAAAACCCTTCCTTTTTTGCCGCTGGGCCAGTTGTTCACAGGCGAAAAAACGACACTCAACGTTTCTTGGCTTCAAATCATAAGGAACCCAAGTTCATCATTCCCAACGTATGCAATCACTGGGAAATGGCTGGGCGGGTAACTCCTAAACCTGAAGCAAGCTCTTTTTGCGTTTGGCACAGATCCTAATCGAACAATGCCTCCAATTCAGCGTCTTCGAAAGTTTTTGGTTTTCCTTCGCGCGAACGGTTGTCAACATCGAAATCACCGTCTTTGAAGCGACGGAACCAATCACGGCACGTTGTTTCACTTAGAGCAGCATCTCGGTAAACTTTTTGGAGTTCTCGATGCGCTTCAGCCGCCGTTTTCTTCGAATAAAAGAAGAAAAGCAACACTTCCCGCAAATGACGATTATTTGGCACAAAATCAGACATTTTCACACAACCAAAAGTATATGACGCCAAAACAAAATCACTAATGTGTCAAAGCGGTTTGTTTACCATATGTCTAAGCTTGGTTCATAACGTTTTGGTTATATCACAATCGACCAGCACTTACTACTGGAGCCATCTCTTGAAAAACAGCGAGAACTTAGTTGCGCACCTAATAATATAAAAATATATAAGACCGTTCATCTTTAAATCTACATTTTTGATGTTATGTTGGTTATTATTTTTCTTGATTATCAATTACTACAATAACATTAGTAATGAACGTTTTGATTCATACCAGAACTTATTATAAGCCTTATCGAATAGAAATTTAAATTTAAATTCGACATTAATTTCGATTCCCAGTTTCTATTACAAATTAATTAATAGTGTCTTCAGTGTCATTTCAATTGAACAATCAATAATATAGTGATGCATTTGTAAACATTAACGATTTGTATTACATATCAAATTAATGAGAAAATATACTCAAATGAAGATGTAATTTTTTTAAAATTTTGATGCCGTTGAGGAAGCTTTCGCCATTAATACATAATAGAACTTCTGCATATTAAAATTGCAAATAGAAAACTTCTATACAATACTAAAACAAAATATTCAGTTCAAAAATAATAGTCCAATTAGATCGGTAATGGTATTTTTTTTGTTCTAGCTTTCTTTTGCTATTTCTTCTTCATGGCGTCATTCTTTTGGATGAATGCAAGTTGCTTAGATATATTTTTTACCTTCAGGTACGTACTACACTAAAAATAACATTTAACAAAATAATAGTCGCTTTTGGTGAGCAACGTTTAAAAATAAACTCTTGCGTATCTATCGCACGTAATCAATATCAGTTGTACTAGACCATTTTTCTCACGCTTCTGATAAATTTTACGTAGATAGCACAAAAATCTTTGGCATTAATCTCTTGCTTTGTTATAGTCTAGCTATGCTGACTTTGAAATCGTAATTTATTCATATTCATATCAAACATTATTATGTGATGAAATTACTAAAGCACACATAAATCTGCATTACGTAATCTCAAACGAGCATAAAAATTCTTAAATTAAATTTTGTAAAAAATAGCATATAGGTTAAATAAAGCAGCGGTATTATCTATATATAAGAAAAACAGTAAATTGTAATTAATTATGATCATAATATCACAATGAATCACTAGAAAATACATTATGTGATGTCTTCTAAAGAAATCAAATTTTGAATTTAAAATAAACTAGTTCAGGTAAAATAAATAATAAATACATAATTCTAAAAACAAATCAAAAAGAAATGAAAAACTAGGGATAAGGGGAAACCTGCAAGAAACTGAGAGACATACTGATAGATACACCTAAGTACATCTGTAGGGTAAAAATAATACATGAAAATAGAAAAAGTAGCAGATGGTGGAATAAAGAAATAGAGGAAAGTATAAAAGAATAAAAAACCGCGTGCGTAAAAAACTGTAAAATAAAGAAATATGCAAACGAAGAAGAAGAGACGAAACAAAGCAAGCAATTCAAAATAAGAACGGACCCAGGAGGACTTCGGGAAAACAACAGAGAAAGAATATACAACAAACGACTAAAGAAGAGACATGAAATATGGAAGATCAACACGGCCATCACAGAAGCAGATGATATCTTAAAGGAGGTGATTTTGATTATATATCAACCTTTAGTGATATCTTAAAGGTTTCGAAATAAAGAGCAAGGGCCAGAAATTGAAATCACGAATGAAGAAATAGTAGACTAGGTAAAAAGAGCAAGCCTAACAAAGAAGAGAAAAGTAATAGAAGAGGACCAGAAATATAAAAGTGCAAGACAATAAGTAGAAACATCACTAGGATATATATTCAAAAAAGCTGAGGAAGAAAACAAGGTATCAAATGGCTGGAAATCAAAATATTGATACATAAAAAGGGAAATAAGAAGAAATATAACAACTGAAGAACAATCTGTCTTGCTTCAGAAGTATTCAGAATTCAGAAAAAGTAGCAGAAGAAAAATTAGATATAGAAAATAAACTCGGAGAGGAACAAGTAGCTTTTAGAAACAGGGAAACGAGGGAAAATGCTATATCTGGTTTTTATCGATTTAAAAGCAACATTCACACAGTCCCAAGAGAGAATATTGAAAAAAGAGTGAAGTAGGGCGATAGTTTGAGCCCATTACTTTTTATAATATATGTATATGTTTAAAATGCACAGACAAAACCGTATACGTGGGACGTCTTTTAAATTTTGCATAGTAAAACATAGAGGGCGACACTAATCAAATGTAAGTACCAAAAAGGAACCTTCGTCGTTAGTTAACCTAAATCCAAAGGTTCAGTGCGATACGTGCAGTGTTGTAGCTACAACAAACTGTCAAAATTGACAAGTTGGTTTAAAATGGAATTAAACCGAGAACATAATTTTCAAAGACAATTATCTCAACACGAATGCCTCGCCAAATTGGTATTTGTTTCCGGCAATGAAGTCAATCAATCATCAGTCAACAATTTCTTGTTGGTATGGAGAATTCAAACGTGGACGGATCAGTCTCAGCGACGATCTAAGAGCCGGTTTACCAAAAACGGCAATCAGTCAGCAAAACGTCGATGCTGTGCGCAAGACCATCAACAAAGATCGACATGTGTCAGAAGATCGACAGATTGAAGCATTATTGTGGATTTCAAAGACCTCAATTCAAAAAATTTTGCATAAAAAATTGTGTAAAAAAATTAGTTTTCCGTTGGATACCGCATCCGTTGACCGAAGAACAGAAAATAGCTAGGGTGAATTGGTGTCGAAAAACTCTAGATCACTTCAACGCCGAAAATTCTAAAAATGTGTACATTGTCTGTGGTGATGAATTTTGGATTTACTCATAAGAGCCAGAAAATAAACGTCAGTCGTCTGTTTGGATGTTCCAAGATGAAGTATAGCCGACAAAAGTCATCCACTCTCGATGTGCCTCCAGAAAGATAGTAGCAACAATTCCTATACAAGATCAAAGAATTGTTACTGCCGATTGGTATACAACTATTTGCTAGCCGCAAATCATCCTTGAACTTCGAAAAACCGACACCGAACAACGAATCATCTTGTACCAAGACAATACAAGCTCGCATATAGCACGCAAGACAAAGTTTTATCGCAAGAAAAAGTCGAATTGTCGGACCATCCTCCGTACAGTCCGGACATAAGTCCCAGCGATTTCTTTACCTTTCGGAAAATTAAGAAAGGACTGCATGGTTAAAGGTTCCAGTCGTCAGAAGTGGCAGTCACTGCCTTCAAAAACACAATTTTGACTGTACCAACAAACGAGTGGAACAACTGCTTCCATAGTTGGTTCGAACGCATGCAAAAGTGCATTAATCTTAGTAGAGAATATTTCGAAAAACAATGAAATCTTTAAAAGCTATCTACTGCTTTATTCCAGTTTTATATGCAAAACTTATAAGACAACCCACGTAATATAGTATGGTAACAGTATATTAAATAAAATCTTAAAATCATTACTCGATATATGCGGATTACATACTGCCAATAATAGAAGGAAGAGAAAACACCCAAAGAACGAATAATAAATAAAGAAAACCATAAAAGGAACAGAAATACATACGAAGAAAACTAAGATAATAAAAATCAGTGGAAATGAAAACAATTGTGAAAAGATTATATGTAGAAACAATATCGCAGAAGAAGTATCATAAAGAACAATTATTAACACAAATGACAAAGTCGAAAAAGAAATATCAAAGAGAACAAGAAAATCAAACTAAATATATTACCAAACAAATAAAACTTTCCTAGGAGAAAAAAGCGATAAATAAAGAAATAAAAATAAGATTATATTTTGCAAGAGTTATGCCAATGATGACTAATCGAGGCGGCACTTGGCGAATGACAAGCAAATAAGAAAACAAGATAATATCAGCAGAAATGACACACAAAAAACGTTGCAGACAAAACAAGTCATGCGTTAAAGGCCAACTAGATCAAAAGTCAGATAATTTAAATTGTTCGGACATGTACAAAAAATGCATGATCTACTTAAACAAGTATCTAATATGATAAGATACGACGAACGAAGTACTGGTAAATCGAAAAAGAATACAGCAGATAAACAAAACAAAACCCAAGTTCGTTTGTTATAGAAACATTCAAAGTTTCTGTTTGGGTTTTATCCTTTTTTGAAATAGTCTAAAATCGTAGAGAAATAGATCAACTAAATAGACAGAATGATGTAATTCAGTAATTATATTTCTGTCCAGAAAATCTTTCAGTGTAATTAAGCATATCGTCTTAACCAATGATTTACTTGTTGAATCGGTTTTCTTGTACATAAATTCATGATCTCTCCAAGATTATTGATTGAGTGTCCCCATTCAATTAATTTTTGGCGAACTATTCCCTCGGGATCATGAAAATAAACTAGTATGCTCAAGTTTTACATCAAGCCGACGCTAATTACGTTCATTCACCAAGATCCGAGGCACAAAATCTAGCCTAGTTCTTCAGTTAAATCTAATCTATGTCTCTATTAATCTACAGATTTGCAGTTATGAATCGAATAGATTTCTATCGAACGGTTTTAAATCTTGCACTCTATTAATATTAAAAGTTATCATTTTTGGTTGTCCGTTTCTGGAGTCATTTGTCAAACCGTTTCGCTCATCATTGAATCCGTTATGCACCTCAAGTACATTCATCTTTTTCACAATATATTATTTACAACAATGTTTCAGAATCAGTATTCTAAATTTTTCCTCCAGCAAGTATCTATTACTTTCGTAATCGCCAATTAACAACTAAGTCTATTAGCTTGAAATTTACTCATGCGTTAGTTCAAATAAAGTTAAAGAAGAATCCAGTTGCTGTTAGCTCCTTCAAAAATGGTCTTCCCTAAAAATCTTACAGCTTTTTCTATAGACTCTAAGGACTTCTGATGAAAACTGAAGAACCTGACAGCATTATCAATTATTAGCTCCTTCTTTAAAAAAATGCTGTATTTTATGTGTGACGTGTTAAGGGGTTAAATGTCCCCTTAATTAATCTAAACTAAATAATAATAGAGATATTATTTAATATAGGAAAATAAATATATTCTCTATTATTTAATAGAGAATATATTTATTTGCACGTGATGGTTAGTAAATTTATTACGAGCGCGTGTCCGGCTAGCTGAAGCGCTGCAAATAAAAAAGAATAGAAATGTAATGTTAGGAGTTAATAATTAGTAATTGTGTACAATGAACATCAAAAGTCCAGGACGTGTGCCAAGCTGAAAGAAAGATATTAGTGGAAATAAAACAACAGGATTGCCCTTAAAATTTTATTCACTAAGTTAAATTAATTCTTAAAGCTTGAGTGTATTAAATAAACATAATTAATAAGATCGAGAGCAACGAATAAAACAATATTAACGCAAATTAATAGCAAAGCTGTAATAAAAGTAAATCTAGAGATAGAAAAAATAAAAAAGGGTTAGATTAAAATATGTATCGGACGATACGTAAAATACTTGCAGTTTGTGTGTGTATATCCTGGGCCAGGATGTTATGTATATGTTGCGGTCGCAAAATAAACACGTGGACACAACAAGCGCAGGAAAACAACTTCACGATCACGTCAAAAGGATGCGTGTGGACTTTGTCATGGTCGAAGAAGAAGTCTCTGTGTCTTACACGCGGCGGCTTTTAAAAAAACCCCTTGCTTCAGGGGTTAGGATACTGGTCATGTTTAAATCAACCAATAGCAAAAGAGAATAGGCACGCTAGAAATGGCGCGCTAAAGATATAGGCGTAAATTAAAATTGTGATATTAATTTCAATATAAGCACCTAGCAGAGACATCTAGACAGAATAATAGACGTTTATTCTGTGTGAGAAATAGAAGGATTAATATTTCAATGTCTATTGCATTTAGATATCAATATGCGGAATTAAAATTAAATGTGTTAGTCAATGGAAAAACACAAATATTCGGCTTCCTAGAAACGACGCGGTATGGGTTAATTTATTACAGCCTGACAGTACGTGACGAATACAAGATTCCTGTATTTGTATATATCACAAAAAGGTCAAAATAAATAATAATTTATGACTTGAAAAACGAAATATTTTTAAATTAAGAAAACTAATTTAAAAACATGATATAAAGAATTATTTGAACTGTCAAGAATTATAATTCAACTACATCCAAAGTGTAAAAAAAGATTCAATGGAAAAGTACCTCAAGAGCCTATACTTAATAGTAATGTAGAATAGTTACGAAGAAGTTATCAATAAGGGAAATCGCCTTAAAAGTGCTTTAGAATACTCCAACAATTACATAAAATTTTTTACTATTAAACAAGACGTTTATTATATAGATTTATGTTGTAATTTGATCATAATTCAGATTAAGAGATTAAAACAACGCCATAAAATAAATTGAACAAGTCTAAAATTGATTTACTGCCTATACAACTAGAATATGTTAAGAGTTTTTTTACAACCATTTAAAGAATGTCTGTGGCGTAATTAAATTAGTTATACAACAATCAAACACTCTTCTTAAGAAAGAATCTTTTAGCAATCTGTTTTTGCTATAACCAAAAAATAATACTTTGGCTATAAGCATTTCTTCCTATCTTTTCAGTGGAATTCGTGGCCTGTTGGGTGAAAGAAAAAGAGAGAATAGGCGCTTCATGTATTATAGCGCGTACGCATGGGGGGTTCCTATTCTCTTAGTAGGTTTTGCTGCAATTTTCACCTTCGGTGAAATTGAACGGACAAATTCTCCATTTTACACCGGACTGGGCAACGGCCAATGTTGGTTTAGAAGTAAGTACAAGACATGAAAGAAACCTCAAGTTCTGTAATAAATATCAATATTTCTTTTTATTTAGGTGGATGGCCGACTGGTATCTATTTCTATTTCCCTATTGCCACTCTTTTAATTATCAACATTGTATTGTTCGGAGTAACAACATATAAGATCAAGAGTGTTCAACGTGATACCAAGATGCTGAAAAACGTTGACAGTAGAAAACACAAATATGATAATAATGATAAACAACGGTAAGCGTATACTATTTTGCCCTCTGAATGAATAACAGCATGTTTAAATTGACATTTTGAAATAATTGTAATTTTACATTTACGACAGTGTGCTATCACAAAGAAGTTGGATCAGTAACTTAAATATTAATAAAAGAAAAACATTTTCACGTGGAACGTTTCAATTACCATATTATAGTATAAGCAACAGTTAATAAGAAAAGATTTAATATCGCTTTAATAACCTCGTAATTATAATTTTAATCTATTCTAATATTTTTAGGAAGATGTTAAGTATTTTCTGAATTTATTACAGAGAAATTTAACTAAAGTTTTCTATATTACATGTTTTCTGCTATTATTAATTACTTAAAACTTACTTAAGACCCCCCTGACTTAGTCCAAAATCTTATTTAATTAATAAACTTTTATCGCAGAAACAATGCCTAAACATTTGGATATTTAATTCTCTGACAAAAAAAATGTGCTCTAATATGCTTCTCGTCTTGTGCTGATCAGAGAGAATATTGAAAACCGTTTTCCTACTCCCTTGTCTAAATACTTTTCTAACTACACTGTTCCCAACGTGGTAAATATTAAAATTTAGAAAATATTTTCTTGAAAATCTAAAATTTTACTCTAATGAAAGAATAAACGCTTTTCCAATAATCGAATGTAATTGTTGATGTTCTATAATTATTTCTACATCACGTTTTTCACTATACCAAATAGTTCGTCATATCGTTACCCAATATCCTCTAATTAGTTTAAAGATGTTAGTATAGTATAGTTATAGGACAAGATTTTAATCTTCTGATGTCAGGCATGCCAATTTTCATCTTTTTAGACCAAACTGCTCAAATAGAAATTCTTTGTGGAAACAGCGAAACGCTTTAATCGCGTGGTCTTTCATCATTAATGTGGAGTCCAAAGGTTAAGTTATTGAAGCTGTTTGGATCTATATAAAAGTTTAGGTATACGTGCAAGCATTTGGTTTTGAATAAATAAATGTTGATGATCTTAAATCTGTTCTTGGAGCATTTGGTAGTATTTCTCATTACAAATTACAAGTGTTAGTAGATTTACACTACGCAGGGCACAATTATATTTAAAACCAAACGGTCAATTTTTTGAAAATGTTTCGTAATTTCTTTTTCATGTTTCACATGCTACAGAATTCTAATGGAGACTGTGGATGAAAGCCTTTTTCATTGTGACATTTTACAATATATCCTTTTGTAATCTTATATTTTTTAAATAAACCTCAAGAATTCTACGTGGTTACATATAAAAGGACTTGAATAAATTCCCAAGAAAATTGCATGTAAAATTGGACATTTAACTAACGTTAAAACAAATACTACAAATATTCACACGTGTTTATTGATTGATCAATTCTTTCTCAAAACCACAGAAAATATCTTTACATGAAGCTTCTTTATATTAACCTTAAATTCGAAACACCTGTACGTCGACAGATCAAATACAAAGATGGTGGAATAGTTGAATAATGTTGTCTTATAATACAATCAATTAGTCCCTTGTACCACTTGTGGTGTCGGGTATACTTCATGTGAATGTTCTCCATTCATTTCTATCCTTTGCGATTTGCCTAGCTTCCGTTCTCGTCCTCCCCTTTTTCTCGATAATCTTTGGTATGGCTTCGTTCCAAGTCTGTTTCGGTCTTCCTCTCTTCCATTTTGAATTTGGGCTCTCCATATTTCTTTTACTAGCCTTGTATCGTCCATTCGGTATAGGTGGTCCCGCCATCGCAACTGTGTCTGCTCTATAAATTCCTCTATGGGTCGTATTCCTAGGTCCTTTCTAATTACGTCGTTCCTCATTCGATCCATTCTTGACACTCCTCGTACTCTTCTTAACTATTTCATTTCCATAACCTGGATTTTGCTTTTTTGTCGCTGATTCAGTACCCAAGATTCGCAGACAAACGTTGTCATATAAATGGCGAATATTCTTTGCTATGATGCCAGCCATTCTTTTTAAAACCTACTAACAATATTTCAGACGATATCGTTTAAGTAGTAAACTCTATTCGCTTGAGCTGATTTTAAACTGCATAAAACATAACTGTTCCCGTTGTGTGAACATGTTCAATATCAAATCATGATGACCTATTATTTATCTATCTATCATACGAGACTATTTCTAAATAATAAATAAAGCAACAGAAATACATAAAACATTCACCTTTTAAAATTCAATGCGATGCAAGTGGTAAAATATTTCGGTGTCAAATTTAAACCCAACACTTACTGGTTTTCACGTTATAAAAATAATAAATTATGTGTTACTTAAGTGTAAAAAGAATACGTTTAACATCCCTACAGTTAATTTTTCACGCCAAGAAACTAGTAAAATTGACACAATAATCGTAGTAAAAAAATGACACTCTTGTATATTGTCCTCTATTGGCACAGATGTCAAAAACTTTCCATAGCGTAGATTACTGTAATATCCATGTCATCCCTTGAATAGTTCGATAATCTTACCATTTTTTTTCCTGTTCTTCTTTATGTTATTTCTTATTATACTTACCTACACCTTGTTAATTTTAAATCAAGTTTTGAGATCATACCATGCTCTAAAGGTTCTTAGGTTAAAAATAAATCGTGTTTGTAACATACTGTTAGACGAAAAAGTTCTATCGAAATATTTCTAAAAATAAACAATACACTACATAACGTAACATAAACAATTTAAATTTTATATTTCAAGAATTTTAAACGCTCATTATGCGTTTGGATTGCTTAAGAAAAGTAAAAATATAATAATTGTGTCACGGGAGTTTTTCTACAATTAAACATAAAATTTTATTCCAAGCAACTTTTATTAGCCATTCTTTTTTATCTATTCTTTATACTACTTCTGCCACATCAATCGAAACGATGGATTCGCTCACAATTGACAAATTGGTTCGGGGGATTGCTAAAACGTGAAAAACGTAAAAATAATTTAATTATCAATCGAATTAGAAGAAAGACGACATACTTTCAGTAAACGAAGTATTTAGTAATTTGAATAGTCCTCTAAATCAACCGCATCCTGCAAAACTCGGCAACACTACAGCATCATAGACGTCCTCTCAAAGTAACCCTATCATCTCTAAAACTAGTAATGTCAAGCTTGGATCCGCGGAAAAATTCGCAGTGAATCATACTACACAAACAACAAATACACAGTGATTTATTTCACACAGTTTACTATATTTTTTTGTCTTAAACTGAAGTACACCTTCCCTTCCACTTACAGACCCTTTTCTTTAACGGTTGTCTTTTCTAAGAAGTTGAAGAGGCAAGAATATGGTATCGAACTCTTATCTATATTTAACACATTGTTTATATTTTTTGTAATGAATATGCTTTCATAGCTATCTATTTCACTATATTTTTGGTTAAATGTAGACAATCCCCAATTACACTATGATTATTTGCTAGCACGTGTTTCGCTAAACTTGATTTCTCAGGTATATTAAACTTAATGTGCGGCATATTTTCTAATACCGGATTCCTATCGAATGTTTAGTCTAACCTATGTATCAAAACACACAGTCTTGCCATTGTATAGCGGGGACAAAAAACATGTTCAAAAATTTCATTAATGTTTCATAAGAAAAATTTAATTTGGAGTTTAGACTAAAAATGAAAAATGCAAAAAAATTATGTTTCTACTACGACGAAAATGTTATTACAAGGGAAAGAAATTTGACATTTTTTCTTGCTATAACTCTTGAAATTTGGAAATGGAAAAATATCTTTTAAGCTTTAGTTTTAAAGAATAAGCCATTTAATTTAACCAAAGATATATATCTTTTATAATAGGCGAAATCGCCATACTAGAAATATTATCTGGTACAAGTTGTGTAAGTGCATTCTCTTCTTTCAAACAAAGTATAAAATTTTGATAATGAATAGATTGAAAATATAGTTGAGAGATTAATAAAGTCCTAAAAACAGTATTTATTATATACTTAATAAATTTAGTTCCATTTTTATTTTCATCTCTTTGATTATCTTCTTTCTACTTATATAGATATATATTAACTTATAAAATCTTTCTTAATATAATACCTTGTAATTGTTTAAATATAGAGGAAATTTTGTAACATTAATGTTTAATATATTTACCAGCTTCTATGTAAAATTCATCACATTAAATTTATTAGGTCGTTTCTGTAAAATTACAAAATCACATACTTTAGTCTGATTGTTTAGCTTAATCTTCTGGCAACATTGGGGTGCATTAGTATTTAAAATTACTTATATACAAACTTTATAAAATGCAATAGTATTGATCTTGAGTCAATAATTTATAACTTACTAATAAAAAGATACTTATAAACAAGAACCCTTTTCACTTTTAGCTATTATTCTTCTAGGTATGATACAGATAGTGATTTAGTTTACCTAACTGAAATTGAACTGAATGAAAACCTTCATTCTGATACTATAAATGTGTATGACTTCTTGGAAGAAGATTCAAATTGTTTTAGGTATGCGATGATTACAAATATAATACCTTGACCTGATTGTGTTGTGTTTATATCCCACACACGTCCATCATCGTTCAAAATTCCGTATCTGTATGTCTTCCATCGATTTATGTATAAATCCATAATTTTTTGACGTCATTCCTCAATCTTTAGAAATCTATTCGTGCTTACTTAATTTTGTTTTCCTTCGTTGAAGGGTTATTGTAAATTGTTCCCTTGTTGCAAAACATAATTTCGCTCATTGTGTTTGTTTGTGTTATGGTGTATGAGATATCTGTAATTTAAACTATTAGAATATTTATTATAATATTAATAATTATATAATAATTAGAATCATATTTGTCATAATCTATTTTATAAATGTTGGTGAACACCAATGAAATATAACAGGTGGCGCAAAAGTAATGTCATAATTTGAATTGGCTGCCATTTTTTCAGACGGCGCCAAATGTCACTGCTTTGACATTTATGATGTAGATATATAGAGTATTAGTTGTCAACAAGTCATGGAACGATACACACCTCAAGAACGTGGAATTATTGTTACCGCTTATTTGACAAATTTTCAGTCTGTTGTTTTAGCGCAGCCTGAATTCGTCGTGTTCCATGTGCTCGAACAATTAACCGTTTGGCTGAGCACCTCGTGTAAACTGGGTCCATTACAGATGTCACAAGTAGTGGCCGGCCTCGTATTGCTCGTTCGACCGAGAACATCGCTGCTGCTGCCGACAACGTCAGAGAAAATCCACAAATATCAACGACACGACGATTCACACAATTAGGCTACAGCACACGTTATTTGCAACGAATTTTGGTGAAAGATTTGAAAATGTTCCCCTAGAAAGTGCAAACTGTTCACGAATTGCTGCCTGCTGACCGTCGGATAAGGTTTACTTACTGCCATACTGTTAAACTTGGTGCAAGAAGACGATGATTTCGTATCAAAAATCATAATGAGCGACGAAGCCCATTTTCACTTAAGTAGTTATATTAACAAACAATATTTACGTTTCTGGGGCACAGAGAATCCACATTAAATGCATGAAGAGCCATTTCATCCCCTCAAAGTAACTGTTTGGTGCGGCATTTGCCGTGAAAAAGTGATTGGCCCTTATTTTTTTGAAGACGCCGATGACACCACCGTAACCGTAAATGATGAACGTTACAGACAGATGCTAGCCAATTTTTTTTTGCCACAAGTTGCTGCGTTGGGTCTCGATCAATGTTGGTTTCAACAGGACGGAGCAACTGCTCACACAGTTCGGGCAACGATGGAGATTTTGAGACACCAATTTCCAGGTCGAGTGATCTCCCACTTTGGAAATTTAAACTGGCCGTCCAGATCACCAGATCTAACAGCACCAGACTTCTCCCTTTGGGACTTTTTAAAATCTCGCCTTTACCACAACAAACCACGAACCCTGCAAGTTTTGAAAGCTAACATTGAAAAGGAAATCGCCAATTTGGAGCCAGATGTTTTGGGAGCAACAATTCAAAATGTCGTAATACGAGCGAATTATGCATCAACTCGGGAGGTGGCCATTTGAGCGATATATATTAAAGAAAGAGTATCATTAGACAGGTTCTATCGTAGGAGGCCAATTTAGGTCACGACGAGCGAAGAGAGGAAGACGCTAAATGCAGAGTGTAACAAATGTCTTATGACACAAGTTCTTAATATTATTTCTTTCTAATTTGCCTTTTCTATGGCCTTTTTAGGTAAATAAAAATAAATTTAAAATTTGTGATTATTTGATATTTAGTTACTACATTAAAAATTGACAGTTTTACATTCTTTGGTGCTTGAATTTAACAAAAAGTTTCAATTTATCATATTTGAGAAACTAAATTGTACTAAATAAACCGATTATTACGACCACTCTAGAAAGTTTTTTCTCCTATTTTTATGGATTCGTAATAGAATTCCAAAAGACAATTTTTTGCAGACTATCATTTAGTAGATGCAGTTTTCTAAAATCCTTTGGATTTAACCACCTTAAAATTACTTTAGTAGGACACTTAACACATCTTTTAATAAACCCTTTTCTTTCGTAGATATTACCAAATTGCTTATCAAACAATTTAACTCTTTGTCAATAAATGGTCATATCGCAAAATTATTTACATTCAATTTCTATCTATTTGTATAGTATCGATATAATTTTTTGCAACCATATCATAGAATAATATCTAAATCGAATTAAAATAAAATACTGGTCTTGATATTTTTTCCTAACATAAAGAAATTACATGGTATTCAAGCGAATAATCTTTTTTTATAAATAGAAACTGATTTAGAAAGTGAAACTTGGGCTTTAAATTCGTTGTGTCTTTTGTGTTTTGCGGCACATCTATGTTCTAGTAAGACAAACATTTGAAAGACAGTTTATACTTATACTCCATAATTTTCATTTATTTAATTAATTTCTTTGTAGTAGTTGTTACCACCTAGATTTTTTCTGCCTAACTGTTGACGTAGATACTTGTTGAAACTTTTAGCATAATAAATAAGTTTGAAGATTCTTATTATAAGCCACAACAATTGTTTCGCAATACAATAGCTTCATTAGGTGCAAGCAATTGTTGTAGCTTACAATAACAATTTTGAAACTCAGCTTTGTACTTATTTATCATGTTGAATTTCTTCTAATAGCTTCCGTGCCTACCAGTATGTTGTAAATTACACTTCTGTCGCTTGACTGTTCAACATATTTTCATTTTTTAGGTAAAAAAAATCGTAGTTTATTCATGTACGCTTTCTGGCGGTGGTTGTCTATTTTTATATTTCGTCTTTATTTATCTTTACAAGTGTTCAGTCGGATTTATATTAGGACTTGAAACACGATTTTAAACGTGAGTTTTTATATTGGGAAGCGCTCCTGGTTTGACCAATAAGTACCGAAGGTGACGGCTTCTAACATACACATACTTGAAGGTAATTTTGATGGAGCCTGTGGTTGATTAACTTAATCACTGAAGGTTGATATATAACCCCTTTCCACATTCATTTTCGTATTCTGTATACGTGCTTCGACAACTAAGTTGTCATAATCAGCAGATAATTAAACAACGCACACTCAGTGTGCGTTTTGAGTTTCAATGGTACAGATCATGGGCGGAATTTGTTTCGTACGGGTATTTTGCCGTAATGCGACACTGTTTAACTTAGTTGTCGAAATACGTATAGAGAATACAAAAATTAATGTGGAAAGGGGTTATATATCAACTTTCAGTGATTAAAAAAATACACATACTTAAAGGTTGAAAAAGAAAACAAGCAAAATAATCTGGCCTGTAGATTTCAACGGTCGTTGTTCAGTTACTTCATTTTGGCTTTCGGAATCGCCCCCGGTACTTCTGCTCCCAACATTTCATCCCTTACATACGAACTTCTGCTCCCAACATTTAATCACTTGCATAATATATCTTCAGGATTTAACTGCTGCTACTGCTGTCGTTATTGCACTGAAACCAACGACTAATTATGCTGGATGGATTTTATACGGAGGTGTTTTATTTTTGAACGTAATCTCTTGCAACTTCGATGCACTTGCGTCACCTGTCCTGCAATGACTATTCCATCAGAAAAGAATTTTTGTTGGTAATTCTCCTCTTTCAATATTGTCTGTAAAATGACGTCCTCTGAGGTGCTTTTACAAATTTCTAAATAAAAAGAAGTCGAACGGAGCCAAACACAGACTATGTATGTACACTACAAGCCATAAGTGAGGGATCAGTAGATGAAATTTTAAAAAAACATGTACGCTTAGTGAAACAAAACGTATATTTCTACGAAACTATATCTACGAGACAAATGAACAGTTTTTCTTATAAAATAAAATAATTTCAACATATTCTGTAGAATTTCTTATCATATTCCACTTTCGTCGAAGTATCCACCTCTGCGCTTAATGATTTCTTTACAAATATTAGGCAACTGCGATACAAGTTTCTGGAGCGTATCCATTGGTAAATAATTTACCAATCCACACCCTTGTAAGTTGCTCCCAAAGCTGTTTCTGCGATTGTGGACAGCTTTCTCCCACGTTTCTATCTAATTCATCCCACAGTAATTTTATAGGGTTGAGATCGGGTGATTGTGGTGGCCAAATCATATTTATCAGCACCCCTTCCTCCTCTTTTTGATTCACATAGTTTTTACAAAGTTGGGAAGTGTGTTTGGGATCATTATCTTGTTGTAGGTGAAAACCTTCACCAATTAACCTTAATCCAGACGGAATTGCATGTTCCTCCAAAATCTTCAGGTACCCCTCTTTTTTTAAAATGCCTTCAATGCGGTACAAATCTCCGACACCATCAAAGGAAAAGGATCCCCAAACAAGCACAGTGTTTAACAGTTGGCACTACACATTCGGGTAATATCCTTTCACCCACTTGTCATCGAACGAAAACTCGTCGATTATTACCAAGCACTTGAAACTTTGACTCATCTGTCCATAACACCTGCTTCCACATTTCCATGTCCCAGTGTTGATGGTCCTGGGCCCATTGTAACCGTTTTTTACGATTTCGTGGATTCGATAATGGTTTTCGAGCTGCAATACGCCCATGTAGTCCCGCATGGCCTTCATTCAGCTCTGCTCAAAGCTGAGGAGCTGTGAGGCGCCTATTTCGTTTTGATAGTATTTTTAGGCGCAAATCCTCTTGTCTGGTAGTTACCCTTGGTCGTCGCAACGTTTTATTGGTTGTAATGATCCACTTTGTGAATATCGTTTCACTGTTCCTTGCACCGCGTGATAAGATAAATTTAACTTTTGGGCTATTTGCCGCAGTGAAAATTTTTCACCATGTAGCGTTATTATAGAACTACGACTTTCTGCGTTAAGGTCCTTTCTTTTCGGCATTTTTATAAGTTACTTTTACATCTGTTCTCAAATACTCGTATTGCAACTTACTCGGACAAATGCTGCACGAAAACTAATTTTTAAATTGCTAAATAGTTAACTATAAATTCCTAATATCATTATAATAATATTGCGTTGTAAACCCTATTAAATTTATTGGGGTATATAAAATATTTCTATTAAATAGACGCCATAAAACTATTAAAAGGATTTACAATATTTTTCAGAAACAAATATATTTATCTAATTTATAATAATAATCCGAATAATCCTTCTCAGAATTACATTTACAACTGTTATTTCAATTATTCTCACCAAAACAGGTAAAAGTCTAAGGGATGTGTCTAAAATACAAGTCTTTTGTTATTTATGATAAGTGATCCCTCACTTATGGCCTGTAGTGTATATCGAGGTTGTCCAGGTCATAGAAGTTACGCTCGCGAAGGACTTTGACTGCCTTGTGAATTCGCGTATTGTCGTGACAAAGAAGAACTTTTTTGTAATACAAATCTGGACTTTTTGGTCAATAGCTGTACGTAATTTTTTTTAACGTATTAATGTAAGTAGTTGCTGTTATTGTAGCCCTTTTGATCAACATTTTACTTTAAAATATAACGAAGCCTCATCCACATATACTGCAATCGATTTATTCTGAGTAATTTTAGCAGAACTTTGTTCCTTTGTCAAAAATTTAATGAAACTACGATGTTCTAATTTCACAAAGCTCAATTTTTATTGCTACGAAACACTTCATTAAGCACAAAATAATGAACGAATTGAAGTCAAATTTGACACATATGTAGAAAGAAGTTCTCACTATTGAACATTGCTTATTTTTATCAGTGCCCCGCGTATCATAATAACTATCGATTATGTGTGCGAGGCACTTCAAACGCGCTTCTAATAATAAGTAAATAAATTTGATGAAGGTTTTATTTTATTTATATTTTATATTCATTTGTCGTCTCAGATTAGTAAAATGTATACGTACATATGTGTATAATCTATCATACCTTGACAAAGGGTATTTAAAGTCATTGCCTGTTGTCGTTTTTATTAGTGCTAATACCCACAGTATAAAACTAATTTAATCATACGTATTTAGACGAAAAAATATTCCTTCGAATATTTTTTCTATATTAAATGTATTCATTAACCTAGACGGAGCGAGATATTACAATCTGATATTAAATCTATAATTTTTAGATAAAAAAACAGAATCCTTCACTCGAATGCTAAAACCCATTACCGTGCGTTATTTGATATAGCAATCAACAAAATAAGTATTTTAATCCTTACATAATTCGTCGTTATCAAGTTTTATTGGAATCCATTGTCCAAAGGAAAATTATCTCTATGTCTTTATGCTTATTAAAATTGCCTTAATTAAATCGCTTAATGCGAAAAATATTGAAACTAATAGAATGAAACACAATAGTAGAACTGTTTTGCTCATTTGCGGGGATATATCGGAATATTTCTAGAACGAATCAGACGGTGACGCTATGATGGATTGTTAAAACTGCCATTATTCGTACAACTACTGTCAAATTTTCAAACAGATTTGTGCATAAACGCACATCATTACTATAGATCCAAGTAAATAATTCATGTATTTTCTTAACCATGAATAAAATCGTGTATCATGCAGTGCTATAGCGCTTCTTCTCGAAAGGCTTAACATTAAACGAAGTTAATGCTTAATGGGTCTCCTTCATATGCAACAATTACAAACTGGGTTGTTAAATTTAAACTCGATAAAATAAGCACATAAGATACACCACCTTCTGGCAGAACAAAACCAGCTACTGATAAAAGAAACAAATGGAAAATTTCACGAAATCGTGATGATTGATCAGAGTAAAGTTGAGAGAGATAGCAGAGAGCGCAGACATTTCATGTAACTGCGTACATTGTATCTTACGTCATTATATGAAAAATCTTAATCTATGTGGATGAGTGGATGACTACTATGCGGCAATGTCTAGACATGTTCAAACGTAATGAAAACAATTTTATGTGACGTTATATAACTGTCTATGAAATGTAGATACATCACTACACTCCGGAGACCGAAGGGCAGTCCAAGCAGTAAACAAAACGTGATGAACCAACTCTAAAGAAGGCCATGATCATTCCTACCTGAGAAAGTATGGCTATCGTCTTTCTGGATTTCTCATGAACAATTTTTATAGAACAATAACAAACGAGTATTGCTTGTCGTTATTAAAAGATTGAACGAAGAAACCAAAGGATAAAGTGGTGTTTGAGTAGAGAGTTTCGCAATTTACTCCATGTAAGTTTATTGCAGGTCAATGATGATACTGTATTTAGTTTTCTGCAGATGTAGACAACTTAGTTTTCGAAATACAGGACGTAAATATTAATGCGATTATTCAATTAGCCACAGCCTCAAAATCAATGTATGTCTTAGCCAAGCTACGTGTAGTTAAACATTTGTAATACATTATTAAATATTATTATTGTAGTTTTTGTTTTATTTGCACTTAATATAATAGCTGCTTTGAACTACGCTATTATATTTCGCAATTTCATTTTTGAAGATTAACAAAGAGAACTTTCTGCTAAATATTATAAACGAATTCTGAATATATTTACATATAACATATTTGAAGAAATTGAAAAAACTAAAGTGTATATAGCAAAATATTAACATATAGTATATTTTGATAAGAATTAGTACAATATATATATATATTACTTGCTTAATTTGTATTGATTTCAGTTTTTTCTTGTTTATTAGTAAATATGAAATAAAGATTTATAATATCCTATTGTAGGGGGATTTTTTCATATTTTTAACATGATTACCACCTAACTTCATTCGTATTGAATGTCATCCAACACTGCCTCTACGAGGCTGGCCGTTTATATTGGGTTGGCAACTAAGTACTTTCGGTTTTGTAGTATAAAATAAAACACTTTTTTTTTAAACAAAGAATAGTTTTTAATCAATTATATATTTTCCATTTTGCTCAATGACCTTTTGCCATCTTTCTTTCAGCTGCATGATTCCGCGCTCATAAAATTTCTGGTCCTTATCAGCAAAAAACTGAACCAGGTGCGGGTGAAGGTCATCGTCATTTGTGAAAGTTTTAATGGTAAAACTTTCACAAATGACGATGACCTTGATTCTTTGAATGGTCAAAGAATTCTGCAAACTTCGAAATAAATGGTAATCAGATGGTGCTAGATCAGGGCTATATGGGGGATGTGGCATCACTTCCCAGCCAAGCTCCAATAGTTTCCCACGAGTTGCCAAAGATGTGTGAGGCCTTGCATTATCTTGGTGGAAAACTACACCTTTCCGATTTGACAATTCTGGCCGTTTTGCTTTGATTGCTTCATCCAGTTTTATTAATTGTTGACAGTAAACATCAGAATTGATCGTTTGGTTCCTTGGAAGCAGCTCAAAAAAACACAACACCTTTGTAATCCCACCAAACTGACAGCATGATCTTTTTTGGATGCAATTCAGCTTTCAATGTGGCTTGATATCGTGTTTGTTCCATGATCGTTTTCGAACTATGTTACTGTACAGGATCCATTTTTCATCACCAGTGATGATTCTTTTTAAGAAAGGGTCGGTTTCATTTCGTCTACGGTGCATATCGCAAAAGTTGATTCTTTGTGTTAAATGAATTTCTTTCAATTCGTGGGGTACCAAAATATCAAGCTTCTTAACTAGCCCAAGACATTTTAAATGTTTTTCAATTGTTGTGTGCGATACATGTAGCCTCTCCGCAACCTCTCGAACAGTTATATGACGATCCTCTTCAATTATGACTTTGATTTGGTCATCATCAACTTCAGTAGGCCGACCAGAACGTTGCTCATCTTTGAGGGAAAAATCTCCAGAACGGAATTTTTTATACCAATTCTGACACGTGCCCTCTGTTAAGCACCATAAACTTCACATATCTTTTTGTGAGCTGCAGCAGCTTTCTTTCCTTTACGGAAATAAAATAGTAAAATATGTCGAAAATGTTCGTTTCTGCACTCCATTTAAAATTAACCCACAACTAATAGCTTTAATAAAAATCACGCACTACTTGCTTCTGAAGTTACGTCAACGTGACTAGTATCATGCGACAAACGGTAAAGTACATCACTAACATACGTTATACAAAAAATAAAGCAACGCTCTCTATCAGTAAAAACCGAAAGCACTTAGTTGCCAACCCAATATTTCAGGAATAGAAAACAAAAAAAGAATTTTATTATCGAAAACAGTTTCATTGCTTTTCAAAATATTCTCCTTGAAAATCAATGCACTTTTGCATTCGTTTAAACCAATCCGAAAAGCATTGCTGCCACTGTGAACGCGGTATCTCCAAAATATGAGTTTTGAATGCCTCAACTGCCTCTTCCGGCGTAGAAAACCGTTGACCACGAAGTTTATTCTTGACGTGTGGAAACAAAAAGAAATCACAGGCTGCTAGATCAGGGCTATACGGCAAATAGCACATCAATTCAATGTTTTACCCTGGCAAATATTTAATTGTTTGAACCGACCCGTGAGAGCTCGCATTGTCATGGTGGAAAATGATCTGTTGTTTTCGGTTTGTTTTCCTTATTTCTTCAATAACTTTTGGCAAACAAATAGTTGTGTACCATTCGCAATTGAGCGTTCTACAACTCTCTAAAGGCGCGGTTGCAACGTGACCGGTTTTTCCGAAAAAAAAGTCGACCATTTGTTTTGATGTGTTTCGAGCGCGGACAACTTTTGTTGGTTTTGGCTCATTTTGGAATACCCACACAGTCGACTGCTGTTTACTATCGGGCTCATACGTATAGATCCAAGATTCATCACCTGTGACGACTCTATAAATATTCCTTGAAGCACCGCCATTGTATTTTTTGTGCATTTCTTAGCACCAATCGACGCGAGTCCTTTTTTGAGCGGTTGTCAAATTATGTGGCACCCAACGTGAACATAGCTTCTTAACGATCTTAGAGATGTCTCGATCTCACGGTATGTCACATGACGGTATTGCATTATCAATTCAGACACTGCATTAATGTTTTCCGACACAACACGACCTTCACGAAATTCATCGTCCAAAGAACGCCGTCCAAGTTTGAATTCACTATACCAACGATATACTGTAGTTTTCGATGGTGCTTCATCACCATATAAAGAATTTAGCTCGTCGATGCATTCTTGTTGAGATAATCCACGCCGAAAGTTATGAAAAATAATTGCACGAAAATGTTCGCGAGTTAATTCCATTTTTTCGCTGACATAAAATTTTCAAGTTACTGTCAACAATAGAAATAGCGACCGGATAATAAAACTGTCAACGTAAATATATTGTCAAAAATAACAAACTTCACGATGCAGTTATCAGATCGGAGGCAACACTAACAGTGTTGTCAGTTCCCGAAATATAAAACAAACAAATCTTACACTTCTGTTATTCTGTGATTTTACATTCCTGCAACAACGAATACACAGACATGGTCATAGTATACTTGGCTAAATTTTCGATGCATTTTTGAACGCACCAGAATTAAAGAAACTTTGTTCCAATTGAAAAGAAATCATAAATAATTTTTTTATATATCCATTAATTTTATCTGTGGCTACTGTCAACAAAGAAAGCTAACATAATCAAAGAAGATTGGAACGTAGGTTCTAATATTCCCATTTCTCATGTCATAAGTAGTTCTGCTTTAAACAGATACACTTCCGAGGGCGCTACTCTTCAAAAACCGTTTTGTTTCTGTGAGATAAAGAAAATTTATACATATAGAACCTTCACAAGTATTTCTAAAAATACGAACTTTTAATACTTTCACTTTTATGACACCTTCGTAACGCTATCCATTTTAAACGGTAAAGATCTTCACTCAAGAGCTTGTCGGCATAAGAAACAGCATATCCAAATAAACTTGTTATAAACATATTCAATTCAAATGATTAAAACTTCGAAACAAGAATATATTTATCAACTACCGATTAGGTTTAACATTACGACAATATCCCTCGTACATAAGTACCGCTCGGGCGTTTTTACTTGGCAGTGAGAAACTCAGTTTCAGTGCAGTAGTTCAGCCCTGAAGATGTCCCATACAAATGGGTACGAAACGTCGGCAGATATACTAGTGACGCGGTTCCAGCCCGGAAACCCAGAAGCAGATAAAATGCAGACCATTTGAGATATTTCAAAAACTTGATTATCGGGTTGAAGTACAAACAAAACATTTATGAATGGAACTCGACTTCGTTCATATGGCCACCGCGGGCACGTTTGCAGCCGTCGATTCGTTGGACCCAATTTTCGATTATTCGGCCACACAATTCGGCCGAAACGGTTGCTATTTCGCGTTCAATGTTGGCTCTGAGCTCTTCCAACATTGTCGGCTTGTTGGCATAGACCAATGACTTGACGTAGCCTCAAAGAAAAAAGTCTAGAGGCGTTAAATCGCACGAACGAGGCGGCCAATCGACTGGTCCATTTCTTGAGATAACACGCTCATCAAACTTACTCTTCAATAAATCGATTGTAACGTGTGTAGTGTGGCTTGTGGCACCGTCCTGCTGAAACCACATGTTGTCCAAGTCCATATCTTCCAATTCGGGCCAAAAATAATCGGTAATCATGGCGCGATAACGATTACCATTCACAGTAATGTGACGATCATTATCGTCGACGAAAAAATATGGCACTATGACGCCGCCGGCATGCAAACCGCACCAAACAGTTATTTTTTGTGGATGAAGTGGTGTTTCATGAAGCACATGTGGATTTTCAACCGACCAATAACGCATATTTTGCTTATTGACGAACCCATTGAGCCAAAAATGAGCTTCGTCACTGAAAATCATTTTGCGATGAAATTGATCATCTTGGCGCATCTTTTCCAGAGCCCAATCGGAGAACGTACGTCGCTTGAAATGGTCCATCGGCTTCAATTCTTGAGTCAGCTTGATCTTGTATGGGTGTAAACCAAGATCTTTACCCAAAATTCGCCATAAAGTGGTCTGGGCGATGACCAACTCTTGAGAACGCCGTGGAATTAACTAATTTGGATAATTTGCTACGGACGTTTCAACGGCAGCGATATTTTCGACACTTCGACCAACCCGTTGCCTCACTGACATGGCAACATCACACAACGAATATGTAGACTCAAATTTTTGCACTAAACTTGTTACTGCCTCTCTACTAGGGCGAGAATTACGACAGAAAATCGGAGTTAACGCTCTTAAAGTAGCGGTCACCAACTCCGAATTTCTGTAGTAAATTTTTATAATTTGCAGACGTTGTTCGTTCGTGTACTTTACCATGATGAAAATGTTAGGTTTACTGAATAAATTGACAGTGACAGTTCGATGATTAGTGAAAGGGTACGTTCACAAATTGAATTAAAAGTTGTCAAGTCCCTATTGGAAAACCCTTTATTACGGAATCCGCCGTGTTTCAGTACTTGTTCTTTTACGTGCATTGATAACTTCATTATTGAGTTTACGGATAAGTGCAACCATTGTATTTTTCATCGTTAGGGAAGTTTGATTTCTGATCGAAAGATGGAAGTATAGTTTCTCTTCACTACCATGACCTCGACACGAAGGGGCGCGAGGAAAGAACAATTCGTTGGCGAAGTCCGAGATTAACTGAAAAGCCTTGGTCGTCTTAATCAAGAAGAAGAAATTAAATCTTAATGTTATACATATTTTAAGTATAGAAATTTGAAACTGATAAAAATATTTCGTAATAAAATTACGGATATTATTCAAATTTTCCGAACGATTCATATTTTTTCCTAAATTCTTAATACATAAATACGCAAATCAATCATGTTACCCTGATTTTGCTTTGAAGTCTTAAACTTTGAAAGAAAGATTTTTATTGAATTACATAATTATCAATATTTTAAAATAAACATTCTTTTTAGTTTCAATTTGTACGTAAAGCTGTTATTCGCTATGGGAATTAATTGGTCTATGGAGGTTATATCATGGGCAGTGTTATGGAAATGGTCCACAGTACCAGATTATATATGGATATTAACGGACTTCTGCAATGCTGTCTACGGAGTTTTCATCTTCTTCATTTTCGTATTTAAAAGGAATATATGGATGCTATTAAAGAAAAGGTACGTAGAAAAATATATATTAACATTAGGTGTAACACATTAAAACTTGGCACAAAAAATAACCATAGTTATAACTTCTCTCGTTTGACAAGCGTGGCTCAAATTCATAACAGTTAACGTTACGTATACAAGGGTAATTCAAATTTGACCTACATTTTATTTTTTTCTGGTGGATAAAAACTACAAATTAATACTATATATACATTATTTTTATAAGGAATAGCCCCCTTCAAAATATACTTCCCCATCGTTCCGGTAGCTTCTGTATTCCCGTCGAAAAAAATTCATTCGGTTGTCGACGTAGCCAATTTTGTACCGCATCCTTCATTTCCTCATTAGAGGCAAATAACTTGCCTCTCAAGAACTTTTTAAATGGCTCAAAGATGATACTCACTCGGGGTCAAGTCCAGACATATGGAGGGTGAAGCACTACTTTCCAACCCAATTTAGCCAATGTATTGCTAGTTAGTTTGTTAGATAGGCTGTATGTGGACGAGGGTTATGGTATAAGAGAATAATACCCTTGGTGGGTAGGTGGATATGAAACATTATCCATAAATGACAGAATTAATTTCCAAGTGAGGTAAAAATTTTTTCAAACCAATTTTCAAACAATCATACATTCATCTCTTCATGGTAATTAACTATTTTACTTGATGGAAATAAGAGTAGGCTATTCTGAAGAAAACCACCTTCACAACCAATATGTAATAATGTCAAGCGTCTTCGCTTTCCACTAGGATTCTTCAAACCTGTTGACACATTCTTATTGAAAACGTGGCGTGCACATTTAATGCTTTCATAGATTCAAACTTTTGATGTTGTGTAGCCTTCATTTACCCATGTTTTGTCGAGAAAATAAAGTAGCTTATATATTATAAAAATATTCACTGTTGACTACTTATCAGTCACACGCTAAAATGGCTTTCCTACTGCTTTCTTAATGGTGATTTCGCCGTTCTTTCGCCACGTATAAAAATGTACGTTCTCTAAAACTACAATAATTTATTCTTCTAGGAAATTTAGGTGTTTTACTTTACTTCTCGCCAACACTTTTCTATACTTTTCAATATCTGGAGAGATTTATAAAATATAAACGTTAGTAATAATCAAATAATTAAATAATGACAGAAACTATAATATAACCTCGAACTTGTTTCAAACAAACTCAGCTGCAACACATGTAGCGCTTGTGTATAAACAATGCTTCAACTTCGAAATGTTTATGTTTTTCTATTTTGTAATATACAAGATATATTTTGTAATATATAAGATCTGGAACAAATAAGTCACGAAACACTATTTATATCATATCCTTTCACTATCTAGGTTAAAATTCTTCAGAAAAAGATAAATCGATATTAAGTGCAACATTCTGGGACTTTTCTTGGATGATAATTATCGAAACTTTGGATGTTTTGTACTTATAATTGTGATATTTAAGTGGTTCTTAAGTAATCATACCTATTTAGATCTAAAACCAAGGAAAATATTGAGTGAAACAAATTTAAATGAAATATTCGTTTCTTTCTTAAAAATTTCTTATATAACGTTTAAGATTTAATTCTATTATCAGTAATCACATCCAAAAGTACGGATTTTATGTATCCATTTGTCCCCTCAGTGCAACATTTTTTTATTAATTTGGCTTTTTTTTACTTTATGTTTTTTGTTTATAAAACCTAATACACAAATATATTTTTTATAATTTTCCTCATTTTTTGATAATCTGGTAATCGTACAAACGTTGATCCAAACAAGCTGTAATATTTGAATGAACAGAAAGCACGAAACTACAGGATTCTGCAAGTAAACATCGTCCGTGTACATATGTATAGTATGTCACTTACATTATAATGTATTAAGCAGTTCAATAAAAAAATTCGAAGAAAAATCTTCATCAGAAAATAAAATAGCGTTTAATCAGAAGCACACTATCACTGGTTATCGTGCAACTTCTTAGCTCCTAATGGCATCGTATCTAATTCTGATTAAACCAAATTTTTCTGGATGTTAATATTTCAAAATATAAAATAAACTCCTAATCTATATATGGATGTGATTATGTTCAAATTCATTTTTATTTTTATTAGTTTCTTCCAGTCAATTCTATAATAAATAAAAGGACATTGTTTCTCCAAGATATACGCTCTTTACACCTGAGAAGTTAAGAATAAATATTAGACTTAGCAGTGAATATAACGCCCACAAACAACTTGCTAGATTTTGTACTCACCATAATGTAGCAATTTACTAATTTTAGAAATTATTTGTTTATAATACATATTCTTGAGCACACTCTTTTTGATTTACTATAACCAGAGCGAGGGCGTAAAATAAGTGATAATTCATTACTTGGTGAAGAGTATTTCATAGTCGTCACTTAAATGGTTCTACGATACTTGTTCGGATTTATGCATTATCTTGCATATTTAGCTTTTCGCTTTTCCCTGTTTTATATCACATTATTTATATTCACAAAAATATTATTTTTGTCTAGTTCTACACAACACTTGTATTTTATCAACAAATAGCATATGCACACACGTATGGTGTCTACCAATATATTCTAACAATAGTAAAGTTTCTGAAAAGCATCTTTTAGTTACGAAAATATATGTATATACATACATACATTCAATTGAATTCTCCACATTTATTAGATTGTTTTTCATTTTCCATGATTTTGTTTTTGACGTTTATTAGAGATTCCTTTTGTTTTGTTGACATACATTTTAATTAATAATTGTCGATATAGTTTCTAAAGAAATACCACGGAGCCGTTTTCATACAATACTCAATTGGATTATAAACATGAGTAACAATGAGTGTATTGACATTATAAGTGAGAAAGGAATATATTCGAACCATCTTTCAGGAAAGAGGCATTTTTGGCAGCAAATATCTCCTTAAAAAAATTAAATAACTCTGTTTTTAAAACAGTTTTAGAAAAGTATGCACAAAAACACATCCCAGATGAATCGACATTACTTAAATTTTATACATCCAAGGTATACACAAAGGTAATAAACAGGATCGAACTTAATCTTCAGACAATAGTACATATGGATTACTTGCGACGAAACTTGCTAGACGTTATGTATTCAATGTTGTTGACATCTATCTGATAGTGTATCAACCATTTCTACTAAAATAAGTACCCAAATTAATACCGAATTTATACCTTAAAATGTCAAAAGAAAATTTGGATAATATTTTCGGTTACATTAGGTACTACGATACATATTGTTTGTTACTGGTTCCGCAGCATATATCGTAAAACAGCAAAGTTACTTTAACTATTGTACCCCAATATGCTGCATATCACATGTGTGCACATGCCTTACATACATAGAATCTATGAATACATCAGAGATCAATTTCCAAATGTAGATAGATTCACGTCTAGTTTTAAAAAAATCCTCCATAAATCTCCACTAAGGGTTGTGCTTTGAAGCATCCGTCTTTACCATTGGCACCTGGTCCTTTAATTACAAGATGGAGATCATGGATAAATGCGTGAATTTTTTTCTTAAAATTTTGTCCACCTACAGAATTTTGTGCAAAATGAACCAACTGACCAACTTCATTGTTGAATGCAATGAACTTTTTCAATTTCAAAATCTTTAACAGCAAAAGAAATTTATTGAAACTGACTTTGGGAATTTACTTGTTTCTCTTAAATACTTAGAAAATACAAATATTATAATAACAAAGGCGCTGCACGTATTGAAGAGTTGCATTACAAAATCAATTAATAACTGTGGAGAATTTCGAGAGCAGGTACAACAAAAAGTTGCAACCACATTTAGAATAAATCCAGATCTACATATACTGTCACAGTTTTATGAAGATCAGTGTGGAATCAGTAGTCGTGTAGAATATGAAAACAACAAATACACAATACGTTGCCATTGTATTTGACCTATTTTCAAGAAAAAGTTTTATATCATCAGATATCTTCTTTCTTCGCCATGGCAAGATATATAGTTTACGAAATGTAAGATGTATACATCAGTAAATATATATTATTTTACACAAACCATAACGAAAACGATATCTAGTAGATGTTCGCTCACATTTATCAAACGTTGAAAAGCGCTGGTTATGTCTATTGATTTGTTTAATGCTCCTCCGTGATTCCACTGGCCAATGCATTAGTCTCGCTGATCTTACTGTCCATTATTAGTATAGTAAATAAGAAGATATACGAAGTGCAATTGCTGGGTTACTGTAAACAACTTATTTTACGTCCGCTCTTAGACTAAAAAATATTTTAAAACAAATTATGTGAAACAATCAATTTCTTGTACTTAGTATAATTATAAAATAATATCGTTTTTCAGATATTTGCAACTGACAGGAAGACCACAACAAGCACATACTTTAACATCAACGCATCGCACAACAGTAAGTCAAGTCTCGAGTAGTGAAGCCTAGTTACAGAGTACTTACCTAATGAACACGCTGTAAAACCAAGTGGAAGTCACAATTATCTGTACACTCTATTATTGGCTGTTGCAATTAATTAATCAAGTTGTTTATTCTTTGTATGTCCCATAACATTCCGTGAATAATTAAATTAAGTATTCATGGTAATGCATATGGTAACAGAAAAGAAGCTTTTCATGTCAGTCACATTGTTTTGTATGTAGAACTAATTGTGAAGGTCCTCTACAAGTATTAATATTTACAAAGACATCACTAAGTCAAATTCGCTTCAGTAGTTTACTATAGTTATTTCTTGTATTTAATAATCACTAGTGAAGATGCACATTATCGCTTCACCCCTGAGTTAACAAATTCAGAAGTAAATGGATTGCATGTTACAATTGCACACCAATATTTAAGAACAAATAATGTGTTTCAATACGTACCTCTATTTTATATGAATGATTTTCCTTTTTTTATTTATGTTTTAACACACTAGTCAATATGATTATGTATTACAGGAACTTTATTTGTAAATCATTGTCTATTTGTTGAATTTAACAAGTTTACATTTAGAATAGTAATTTATTTAAGATACATATCGTATAGTTATTGTCTTTATACCTTAGTTTATATAAATGCACGTTTTATTTATATTTCCAAACTTAGATAATAAAGTGGATGAATACATATTTTACAGTATAAACTGGGCATGTATTTAATATTAAGAAAATGAATATGTATTGGTCCATTGCGTTCATTTCATTACTTTTATAATTTACGTTTTTAATTGTAAAATACAAACATTTTAAAATTATATTCTGTTTTTATTTCACAGTATTCGTTCACAAAATATATTTATTAAATCAGCATTAAATAAACTGTACTAATACATTCCTGGCTTTCACATTTTGTATAACTTCCTAATAACCTTATACACATATGCACTAATAAAGCTTTTTATTTGTAGTAATTATTAACTATAGGAAATGTTACGCAAAATTAAAAGGTTATCTCCAAGTTATTATAACCTGTAATTTAAAACATTGTGTATTTTTAGTGATTACTATGGTTTTAAAAATTGGAAGCCATGTCGAATAAAGGTATTACATAAACTGTTCTTAATATGTAACGAAAAAACACCTTGCTACTAGAAGTTCAATTTTAATGTAAAAACATGTTTCACTTCAACACTATATAATGCAACAACTTTCCTTATTAATTTAGAACTAGCAAGAAAGTAGTAGAGTGTCGCCATTTACCATGTCACTTCATTATACGACATCTATGATTTTAGATATGAATATCTTCATCTTTCTTAATTATTATTATAAATAATTGAATAGGTTATATTTTAGTAAGTTAAGAAATATACTCAACAGCCAAAAACATCTTTATAAAAATAATTTAAAATGCTTATCGCCATTACTCTTTTTTTTTTTAAATACATTATTTCCTAATGAATAAAATTTGCAATAAAGATCGAAAACCATGTACAAAGAAATAAAAAGAAAGGCTATTCAATAGTGCATTTTGTCTATGCGACACCTATTATTCTAAATACAAATTATTTCCGTGTTTACATTTTCTAAGTACTGTATACACTAATACGTTTATTTTGTTTATTTATATTATCGGCTGTTATATAATTAAGGGACAAATAACAGATTACTAAATTGACAGCTTTCTTAGCGAAGTTAGGAACCAAATAATTACATATTTTACTAATCGTAGTTCATCGTACATATCTTGTTAACGGCAGTTGAGTTAGAAAGCGTTTCTGAAACACGTAATCATTATCGAGCAATTATTCGGTAGGACATCAGTATGGAATATTACTATATTCACATCGGTATGTTCAAACTGTGTTCTAGCCTCAATACTTAGGTCAAAATAGTTACAAGCTAGTTTGTCTATGTTGTATATTTAATATATTAATATTAAATATTTACGTTAGTATTTTAATATATAAAAATTATACATAGATACATATAATGCAACGACTAGTGTTAAATTTACAAATCAAAAACAAATTTCAATCGCTAAAGAATGTATATATTATCGGTTTGATTTTCAGTAACCTTAATAGTGATGTAAATTTATCTAAAGTCTATAAGAACCGAGCATAAGGGTTGATAGAGCTGTGATGCGGCACGTTCAATTTTTTTTGATCTCTCGATATATGATTTCTTCTACCGAAGAGAATTGGTAAATGTCGGGCAAATAAGCATTTCAGAAGGTTTAGTATTTTAACAAAAACAGGTAACAAAGCTGCTTCAGATATTAAAAATATAGTATACTTGAACAATAAATGCTTATTTCTCAATATATGTTTCACTAAATTCTATACTTTTTTGCAAGTTAATTGGATTATTTTAATGTATATACTGCCAGAATAGAAAATATCAACATCGCGTTAGTGATTTTCAGTGCTACAATTGTATGATAGCAAAAATACTAATCATTGCTGTATGTGGTTAGGTACTTTAAGAAAGTAATATTTGTTATTGTGAAAGTTCTGTTCAGGGTCAGTGCACGTTCACTTCTGAATAATCTATAAACGCTACTTCTATAGTATTAGGTATTTCTGCTTCATTCATTCTGATGATGTTTACACATTTCAATATATGATAACGATAGTATATACATGGATACTTTTGAATAAAAATAAAATAAAATAGGAACTCACGTATTCCATTGCGATTGGCATATGACGGTGAAAATTTTAAATCAGGAGACGTTGATGATACAATTATAGCAATGCTTTTGTTTAATACCATATGTTTATTAGCACCATTTGCTGTATGTCTGTCAATTAGTTTATATTCGTTTTAAATTTATAGTAAATAGAGAAAGAAAATTATTTTGTAGCATTAATTCGTGTATTTTAGACGGTGTAGAAAAGGAATATTTTTAAACTGTCCTCTGGTTTCGTTTAAAATTAAAAAATGTATTGCCAAGTGCAACATTTTTTTATACATTATAATACCAAAAAAATTTTATTTGCAACTGACCTTTAAGTAATTGATACTAGTCACCTCCATTTTGGTCTTTAAAAAAAGTTTACTCCCTTTGCGGGAACTTCAGTGAGATTTGGGGGCACTCAGAGTTCTGGAAAAGAGGGTCAAATAATTCTTTACATGGAGCTGTATGATAAGCGTAAAACGTCAAAAGTTGTGATAAAAATATTCAAAATGAATTGACCTGTTTGAACAGCTAACTTTCAAATTGATTTATTGCGGCTTGTTTAAGTCCCATGTCTAACATCATTAATATCGTGTATTAGAATTGATTAGTAGTAGATTTATCCATGCAGGTGTATTTAATTTGAAATTGGGTTATGTTACTATTTCTATGTGCGAATACTTCTTGTTCAGTCGTAAAAGGCATATTGTGAATAAAATCATCAAAGCATACGAAAATTAAATATCAACGAGTTGATATTCAATACCTAATAATGCAAATTACATATTTAGCCAGCATAACCATTTTCAAAATAGAAAATACACTAAAACTGTGGTGGATTATTCAAATTATCCTCAATCATTTAAAGTTACATTGTATATTATCCTTTTTTGTGTTTATTATTATACATAAGCTGTATTGGCTCAAATATAATCGTTTCTAACAACAAAAAGGTACTTAGTAATACAGATTCACATATTTTTAAAGATTGCTCTAAATTTAGAAAAAAATGAAATGAAAAATATCGTTTATTAGATGAATATTATTCTAGAGACAAAAGTTTTAAAAATCAGTAAAAGTAATCCTTACATTGCTTGGAGATGGAGAATGAAACTGAACGTGTAGAAGTACCACGGGATGCGATTGAGTTCATCTGGAGGTTGGGTAAACAAAGTTGAATATGGTTCCTGTGGTTGTGTTGTTTTATAAATTAGTCAAAATTTTATATTCATAATCGGAAAAACCATTTGCTGACAGTTATTAAGTATTTATTTTGGAAAGGGTTATCAAAATAATTTTTCAAAATATTCCTTTTATAACAATATGCTATAAGAATGCCATAGAAAATGGAAACTATAGGTTTTCGTTTTTATCAGAAGAGGGAAAGAAACCACAAAATATCTCTCGAATATTAGCCAATCGATTAAAAAAACACTGTATTATTTAAGTTAATTTTTTTAACAAATGGTAGCTGTTCCATCTAAGAGACTTTTCGAATGTTTTTATTGTGGTGGTTTATTCTACATTCTTCTTGTTGTCCTTTTCGAAATTGTTAGCAAATTCTTGCCCTTCCACCGATTTTTTCTGTTTCTTCTTATCTGTAATTTGTTTGTTCCATCTCTCTGGGTGTGCTCCTTTCTCTTCTCGTTATGTGACCGTATCATCTTGTTCTTCGTACTTTATTGTTTTCACTATATGTTCATCTTCTAACAACTTTTTTATCAGTGTTCTGTACTCTTTGTTTCCCAAAGAAATTCCAGAACATCTCTTGAATATTGGTTAAACGATTGAGAAAGTACGTTTTCTATATTATTTAAGCTAATTTCTTGTTGAAATTATATCTGTTCCATCTAGGGGACTCTTCGAATCCTTTTATTGTGGTGGACTAGAATATTCTTCTTATATAGTCCTTTTCAAAGTTGTTGGCGAGGTTTGGTCTTTCTGCCGATTTTTTCTACTTCTTCCTATCTGCCTATCTGCGATTTGTGCCCTTAATCTCTCTGGATTCAATGATCTTACGTTCTTTTTCATAGAATGTCTCCATCTAGTTCTCAGTCGACCTCTCGGTCTGCTCTGTAGTGGTTTCTGTGTTGTTATCTCTTGCAATGATGTGCTCCTTTCATCGTGCTTAATTATCCTCATTGTATTTTCTTCTTCTAACAAGTTTTCTATCTTGCTATTCATGAGGAAAATGTACTCTTTATTTCCCTTTTTTGCTCCTATTACTTTTCTTATTATTGTGAGTTCAAAAGTCTATATTTTGCCCTTCTCTTTTGTCGTTGGAGCTTCTATAACAAATCTTATCAATGGCCTTACTATTTTCAATTTATTTCTTTGTGCGTGTTTCTTATTACTGTAGTATACTTTATATCCTTTTCGCATTTTTTCTTCAATATCGAACCTTTCATTCTTTCTATCAATTATGATTCCTAGATAGCCACAATTTGTACTTTGTTTTCTATTAATTTATTTCCAGCACCTTTTTCTTAGCCTCTCGCTCGATTGTTTCTATTACACGTTGTAGTTCTCTCTGCTTCCTTGTCCCCTTTGCTGCAGATTAATTCATTGCCATTTCAATCAGTTTTCTAAAGTTTTTTGGTACTTTGATGCCTTTCAAGGACGAAGTGAAAGTTGTGACATGGTCTTAAACGATACATCCCAATAATGCTTAGCATTTATTTATCTAATATTCATAGTGATCTATATCGACAATGAAAAATATTTTTTCTGAGAGCATTCTAGGCGTATTGCCAAATCTTTATTGAAGAAACGCAAATATAAAATTTCTATCCAAGTTTTCACAATGCTTACACTAGCTTCACTGGTATGTGAAACACATTTTCAGCAGTCAGTGATTAAATTTATATGACTTCTAGTAATGGCGCCATTTTAATTTTGATATTTGATAGTTACAGCATTAGTTGACGCTAAATGCTGATTTTTTAAACCATCGCACAATTCGGAATAATGTTTGACATAAGTTTCAGTTGATAAAACAGCAACAAACATCTTTTTGAAAACCAAAACATTGTTTGAGTACGCGAATGTAAAAAAAACTTTCTGAAAAGTACTAAAAAGCCACAAATTTGTTTTATAAAAAATAATATACAAGTAGGTATGTACCTGCAATAGGGACTCAATTGCAGGGTTTTAGAAAAGTAATTTGAAATTTTGTTTGTTGTGCCTTCTCGAAGCTCATTAATACAGCTTCTTCTTTTAATCGCTACAACATTAATATATCACCCTAAAGAATGTTCTTCCGTCCAGGTTATGGTCTTGTATCTGTGGTTAATTGCATCTTGAGTGTTCATGGTTACAGATTGCCGATTACTGTTTTTCTGCTCGCTTATCTTGAACGTGTATTCAAGTGGCAATAAAAATTCGTCGTTCTCAATCCAAACATTTATTTTGGGCGTGATAATATTCTCATCGCATAAGAAATTGAGCATATCTAACAATGTTGTCACGTCTTTCCTCTCTGATAAAATTTTATTCCTAATTGCACTTAATGGCAATAAATCATCTGGGTCATCTTCAGTCTCCGCATTTTTCACCGGACAGAAGTTTATGTCACAATTTCTTTAATACATAGGTGCACGTTTTTGCCATGCCTTGTGCAATAAAGATGCAGCATCTTTAAGATCTAATTTTTTAAGCGGCGTTCAGGTAAACAATGTTTGCCTCTGAATTTGACCATCCAACCCCTGCCAGTCACGAAATTTTCCAATATGTTTGGACGTAAAGTTGTTTCGATTTATTACCAAAATCTTGTATGAAACTGAAATGTGCCGTAAATGTTTGCAAAATCAATGGAAGAACAATTTTTCCATTCCTGGGTAGTTGGCTTTTCGCAATGTTTAGCTTTTTGCTATATGAGCGTAGCAGTATTGATAATGCTTACTTTTCATTATTTCTTATCATTCCGACTTTTCATCTAAACTTGGGGTTTTATGTTTACATTTTGAATTCATCTTAACCATGATCCGCAACGAATTAAAACGTCATCTGTGGGGAAATCCCCAGTTTGTGTCAGGTGACTTTTATATCAGTACGAAAATATTGATTATACATACCCCTAAATGAGAGTTTCGCATAACATCATACATAAAAATTCAGATTACAAGGTACATATTGAAAATAGTTTTCAGTTCGGATTAATGGATAACTTGGTTTACTGGAGATTCGGATTAACGAAGCTATATTGTATTTACTTATGTATTATAACATAATTCATTGATGCATCCATTCAATAATTCCTTGTAACATAAATAAGTATGAAATTGTATATGAAAGTATTTAAAAACAGTATTGAAGCTGGAAATAAATAAAGAATAAATTTTAACAACATTCCAATATTATTCCGTAAAATACAAACAAAAGTAAAAGAAAATTCAAATAACGAAAATATCTATTTCCTTAGATTTGTTGAGAAAAATCGATTGCAAAACAAAAGAAGAAAAATGTACCGCAGTATGTATTTCGTATGAATTTATTAATAAAATATATTTTACATTTAAAGCATATAAAATATAATAACATATACTTACGTATAAGTACAGGAAAATATAAAAAGTCTATATTGCGGTCAAAAAATATTTTGAGACTACAACTGAATGACGCAATATTTTGATCAAATATTATGGTACTCTACTAAAATAATTTTAATATATTTCTTCAAAAGCCTCTCTCATCAAAATAAACTACAAAATAGCAGGAACAAAATATTTTAATGTCAGCAACAAAAATATATATTATCTTACGTTTTCTTGAACTCGAAAATACTAAAATATAGGACATGATCTTATTAAATAGTATTACAATTTATAAATCATTTTATATGTCATTAAATACATAGTAATTATACGACTAATTCCGAATGTCCAATAATTTTATGCAATCTGCTATTATTGCAAAAGTTTAGGGAATTTAAATCGTTATTGGCAAATAAAAATTCATCTAATTCACAAAAGTACAAAAGCAGCACCCAAAAATTAAATCTGTTCGCCTTCATTAATGGAAATATATTTTATTATTTCTATTTTCATTCAGAAAATTTTAAAATTTATAATAATCAAAAGTAAAGAATCGACGAATCTTTATGTTTATGTCGGCTGAACGCACCAATTTTCTTTGAACTGATAAAACAATAAATGTTTAGTTTTTGTTATGCAACTGATTAATTATATATGTCAAACGTTTGCCAATTGCTTCTACGACTACGACCAAGACTGTGTATCATTTTAATTACTAGAATATAGAATTTCAGAAATTAATGCCATTTTGTTTGAATTTTGTTACGAGTAAAGAATGCTTTCGGATGAATATGAATATAATAGTGTACTAAACTAATAACAATTTATCCATATACAATTTGCACTTACAGAATGAATTACAAGGATTACCAACGCAACGCAATGCATTACATTGCGTTGGTACTCCTAGAGTGATTGTTAACGGATGAATAATAACGATTATTTCAACTTTAAATTTTTTTCTTAGTAAAGAATGTCTACCGCTAAATTTATTTATCTAAACTCGATTTCTCTTGATTAAATCTCCCTTTTGAAATAAATTAAACCTAAATCCTTAGAGCAATAAAAGGAAAATTAGAATACGGAGCGCTTGATAAAGTATTGAGTTGAAATCTGCTATTTAAGCACATATTTTTAACTTTCAACTTCCTTAATAGTTTACATAAATGAGGGGCGGTCAGCTTAGCTACCGCAGAATATATTACTACTAGTAATAAATAGTTTATAATTTAGTTAAATTTACATTATGTACACTAACAAAATAAGATGTGAACCACAAAATTTTTATTCAGAGTTAGCCATAAAAAAACGGCCAAATCACAGATTCATATAGAATAAACCCATTCATTATTTCGTGCGGTTTTTTAAACAAGTTTCAACCATAAATCATTTTTGACGTTCATTAAATACGAAAGTCATTACTTAGTGACAAATTTTAGCAAATATTTAACAAATATTTTGAACTTGCCAGTTTTGTTTATAAATGACAGTTAAAATATGATTAAAGGATTCTATCAAATCTCTACATAAATGACTTTCTTCGTCTTAACTTCCAGGTTGATAATACTGGCACCGATGTTTTGTCACCACTTGTATGGGACGTCTTCAGGGTTTAACAGTCGCGCTGAAACTGGAGAGCTTCAATGCGACTATTATGTCCTAAAAATGCTCCATACAAATGGTGACGAAACAACGGTGCCAGTATTATCGAAGACGCGGTTTCAGCCCGGAAGCCAAAATGAAGAAAGTATAGACAAACACCGCGAAAGTCCACGAGGCAGATTTACTCTATATAGATGAGCTTATTTCAGAGATGACTGCTACAATAATCTTTCTCGATCATGATCGGCTCCGAAAAAAAAAAATTCGTGGTTCACGCTTTATATTATATACTTAGAATACCTAGTTTTTCTTTATAAAAGAATACATTACGTCACACGCGTTGTGTACAAATTTTGACTACAGTTGTCGTTGGGAGCGAGAAAAACACTATACACATTAGTGTTTGTTTGACCGCCATCATTTGTAGTTATCCTTTGTTACAATTAATGTGTTATTTGTATTTATCGGTGAATTTATTTCATAATTTTTTATTGCTTAAGCACTTTTTTAAACTATTCTTATATGTATAACACTTGTTATTACAGAACGGAATTTAAAAAACGTAACTGTTTTCAATATTTACATATATTAAGATGTTCAATATTCTACTCCAAGTTACTACAATGTGAGCAACAATGAGTGACCTGATCCTACACTTCTTTCCATACATATCACCTCAATATTTACTTCCTCTTAAAAGTGAAATTAGACAGTGTCTCACGCAATTCTAATAATTATAATAAAAATTTGCTGGCTACTATGTAAACAACAAATACTACTGTGAAAAAAGCATTTTCGCTGCGTATATGTGAACTGAAGTCTAAAAAGAGTGATGAAGGCTAGCATATAAGTATAAATAATGGATATTAATCACAAAACAAGTTCTGTACACTGCACGTCAATGAAAGATTAATGCCATAAACATAGAGTAGGAAAACTCACTAGAAATTACTAAATTGCTAACTTCGGATAGAAAAAAGGAAGTAAGTACTGATTTGGGGCGTGCGGAAAGTAGTAAAAGATCAGGTCAATCATTATTGCTCACTCATTATTAATAATGCAAGATTTCTAACACAAAACTACACCAATTATTGCAATAGTAATAAATAGCGTAGGCAATACATTAAATATTAAATACTGTATATTTACTACATATAAAAAAGTATGTATATAGAGCTACTACTGAAGTACTTTTATATTTCATTTCCGTTTTTGCAACCTCATATTTTTTGCCGTAATATAATTTTCTCTGACGAAACGAACTATCGTTTATCGTTTGTACTAGTTCGCCAGGTGTATACTTCTAATGTGTAGGTTAGGTGTCAGTTGATTACCAAAATGTCAATATGGCATAAGTGATTTTTAGCGCTGAAATCATAATGATTGTAAAAATATTAGTAATTGCTACATGAAGCTAGATATTTTAAGAATGTAATATTTGTCATTTTGGAAGTTATATTAATAATATACACCACTTGTTATCCGAAATACCGTATATGTGATATATATTGTACAAAAGTTTTGCATATGAAATGCTTTTCTAAAAGAATAAAATCAAATCTAATATTTTCTGGAAAGTTCGTAATGTTAAAATTTCAGGCTAGTAATAAATATTTGGAGATAACGAATATTGTACTAGACACGCTGCTTCCACACATGAAAAGTTATGTAAATATACATCTAAAATACCTAATCAAAAATGTAAAAAAGTTACCACTTGGTAGATATTTCAACAATTAAGTTGTCGTCTTCAGTAAAACACATAGTGTCTAAAATGGACAGGCAGTAAAGCTGCATAGAATCAACCCCAAATCACCCACTCTGATTCCACCAAACATTCAGTGTTCGTTCTCACGCAAACGCTCAGTGGACACAAATTTAGTGTTTGTGCGGACTCCGAGTAGTGTGTTTCGCGCGTTGTTCTACTGTGGGCCCATATTCGATTCTGTGTTTAATTTCTGCCCGGAAACAACTTAATTGTCGAAATTTTATCCAGAATGCAAATATTAATATGGCAAAGCGTTTTCTTTTTTACCTTTTTGAATATTCACTTCACCACAGTCCAACAGAATTTACATTTAAGATTCATATAATTTTAAAACCATAAATTTTCAACTGTGGAAAGTAAGCATGTATTTTTACAATTACCACTAATATAGAAATATTCCAAGTGTTTTTCTTTCAGTTAACATCAAGCCTTCACAGTTTATCAAAATCGTTGGAAAGAAAAATCACACCTTCTTGTTTACGTTACGATGAAAATGACAAAAATAATGGACTAGATGGGCGTGAAAACCAAAAAGCACTTGTAGATTAAATATCTTAAAAAACATATGATCAATATGATACATTAAGAATTGAATCTTCTTTTGAAAATACTTCATATACGTATCGTAACTAATGTGCCACCTATGTAATACAAAAATACGCTAGCAAATGATCTCTGCAAAAGTAAAAATAGTTGAGATACACGTGCAAGTGGTGAAGCTACATTATGTCTGATCTAGAGAACAAATAAGTAGTATTTAATCGAAATGCAGCTTCGCTACTTGTTTCATAGTTTATCAATACAGTACAATTTATTAACAGATATTATATGTAAGTTTATCTAAATATATATGTATGTACCAAAAAAAAACACTGCATAGTTATGTACTTCTCTTTATACATTTATCTGTAAATGTGTTAAATGGAAATAAAATCTGTATTTAATAAATAAATCTTGAAATTATATTACATGTATTATTAAGCTGAATTCTATATTTTTGTCACTATAATAAAGAAAAATAAAATGTATGCGTTTTATTACCTAACGCCTGAGAGGTTCAGCAATCCATGCACTCCGATTTTGATCGAATTTCTATACAAACATGCGACTCTCCGCCTGCGTTTTTATTGGTCAATTATTCTTCAGGGGCATGATCTTCTCATTTTCTGACTCCAGGACCGAAGACGTTATTGGATACTTATCATCTATTCGTCAGTCTACAAGTGCAAGTTTTGATACGTATTGTATACTGGTATAATAAAGAAGTGCTCTTTTGATCCGAATGATATTCTGTGCTCTGAGGAAACGCCTTCAAATACCCGTCGTTTCAATAAACTATTCATCTTCCTCTGAATCGTACTCACATCAAAATTCGTTCTGTCAATACAAACGATTCTATTTCCGCCAGTACCGTAATTGCGTTGATATACATATATGCGCATGATTGTCCCAGTGTTCTGTAATTGACTGGACTGATGGTTATTTTAGTGTACTGTGCTCAGTACATGTATTTTCTGGGGCTATTCTGTATGTATTAAAATACACATAAAAAATTTTGAAAAGTTTTATAATACGACAAAAAAGTACGATAACACGCTTAAATACATATCAGACCACAACCAGCACTAAATACAGACGATCTAGGACGACGTAAAGCGACAGTAAATATCTAGCTAGGCAATACTAAGCATAAATATCACCAGATAATCACCCAAGATTAAGATTTTGAGTGTAAGGCTCGGGCCCTGAATCAAAATAACAATGAAGGAGAAGAAAACACAGTTTTATAAATAAAACTGATAATAGTAATAATACCCACCTGGTGTTATGAGCTGCGGTCAGACTAAGGTCTGAATTTCTTACTAAAATTTTTATTAGTGCAGGTTACGTCTTTCATAAATTTTGACAGTTATGTGATGTAAAAATGCCAAACCTTCCAAAAAATGATTATAATAAAAAGAAAAATATTATGGAGTAAATATAAGACTTATTAATAGAATTTTTGCTTTATAAAATCAATAATTCGGCGCAATTTTTAAAAACTTAATTATAAAATATCTCAATATTAATTTACACCCAAATTATTACAATAGAGTTTAGACAAGAGAGAGAGAGAGGCATTACTTTTTTCATCATTTTACTCTATTAAAAAGGTGGGATAAATCCACAAAGTTTGTTAATAACACAAGAGATTACCTAACGAGAGTTAATATATTAAAAACGTGTCGTAAACAAGATGTTATTAACATTTGAATGACTTTTATAACGTTCACGTAATGTCATGGTCTAGTTTAAAGTTTTCGTATATGCACGCATCATGGTAACTTAGTTATCTATTTGGCGAGACGACACGGCTTCGTTCTTTCGTTCGGACATTTGCATGTGCGGACGAGAGAGGGAGATGTTGTTTTGTCATCATCATAGAGTGGATTGCTCATAAAAACTGAGTTTTGAAAAAAACATATGGCCATATAATTTTGGTCCAATCATTTCAATATTTTCTCGACCGCAAACGCATGTTTCGTTATCTACCGATTGTAACCGCTATTTTCTCTTTTCAAGAATGATGTCCAACTACTTCCATTAAATTTTGTACTAACTGTATATACTACTACTATATAAGTACGCTGTATGTATATTTTATTATTAATGTTAAAAAAATGTGTAAAAGAAAAAGTTGTAGGTAATTATGTGCTTAACAATATAGTCTAGCCGTATTTTTTATTGAAGCTATAATTTTTGTGTTATGACAAAAATTTGTATTTTTCCTAATGACTATTTTTTATTAACAGGTGTAAATCATTTAATTTCTATTAACGTTGTGCTCAATTACAGAAAAAATTCTTAAGAACTAGTGTAACAGATTTGGAAAAAGTTATTAGTGCTTGTTGAACAGCAAAGCAAGCAAAAGCTATGAAAAAGGAACCGATTTATTGGACTATGTAGAAAGTACTAAAAGAAGTAAAAAGAATGGCAACTTACTGATTACATTGTGTTTATCATTTTATTATGTTAACATCTATGTGCGTTCCTGCCCATCCCTATTTTCAACTCACTCCCTAGGCAATACCATCCATATTATAAAGATATCAAGTTAGCTATGCATTTTTTCCAAAAAGCAAAAAGTTCATTAAATTGAGGTCGTTAAATTGCAATTCCTTCCTCATTTAATCGTCTCTCTATCACTACTAGTTTCCGAGATCCCTATATTAAACATCGGAAGAAACTTACTTAATATATAACTATTTGAGAATACTAGCTATGTCATATAGTTTGATGTAAAGAAATTGTTCTATAACGTATGTGGCTATTACAGAGGATAGATGGCGCATCTTTTGAAATAACTACACACACACACACACACACACACACACACACACACATTATACATAATATAATTTTCTTCTTTTTAAAGCAGATATCATCTTATTTAACTCAAATTTCTAATTTAGTCAGTAGCATAGGTTTAATACTTCAGAATTTACAAAAATTGTAATGAATTCAGAAATATTACATACTTATGTTTTTTAAAAACTATTACATTAAAGTAGAAATAGGACAGGAAAGAAAAACAAAAGTATAAATAACACTAGTTATTTGAAATGGCTGGAAATTTCTGGCAAAGTTCACATCAGTAAGAGGTTATTATGTTAATAGATATAATGTATTAAAAGGATATTTTTACAGCCAGCAATGGTTGTTAGATAAACAAGATTTAATCAGAGAAAGACAATTTGATCTAAGTATATTAACAGAAGAAGAATATCAAAAAATTCATATTTTCTTTGCAAGTGGTAAGCAATCGGAAAGAAAACATATTATTTCTTCATTTGTTTTGCCTTAGTTATTCAGACTTTAGGAGAGCAACTTAAACTACGCCAACAAGTTATAGCAACTGCGACGGTTTACTTCAAAAGATTTTATGCTAGAAATTCTTTAAAATGTATTGATCCACTTTTATTAGCACCAACATGTCTATTTCTAGCTTCTAAAGTTGAGGAATTTGGTGTTATTTCTAATTCACGTTTAATTACAACATGCCAGACCGTAGGTATGTATTCAATTACTTTCCCATTTTAAATGTTCCTATAATTCCATTCTAGTGAAAAATAAATTTAGCTATGCATATACTCAAGAATTTCCATACAGGACAAACCATATTCTCGAATGTGAATTTTATTTGCTAGAGAACCTAGATTGTTGTCTTATAGTTTACCAACCATACAGACCACTGCTACAATTGATGCAAGATCTTGGTCATGAGGAACAGTTATTAACATTGGCTTGGAAAATTGTTAATGACTCTTTAAGAACTGATGTATGTTTACTTTATCCACCTTATCAAATTGCAATAGGTTGTATGCAGATTGCTTGTGTTATACTGCAAAAAGATCAGCATAAAACATGGTTTGCCGAATTGAATGTTGATATAGAAAAAATACAAGAAATTGCTAGGTATATAATCAATTTAATTGAATTGTGGAAACAGTATGATGAGAAAAAGGAAATACAGGGTCTTCTTAATAAAATGCCTAAGCCAAAACCCGCACCACAAAGATAGACCATATATTTCAAAATTATTTAAAATGTATTTTTTTTTAAATTTTTTTGTACAAAATAAATAATTTATGTGTAGTAAACATGTTTCTGTTTTAATATTAAGCAAATAATTAATTTCAAACCATAATAATTACAAACTAAAATGTTATCAAGTATAAATATATCAATAAAAAGGTTTAGAAAAATATTGTATTTATTACATTATTTTTTATAAAATTCAAATAAAATATGAACCATATTCATATTAAAACATCTTTCATATTTTTAAAATAATTCTTAAAGCTGGTATAACAATTTTCAAATTCTCCAGAAAATACATGTTATTCGTCTTTACTTTGAGCTGGTAACAACTTGTGGCGTCTCATGTTATTGATGACACCATCTAAAGAAGTTGTTTTCTTCTTAGCACTACCTTTCAAAGCATCTTCACCATCTTTTCGCATTTTTAATTTTGGTAAAGTAACTTCATCCATAAAATCAAAGTCTGATTTATCTTCTTCTCTGCAAAATAGTCATATTACCATGTGATCTGTATTATATAAAAAATAATAATACTGTTTAATTTCATTCAAATTTTCAATAGGAATAGCCTGAATTTCTGGTGTAGGTGATTTATAACCCGGACTTTTCCATGTTAATTCTGGAATTTCACCATTTTCCAACATCGTATATAATCTATCTATCTCCTCAACAGTAGGCTCCCAAGGCCCTTTATGATCCTTAAATTCATCATCAGAACAATCCACATTCCATTCACTACTCATAATAAATTCTTTCTAAACTATAATAGTAATTGCTACACTGTCAGTGCTATAAAATTCTCAAACAAACCATCACTATTCGTATATCATAAATTCATGAACGTCCAAATCATAAATTTGGTAGGATTTAGTTCTTCTTTGTGAATAAACTAGAATTACTAGTACATTGATTTTTTTAAATAAATTAATGATTTGGGACATACATGTAAGAAATTCACGTAAATTTTAAAATACACTTCAGAAATGCTTTTCTAAATTGTTTTACATTTTTTCTTGTTTAAAGATGTAAATATATTGAATTATAAACATAGGTTAAATTCACAAAATGCTGTAGTTATCAAAACAATTTAATGTTTTTATTTTGAATTAACGTACCTAGCGCCATCTAATATATAAATCGATGACTAATCTAACGTATAGGAATTTTATAAATACGGTATGAAAAAATACAACTTTTTCAAAATGATTCTTCCATAGATAGTTAAGTAGTTCACCATCGTAAAACAACAGTTAAACGGCGTTTAGTAGAAGGAGCATCAGAAGGCCGAATAGCTGTAAAATAGACATTCTTTCCGCGCAACATAGAGAATTTTCTTGGACACTCATAAAAATTAGGCAAGTAAACTGTGGAGACAAGTTTCATGGTGAGACAAGTCGAAGTTTGAGTTTCATAGTAATAAACGTCGCATATTTGTTCACTGTCACGTGGGAAAAAACTTAGATCAGTGTATATTGAAAACAGTTAAACACGGAGGGGGGGGGATAACGCTATGGTCTTAAGGGATGATTACCTTGGAAAATTAGTCCAAATAATAGAAAGAACAGCGAAGGATATGTATCTGCTGGGGCACGGAATTCTAATAGGATTTGACATAATTGACGAGGGATTCGCGTACCAACGACACGACGATTCCGCCATCGAAATAGTAAAAACCTTTTTGAGTCAATCAAAAAAAGAAATTCTGAGTTTAGTTTATTCAATAGGGCTACAAACTGGACTTTAATGAGGTCATGTCTCTTCGAAGTCTAAATTGTAGCCCTATTGAATTTATTATTTGAACGTAAAACTTTACCCAACAGTAAGGGTAAGATTTGGAACAATATGAAGGAAGACTATCTTCAACAATTAATGGACTATAGACCGCGCATTTGTAACGCTACTATTGAGACAAAAGGCAGATATTTTGATTAAAATAAATATATGTGTTACATTAGTACTTAAATATTCCTATAGTTTATGAATAAGTTTTATTAGTGCATGCATAAATTTCATCTATTTTATTTCACAGTAATACTATAGTTTTATGTAGAGCGATTAAATTTATGGACGGCAGTGTATGACGATATTTTATTTTTTGTTCTAGTTCACAATGCACCCTTCTATAGATAAAATTAATATCTATTTATAAATCTATTAAATAATAACTCTTTATAAATGCTGTTTGAGTTTTTACAAAAACAAATTTTTATAATTGTAATTATATGCAGAATGTTTAAATAATCATTCTTTTAATTCGGAGTTCACCATTCTACATTCGGAAAATAAAGGGATAAAGTTATCACTACTTGAAACTATAGAAATAATCAAACTTAAAAATGTAATAATTCATTAAATGACCCAAGTAGGTTTGAATAATTCTCTTCATTGCTAAATTTATTTCCTTGTAATTGTATATCACCCTCATTCCTAAAATAGTTTAGGTGACCGGAATATATTCAGCTTGTTAAATTTACATTTGTCCGAAGAAGTCAGTGTTAGCAAAACAATTGTTACTATTTTAAATAGATATTATCACAAAACTGAGTTTTTGTGTTTAAATTGTAATCATGTTCTTTTTTAAATTGAGGCATTATTTTTGTTTTATTTCAGTACACATATTTGACAAACCAGAAGCATTTATCATTTCTATTGCTTTTAAAATATACCAAAACAATATAACTGCAATTATGTTTCTTCACCCACTTTATTTGTAGTACTTTCTAAAAAAAAAAACTGATAATTACATAGACAATTAGTATGTTTTATACTTCTATAAATTTAAATGGTGCAAGGAGACACTGATTATTACTTGGTTACATTAGCTAATTCTTTATTTAAAAAATAGATACATAATAATAAAAATGAGGCCTAATTTACATATTAAAATAAAAAAAGATATCACATTTAATATTTATCACTTGTTTGTATGTATATTTAAATGAAATAAGAAGTCTTAATTTTTAAATAAAATAAAAATACAACTTAATTCACATGTTGAAAATCTCCACCTTTTTGTGCTTTAAATTTCTTTATTCGACTATAAAATTCTTGACGTACATCAGCTAGCATTTCAGGAGTTAATTCTTTCAAAATTTCTGATATTTTAATTTTCAATTCCTCCAAATTACATGGCCATTGATTTACATTTCCATATATTCTATGCTTTATGTACCCAAAAATAAAAAAACCACAAGGAGATAAATCTGCAGATCTTGCTGGCCAGCAAATAATATCATCTTTGCTAATAAGTCTTTTAGAGAATGTCATTTTCAAAAATGACTAGACTTTTTGCAGTATGAACAGGTAAACCATTCTGCTATAGCCAAATTTCATCAAAATTAATATCAATTGCATGAACAGAAAGAATTATATTGTTTTCGTAAGAAATGTAAATATTTTTCAGCAGTTAAATGACCATCAATAAAAATTGGACCAATAACCCAATCATTTAAAATTCCAACCCAAACATAGAGTTTTTGTTGATTTTGCTTTTTTGAAGGTGTATTTACTTTTACATGTATAGAACTTCTTGACCAGTAACGTATATCTGCCAAATGGTACTGATAACCATCTAGTGTAAAGCAAGATTCTCCAGTAAACAAAATACTTCATATAAAATTTTCATCTGTCTATTTTTCTCAAAACAGCATCACAAAATTTTAACCTCTTTCTTTGATCATCAGGATTAATTTCTTGTGCAAACTGACAATTATGTCCATTTTTATGTAAAACATTTGTAATTGTTCTTGGATGTACACCTAATCGTTCAGAAATCTGTGTTAAAGAGCAGTTCGGATTTTCATCTGCAAAACAACAAATTTCGTCTTCCTTATATTTTTGTTATGTAGAAGATTTTTGAATTTTAGAATCATCTTCATTAATACATTTTCTGAATGATCAAGACATCCTGTAGTTTCAAATGTATGAGTAGTATCTAATACTGTTTGTGCAGTAGGCACAGGACGATTTTCAAAAGCTTTACCAAAAAACTCCTGTCTCTTCAGTTGAATTATCTGAATAATACCACTTAATTATTTGTACTTTTTCTTCAGTTGTAAAAATTGGCATTTTCTGAAAGGCGTAAGTGTAAACAACGTAATTAATTGCAGCAATAACTCAAATTCTAATCACTAAAAATAAATAAGGATTTAAACTAAACCATATGACTAGACGTACTTTTCTACATCAAGTTTGTTAACTCTTTTACATTAAAAAATCTAATGATGTAATATTTTCTTCTAACTAAAATAAAATTTTACATTAGTTAAAGAAACCGTTTCCTAGAGGGCAACCATAGATAAGAAATAAGAGGGCAACTACAAAAAATTCAACTACCAAAGAATTGTTTAATTTAGGGAAAACTTCTCTATTTTCGTGTATTATACGCAATAGATGGCAGGATTACATTGAGAAAACTTCGTAATTAGTTGAAAGCAGAGCCAGTATTGTTGAAAATACTTAAGTATTTGTATGAAACGCTACTTTTGTATATATTTTTTTAACGATTCTAGAAAAATTTTTGGTGTTCTCCTTCATTTGCCCTCTTTTAAACAAGAGATTCACTATCACAATGTTCCTGGCATAATTCGAACGTACTACCTTTCTATAATTACAGAAAATTGTAATACACATATTTAATATAAAATTTCCTGCTTAAAACTTTTTTAATTTATAAATATTATTTTTGAGTAATCATTTTATTTTTACTTGCTATTTGTGAACTTTCATTTGTATTTGTACGTAGTACACAGAGTATGTTAAAAACTTTATTTGTTATTGGTACATATTATTTAAGGTAATTTTGATGAAGTCTGTGGTTAACTTAATCACTGAAGGTTGATAGATAGCCCCTTTCCACATTAATTTTCGTAATTCTGTATACGTGTTTCGACAACTAAATTGTCATAATCAGCAGATAATTAAACAGTGTCGCACCTGGAAAACTACGGCAAAATACCCGTACGGAACAAACTCCGCACACGATCTATACCGTTGAAAGCCAGCGTACGCTTTGTTTAGTGATTTAAAAAAATACGTATTTTTTAATTTAGTAATACTTCATGTACTTTATAACATTCTATTTAATATACGTAGAACTTTTGATTGTGTATAATATACATAGCCAAAAATAGAACGTACATAACAGTTATTTTAAAATAATTTTATATTAGTTAATATACAATGTGGTATATACGAGAATGCAAAGCAAGGCTTAAATCTTGCTTTTCTATAATTCAGTTTATTTATTAATGATTTACTAATATCTCTTAACTGCCATTACATTTCTGGCTGTGCTAGTGATATTAAAATACACAATATCCAGTAGGTGATTGCCTTAAATTTCAAGCTGATTAATTGGTTGTTATTTAAACAACTGTATTGTGGGTTCTTTTACACGTATTTCTTCTTTATTAACTATTCATATAGTGTAAATGATAAGCCTTCGATGAGAAATCAGAGATTAGGGGTCCTGACATCTTCTTCGATTCTAAATCTACTTTCAAGACTTATATTGCCTGTTTGCAGTAGTTCATGTAGATCACTTAATTTCATTATGCGGGTTTCTTGTTATTTCAGCGCTATTAACTTAATCAAATCTCTTTATTGCCCATTTATTTTAGATATGCTAAAATACGCGCTACAAAAGTTTGACATCCTTTGAATATATAATAGTTTGCAGTTTATTGAGAGTCCGTTCATTATCTGAGCTTTTGCACCAACACAGTATGGCGTTGTTGATTTCTTGACGAGACCTTTTCTATGCGAGATTTCGGATAGACATCATTTTATCATTTCATATTCCTCATCTATAATCTAAGGGTATCTGTGCCTTCAGACTACCTATAACTAGAATCAACTGTTTGCAAAGAACACCCATTATTAATATGCAATATCGCAAACAAAATTACAGAACTAATACTAGGGCAGGGACTAATCCGAAAATTTCAGAAATAGCTATGAAGAAAACACATTATATGCAAATAAATAACTTCGAAATATTCATCATTATATTCCATGCACTTTTCCATACATTCAAACTAATCACTGAAACATTTATTCTATTCTGAAGTTGACACACACAAAATACTTAACGACTTCTACAGAGTAAGCAAAACTATGGTCTCATATTTTATTTTTGATTGCACGAAACTGAAACATGGCATGTTCAGGGTTGTTTTTAGGCGACTCTTCAATGACTTTGGGTAAGCAAATTGTTGGATATCATCCATTGTACGATGATCTAGAAAAGAAATTTCCAAACTTTTTCCCCTAGTGACCATTTGCTGAATTTTTTCCATAGACTTTCAGCTTGCAGAGTATTGATTTTTCCTAAACCTGTTAATTTCAAATGTATTTCTCATAGTTACTTACTTTAATAGAGCTATCGAATAGACAATTGTAAAGAAACCATGTAAAAATCAAGCCCTGGGGCATATATAGACCACTTTGGGAAATATAGCTCTAGAGCAATTGTAGCACATGACCAGATTTTTCTATGTAACATTCAACCATTTTCTCTAGAAGTGACTCGCAATTGAACATCCTTTTGTTGTCAAATTTATTTTGAAACATTCGATTGTTTCTTAATAATGCTTAAAATATCCGTGATTCAATTTTTTTAGTATTATTTTTGCGCTATTTGACTTAATCTTTTTTTTGATCAATCGATCAATTATGCTATACCTAACGAGAACAAAATCGTTCTTCTTTAAACATTAGAGGTACAGCATCGATATTTTACGCAATAACAGATGTTGCCGAACGATTTTATTTTGGTTGATCCTGGTGCGAAGTACCTAAAAACTTGGCTTTTTGAACTCAGCGATATAATGATGTCTAACACGGAATATTTTGACAATCACACAAAAAATATCATACTTTTGTTAGGTTACATACCAGTGAGCATGTGTCGATTGCCGTCAACCAGCGTTACCAATTTTCCACTTTTTCTGACTGGTACTTAATTAATTCTTTTGTTGTAGTTTTATTTCATTTCCAACTATTTTTATTTATGTTTTTCTTTTTTGCTGGCTCGATTTTTTTGGAGTTAATAAAAATAATTACTTTCGTTAATGTACTATTTTCTATTTCATTAAAATGCACAGTAACAATTACCCATTTCTTTGTGAGAAAAGATTATCTGTTAATGTTCATTTGGTGACGAATGGGGTTTTGAAGTTTTACAAAGTTAAAAATTTAAATAAGGGTTATTGAACAAAAGCAGCCTAAATGAAAGATTGGATAAGTATGGTATAGGAAATTGTGTGCAATAAAACAACATAATTTTATTAATTAGGCATATATGTATTTTACAATCACAAAGTTTTATAAATATTGCTATTTTAGATTTAAAAAATTCATTTTACACAGTAACAGTATTTTCTAATAGAATAGAAAATCTCGCAAGAATATTTCTTTCCTATATACACTTGAGCTAAACTGATTGCGCTCATCTATCCTAACAAAAAAAATCGTCACACTCTGTTAGGATACATGGCGTGCTGCGCTTGAAAATTAAGGACAAAATAAAATACAAAAATGGAACGTTCACAAAATAACATCGAGTTTCAATAGGTTATATACAAAAATATACATAAAATTAAACGAATATACAATAATTATACAAAACAAATATTATAAAAGATCCGTAATAAAGAATATTAAAGTATAACACGTTAATAGTTACATTTGTTCGAGAAACTTTTTTCTTAAGTGTTTTTATATTCGTAAAAAAGATCACACAAAAATTAACGCAATAAATGTATTAACGTATGAGGAAAGATTACATTAATCAAACTCATGATAGTAGAATAATAAATGATGATTATATTATTAACACGGTAATAATTCTAATACAAATATTAGATAGGCCAATTCGTTACAGTTAATCGTTGACGAAATCATTTTATTAAAAAATATACATTTTTCTTTTTCAATTTCAACTATACAAAATTCTTTGGTATAATATATATTTCTTTATTTAATAACAAGTTTCCCATTCTAGAAATCTAATCAACCATCAAATATTTTAACAAAAATTTCTTCACAAACGATTTCTTTTCATTAATTGGAAGCTCAAGTAGTTTGAAATTATTGCAACAAAATTAAAAAAAAACGAGTTTAGAAAAGCATTAAAAAAACATGATCTTGTATAAATTATATATCGAGAAGAAAAATTATTATTAATCGTTGTTTAAAAAAATTGAATTTCACTATATACGATTTAAGAATTGACAATATATTACCAGTATTTTAAAAATACTGATGCATCTTATACATTTTTTTTTATTTTCTTCTGATATGTACAACTATTTTGCCCAAGAACAACATGTTTGAAAATCAAAATTCATTCATTTCGTATTGGCATTAAAATTTAAAGTTTTAACCGCTGTAATTGATCGATACTAAAACGCTCAATTTTCTAAAGTTGGCAGTACATTTATATATACAAGTTTTGTTTATCAACGTGTTCCTTGAAGTAGTTAGGGATTAAAACAATTATTGCTTTAGTCCATATTAATGTAGCGTTATGTGTATTTTGAATTTATAATTCTGAAGAATTCTAGCACCACCATATACCATTTACATGTTTCAATCATTAATATATTTCTGAAATTACAAATTGTGATTTAGTAATATAATATTCACATAATTTACAATTTTAATTCCTTTTTAATTTTGGTGTAGTATATGGTTACATATCTTTATGCAGTTTTTTTCCGAAGTGCTTCTACAGGCATAAATTATATTTTAACCTCATTGTTATGTAGTTGTTACCTAATTAGATCTTTATAACTTGATTTGGTCTTCATAAAATATTTATTAATATGCCTTAACAATTGAATGAAAATATTTTTTTAACATTTAATTTTTTCAAATATTTAATACAATAAGTGTATAATTAGTACCTTTATTTAACTGTTTTTCTGCAACAACAGAATGAACACTATCATTTACACTACTTCACTTTTCAATTAATTTGCAGCAATTTTAAAATGTGGATTAATTAGGATTTAAAAATCCCGCTAAAAATATAGTAATGAAAAGAATGATCCAGGTTATAAATTATGTGCTTGAACTGCAATTAATGTTTTTATAGAAGGTATTTAAAATATACACTTACAAAATCAGTGTGAAGTTAATTTAAATATTAGACAGGTATTCTATGCATAATATGTGTATATGAACAAAGTTTTCTGTTTCGGTGTTTGTGAAAGCTTATGATATTATCTTAGCATTTGCAAATAATCATATACTTTCAGATTTTGGTGAAATATAATTCGTGTAGATAGTCAAAAGTTGACTTTTATATCAATTATTTTCAGTGATACATAGAATTTTTTCTTTAACATTTAGTTGTTTCAAAATAGAATTTGAAGTTTTATATTTGAAAAATGTATAGTATAGTTTGAGCAATAGTGAACATTTTTCTATATTATATGACATTGTGTAATTTTTAGAAAAACATATAAAATGAAATACTGATAAAGTAAGTATAGTGCTAACATATGTGTGCAGATTACAAGCTCTAGAAGCTTGTATTATTTTATTTGTGTGATTACATTTAAATTATTTGATTTATTGTCAGTTATGGTTCTTTATATTTTCATTTTTAATAATATAAACGTTGCTTTACCTATATAATGTATTTGAGAGGAATAATCAAAATAATCTGAACAAATAATATAGATAAATTAATGATCCATAGTGTATTTTGAAAATATAATAAAATACAAATATTGCCATAACAAATTAAAGCAATGAAATATGGCAAAATTATGTAAGTATTAATTTATAAGTTAATAATATATAATATTGATAATGTATAAAAAAAATAAAGAGAGCTTCATTTTTTTGCTCCATATATTTTCAATTCACATTCTTGTAGAGTTCTACTTCTTAGTAGTATACTCCTATGTAGTAGGTATATACATATATCTAAGTCGTATTACCATACTTATTGCCTTATTTATTTGATTAAGTACTACAGAAGTTCTAAATACTTATTTACCTTCTTTTTTTTAAGCTTAATACATTTAAGAATAAAACAAGAGGTATTTCAGTTTAAGTAAATTTTCATCACTTGATTATGTATCTAATCAGAGTTGGAAACTTGGAGCATATTTATGAAGTTATTGTTTTTAATTTGATTGAGATTGTGAGGTTATATATAACTGTACGTTAAGTGTGCTGAAAGTGTAAAAAATATATGAATATTCAGTTGGTATTTTATTTGGTGTTGTAATAAAATGGGCTTAATTTTCAATAAAGTTAAAGAAAGTTAGAGTATTTTCGAATAATGTTTTGTGTTTGTTTAAATAAGCAATCATTCAAATACATACTTATTTTGGATTACGTGAATTTTTGTATTTAATGCATTTCTTTACGTTGTTTTAAAGACTTCAAGAACATCGATAGATAATACTATAACAGAGGTGTCATAGTCATAGAAGTTGATTATGTCTTTGAATATTGATTTTCGACAATATTGTTATAAGTTGGTTTATACAGCTATTAATATAACTTTACTTTCCGATTAATTTTTAATCATAATTTCTTCAATTAATTTAATTGTCTAGTTTCATTTTAATGTTCAACGTGTTCATTTCGGCGGCAGAACAGTAAAGGAATACTTTTCTTTTTATTAATATTAATTAACTATGTGTGAAGTTTCTTCGCCTCTTAAAAAATGAGTTAATTCAAAAAAAGTCAGTCTTCTTCCAGTAGCGTGTTTTCTTCCATGTTCGTTTTTAAATGTAATATTTAAACTGTAGTTCACTAATGCGTCACTCTTCGTTTGTGTTTTTGTTTATACAATTTTAACAGTATTTATATACACCTGTATATTATACGTGCGTCGCCATAGTCCCCCGTTTAATGGTGGTAGCTGTTGAATTCGGAACGATATATTGGCTCGTCGGTGAATTCGGTAACCTAGTTACCTGTGGAATAGAACCGTTTGCTCCGTTGGCCACTACCGTATTAACGACGTTAGCACTTGCGGTCACCATACCACTGGAGTTTATTAAGTTCCTCGAGGAATCCCTTGAATATGGTGGAGGAGCCGGTGTAGCTACAGGATTGGCAGTGTTGGGTGTCGGCAATCCGATATTTGTGTTTCGCAAATATGGATTACCGTACGTCGCACTAAATCTGGGATCTATACCTGGTATACTGCCGTTCGGTATATTCTGACTCGATGCCATGTGAATGTCGCTCAAATCAGATAGAGGCAAATTGGCGCCTGACACGGGTACTTGATGCGATTGTAGAGAATTCAATTGAAGTCTCGTAGATTGCAGACTTTGATCTAATGATGATGAGATTGGAGGTTGCATTATTGGCGGATTGTAGTCGCGTGAGTAATCGACGTAGGGTACATAGCCATTGTTGTTTTGACCATCCTATAAAAACAAAACAAAATTTTAAGAAGTAAAAATCAAATTTATATTTGTGAATTTAAATGTTTCTATTCTAGTATCCTAAGTTAATTTTATTTTGTAAACAATTTAAATTTTTGTCATAATTAAGTTTTAGAGCTAGAAAGAGACACTATCGGAAATAGATAAAAATGCCACTAAAACATGTGATCTACTTTTTTAAAAACTTGTACTCAAGAAATAATAATATGGCAGAAAAAAGTGGTATAATTATCTTAATATTTAAGAATTCTTAACAAGTTTTTATGCAAATGTTAGTAATTTATTTAGCGGATGAAATGAATTATTAAAATTAATGCAGAGTTGTGCAATAAAAACCCAAACCCAAACTTATAGTTGAATGTGACTAGCTAAAGTCGATAAATGTTACATGAATAAAAATTTCTTTTAAATCAACATGACATAAATATCAGGTTGTTACAAATGTAATTCCGTTTTTTCCTTCAGTCTGAACTGAATCGCACCTGTGTGAAGACGTGTATGTTTTTGGTGAAAATTGTTATTGTATTTGTAGAAAAGGGTATTTATTTTGAAGTGTGTACCTGTTCCATTTCTTGGAAAGATTACTACACCTGTCCTTGTCTCGCCTATGGGAATGCTGTCGGCAAGAGATATTCGGGCAATTTACCTCTTTCAATTTAAAAAGGGATTAAATGCAGCTACAGCAACGCGAGAAATTAATCAGACGTTCGGTGAAACCACGTGTAATGAACGCACATTACGGCGATGGTTTAAAAAATTCAGCGAGGGAAATTTTGATTTGGAAAATGAGCCTCGCGGATATGCGCGTAGCACCGTTAATGACGACGAGCTGCGTGTAGAAGTTGAAAGTAATCCGTCGACAACAGTGCGTAGCCTTGCAGAAACATTTCAAGTGTCCATTGCCACCATTAGTCTTCACCTTTCTTCGATTGGCAAAGTGAAGAAACTCGATCGATGGGTGTCGCACCAATTAACGGAGGCCAATAAGCTCCGTCGATTAGAGGTGGCTACCTCTTTGGCTAATCGACAGAAAGTTGAACCGGTTCTTCATCGAGTGGTAACGTGTGACGAAAAGTGGATACTTTATGATAATCTGAGACGGTCAGGACAATGGTTAGATCGAGATGAAGCACCAAGGCAGCATGCACGAGCATCACTTCACCCGCGAAAGATTATGGTGACTCTATAGTGGACCAGTAAGGGTATTATTCACTATTCGTTTTTGCAACCTGGTGAAACCATCACGGCAGCGTCCTATTGTGCCGAACTGGAAACTATGCATGGAAAATTGAGCCGCTTGCAGCCCTCACTAGTCAATAGACATGGACCCATACTTCTTCATGATAATGCAAGACCTCACGTTGCACGACAGACAATCCAAAAACTTTCGGAATTTGGTTACAAAATTCTCCCTCACCCACCTTATTCACCTGACCTTTCGCCAACTGATTTTCATTTTTTCCGAAGTTTAGACAATCACTTAAAAAATAGGGACTTCCCTGACCGGGAGTCTGTAATAGCAGTGTTTGAGCAATATGTCAGCCGTCAAAACCTAGATTTCTTTTCAAAGAGAATTTTTCAGCTTCCAGGCCGTTGGCAACAAACTATTGATGTAAATGGAGACTATTTTGCAGAATAAATATTTATATTTTTGTAAATTTAGACTTTTTTTATTCCTTACAAAATCGGACATTTCATATGTAACAACCTGATATATTAATAGTTCGTGTCTAGTTACTTTATTCTTCAATACCTGTTTCATTAATCGATATATAGCAATGCACTTTTCCGAGGTGGAAAAGAGAATGAGAAACTTACAAAGTAATTTACATTATAAACACCATTATGCATATTTAATACGGAAATTATATCCAAAATTTGAGCAAATTTCACAAAAGGTTTATTGTCAACAAATATTGATAAAACTCTACTCTTCGCTACCAGGTTATTGGGAGGATATGTTCGCCAGATGAATTTGTGAAGGAAGTGAATTTGGCAAGAAACGGTCTTTTCAAAGCTACCTTGATGACACCAATAAATGAACTGGTTCAATTTCTTTACGATATAGTAGGTGATAAAATAATTAAAAGTATCGTTACTGTATAATGAATAACAAATAATTGATAAAAGAGAAGTTTTTTTATTCGTTAAAACAGTTGAAAATATAAATAAGATGTAAAACAATATTAACGACTTCTATATATTTGAGCGTAATATAAGATACAACCTAAGTAATGTATATGAAGTAATAGACATACAATTTGAAACTTTGTAGTGACTTCAGACTTAGTGCTACTAATGATACAATCGTCTTTCAGGTTTCGTTATTTATATTGCTGGCTTCTTCAGGATCTATTGGTGACGCGCTGTCTACGACAACCACTTTATGAAAGTGGTAGAATGGTGTTTTCCCACAAGATGATGCTAAAATCATCGTATATATTTTGAAAGGTTATCAAAGAATGTAACTAAAACAATATTCCTGATTTCAGTCCATTCATAATGTAAAAAAAATTAATACCTTAAGGTAATTCTGAAATAATAACAGGAAATTGATGCTTAGCATAGGCCAGGTTATCATCCTAGTGTAGTCAAGGGCTCTAGTCCTTACAGATCTGCCTCTTTACAAATTCATATGCCTTCAAGGTCTGTTACAGGTATCTACTATTATTTGAGGTTATTTTTAAGATATTTATGTAATAAAGAATACTGATTCATCACAGCAATAATTTTATGGGCAGCATATAATATTAAACAAATTACTGTTTCAATTAACTGCATACTTACATTATTGCAGAGGAACTTTTGAAGAAATCGTAATAAAATATTAAAAAGAAGTATATATTACTTATTGTTAATGCAAGCTAAAACTATTGAACTGATCATTTCGTTACAGTTTTAATATCTTCTTATAGTTTTAAGTAAACAACTATGTAATATATGTTACTGCTGAATATAACACCATCTTTGTCGAATTGCCTAAATAGGTTACTATTTTTTAAAGATGTGGAGTACCAAGTTATTAAAGTGTTCAAGAGTATATGAAGTTCCAAGAATTAATCTATAACAGTATTGGTTCCTATTATTTTATAGTATTGCTAACATTACTTTTGGATTGTTCGGTAAGTTATTAAATAAAACTAAATATTACCTAAGTAGAGGAATAAAATGAAGTCACTTTTTCATAACTTAGTTTACAGAAACATTTTACAATTGAAATAACAACTTTTAATAACTATTGCTAACAGACATTAGATTATTTAAAGCTTTTATGACAAAAGCAAGTAAAAATAAAATCTATTAAAAAAAACATACTTTTGGTGGAAATGATGGTTCTGTATAATCTGCTGAATATCTATAGATATCTTGACCAGGAACGTTTACAGGACCTGCTAGAGGTACGCCAATCCTAGTGATGACCGATTCACTACCAGTTTCCGATTCTGCACCGGGAATATAATCCATATCACAGTGCATGTTGCTATTCGAAGAACCTGTTCTTAAATCCAATTTTAAATCCGATATGTTAGAACTTCGATCTGATTCCTTACATTGTTTTTCAATCGTATTTACATCACCACCTAAAAGAATATTTTTAAGACAAATAGATATTGTAATGTCAATAAATTACCTTCAGGTGGAGTTTTCTTGTTGTTCTGTCGCTTATATAAGAACGATATGAGTATTATTATACTTAAAACAGCAAACAATCCAATGCCACCAGTAATAATTGTCAGTAAAGGAATGTTTTCTAAAAATACAAATGATATACTATTTGAAAAAGTTTTATTACTTTAAGCATATGACTTACTTTGTGGCATAAGATTTATTTCAACAACATCACTTCCATAAGCGTTTGTTACACTGCAATTGTATGTTCCGAAGTGCTTTTCTTGAGATTCTCTGATGATGAGCGTAGATTTGACGCCTTCAGGTAGAGGATCCTCCAAAATCGAATAATCTTGATCGTGCAAGTCTACTTCGCGTCCGTTAAAAGTCCACGAAATCTTTTCCGGCGCCGGGATTGAAAATGCTGTGCATTCTACTCTCACGTTGTCTCCTTCGATTCCGAATTGAGTTTTGTGACTAATTATGGAAGGAGGACCTGTTTGATCGATAATTAGAATGGAGAATTACCACAGCGAAATTCGAAAATAGGTTAATTAAGCTTAATTTAAGTCAATTTATATATCACAAGTAATTGTATAAAAAGGTGCTGTGAGATTTCGTTCTATTAAGTGTTTACTGCAATTTTAGAAAATACAAAATCAAATTCGTGTGAACTAAATCAATATCTTAACATTATATGAACATTTTGCTCGCTCAAAATTTTGGTGACTTTGGAATGTGGTATATAATGATTCAAGCATAGATGAACTCAAATAGACGCTAAGCTAACCGTCCAATTTTCTTATTATAAACAATTTTTTCTTGAGAGAAAAATAAAATGAGAATTTGTAGTAATTACTTTAATTCAGAAGGAATTATAGTGCAATTTAATTAATGATGAGAAATAAATCAAACCAACGAATGGAGTTTCAGAATAATTTCTTATTCATACCATAACCGAAACTGTATATTTAATGGACCCGTGAGTTAGATTTATAACCTAATGAGAAATACTGAGACAGGAACGAACGTGTACTTTTCAAAGGTTCCAGTTCAAGTTCAGCGTAGAGTTGCCGAACAGTTATCGAAGGTCTAAACTTATCCAATTAATGGCTAGATTAAAAAACAAAGTTAATAAATTTTAAGAGCTTAAAACGTACATACGTTTGTAGAAAAGTAAATGCATCCATTTCGTAAGAGAATTTGGCGCAGGTTTTTGGCTAAGACGTTTACTGTCTCAATCTTTAACATTAATCTTTAATTTCCAACTTGCGCAAGTCCAATACCAGGATAAAATACATTATTTTATTATGCATTTATTCGGCATATGTAATAAGTACATATAACTTTTCAAAAGATAGTTTTGCCTATGTAAATATGTCCTTTGGAAGTTTGTTTGCTATTCTAGATAAAATATAGACTGGTGTTCACATCAAGACGTTCGCTCTCGTAATTGGAACCACAAACGTTGGAGTTATTGCGGGATACCAAAACCCGACCGAGAAAAAAGATCAGTCAATATTGTTATTAACAAGACTATATAAAAGCCTTTTATAAAAGGCATCCGTTCGGATACTTAGTGAGTTCATGTTTGTTTCCAACAGCAATTTATCTTGGGGTATACTTCTCTGCGGATAAACTCCGCCGATTTTGAAAGAAACTTCCATTATTATATATGAATGCACTCCAAAGCCAAGGATTCACAAGTGTATGTGGACACCATATTAAAGTCGTGAATTCGATTTTGCTTGTTATATATGCATAGTATAACAGTTTAAATTGAAATATTTAACGACACGCATGACAAACCCCAGTGATATAAAAGCTTCGGAACAAATATTTGTAATTTGTGCCGTAAAAGTGAGATCGAGTTAAATCACCCCAAGATCTTTCATTTTGCTAGCGTTATTCCAGTAACCATCTATGATGTGGTAAAACGATTTGAATTAAATAAATCGAAAAAAGGTTATCACGTAACATTTTTCCGTACTTAATTTAAGAAGAAGTTATTAACACCATTCAGCTAAGAAATAGAGATTATAATCGCATATAATTTCCGAATAAATTTTTATATCATCAGCATACCAAGTATTGGGGCAATCGACATCAAAAAGCAAATCATTTATAAACAAAATAAAGAACCTTTTGATCTTTGGGGTACATCGGACGTCAAAATGAAATCATTGGAACTGCACTCGTTGTCAGTCACATTGCACTTCCTTTGAGTTAAATAAGAACGAATAAAACTAATAGAAGTATGAACCAGACTAAAGAAATCAAGCTTTTACCTGTATTGATTTATAATGGATGTTAAGACCTAAATGACATATGGTTTCCGAAAAACCATAGTTATTTCTTGATGAAATTAATTGGGCACTAAGATATTACAATTGCCTAATCATTTTTACGAAATAGAATATTTCTACTTGCAATTCTTAAATAATTGCAGAACCTACAGCCAATTCTCGCCATGCTATTGGAGACACAATCATATGTAAATATAAAGGGAAATAATTCGTAAGCGTAAGACCGGATTTGTATAAAATAGTTTGTTTATAATGCTCACATACAGAACATTGAAAAATTCTAATTTTTACCGCTTTTTCGCATTGAATATGTAATGCAGAAATTTTTGAAAATATGTTCCATGGCCTAATGGATGATGGCACATTCTTGGAGGGAATGAGATCGCGTGTTCAAGTTTCGCGCAGAAAACAGAAATTTTTTTCAAAAATTACTGCATTACATATCTAATGCGAAAAAGTGACTAAAATTAGAATGTTTCAGTTTGGCATCGTAAAAACGCATAATAATATGCAAGTACATTGAAAGTTTATAAAATTTAATTGTTCTAAATATGTAGGGTTTTACTTAAAAAAAAATTATTTCGGATTTGTTAGATACCTTTTAAATATATCGTTGCTTCGGCTCCAATTTCCGGAAAACCAGGAACGTGAGCTTTACAATAGTACCTTCCCGCAGTTTCTACATTTACTCGTAAAGTCAAATCCGAATGCGTTCCCACAATTTTATTCTTTTCATGATGGATCCAGGTTATGTCTGGTGTTGGATTACCATCCACAACACATGATAAAGTCACGCTCGTCCCTAAATCTGCTTGTATATCTTTTGGCTTAGTTTCGAAATGTGGACCATCTAGAAAGATTGAAGTTTTTTTTTTGCTAGGTAACTCATCTTTCATACTTACAACTAATGTCCAACGTTTCGCTTTCTTCACTTTTGCCAACTGCATTGTGTACTTCGCATTTTACGATGGCGTCATGGTGTTCCCTGGTGACATTGTGAAGAACTAGTTCGGTAGTGTAGTCGCCGACGAGCAATTTATCGCCAAGAAACCATCTATAAGTTACGTCGGCTGGATTGGCATCTGCGTGACATCCGAGATGAACTTCCGCTCCTTCTGGTATTCTTCCATTTGGGGCAGTTCCAGATATTATGGAAACCGTTACCTTAGGTGCATACTTAACCTGAAGTTGAAAACAATGTATTTAGTTTTTTAATTTTCGTTAATAAAAGATAGGTAATTGTTCAAAATCATATTGTATATAGAATTTATATTTCAAACATTTTCAGCTAATTTTAAAGAAACAGGTAAAAAAATTAGAAAAAGGTAGTGACTTTATATTATTTAGTACTACCCTTTCTTATAAATAAACTGAATTCGAACCAGCTTAGTTTCTTCTCTTCGAGTTCGAAATTACATTTATATGAAAGTTTTTGAGACGTCCTGCAATATTTGCTTATTATTTTTAATTTGCAGATTATTAAAAACGAAAAATACAAGGGTCTTAGTAAAGATCAGGACTAAACTTATTAGGGTGCGGTGAGCTAAAAAACGCTAGTAGCAGAAAATATTATCCAAGTAGGTTTCCTTCAATTTCAAAACTGTTAGTTGCCTCTAATTATTTACTATAGTTTAACTGATCGACAGAAAACGAAATATTTATCGACTCTTTAGTGTTCAATTTTAGATTATGTTGTTGTCACATAAAAAATGCCAAAAAGTGTAAATGTACTGGAGCAATTCAAAGAATAAAGGCTGATAACATGGAAATTTAATATTAAATCTAAGGTAAGTATTAGTCTGAACTTTATTTGGTGAGTAAGAGATTAAGAAAGGACCGACCTGATGATGAGTAAGAAAAATTTCAGAATTAAAGAGTGTAGTAATTGGTAGAATAGTAAAACAAAGTATTGAAATAGATCTGGCAACCACAGAAATTTTGAAATAGCAAAGTTCGAAGAACGATGTCATAGGTCCGTCTAAAGCAAGTACTAGTAAACTAATAATCATGAGAATTTAAGGTATGAGTTTTGGTACAAATGAACCTGTGTCAAGAAAGAATTCATTTAATTCATTAATTTATTGACATGAATAAACGAACGGATAATGGACGGTCGCCTATATAACCTCAACTGCAGAAAAATTTAAAAAAGCAATCGAAGGTTATAGAAATTTTACAAGAAAAAACCTGCAACATCGATTTTAGTGTTCTTAAAATTCAAGAAAGTACTTTTAGACATTGACAAGCGTGAATAAATGTGCTGCTCCTCAAAACTATTACTTTTATCCATTGCTGTATATGTTATAAAATTCGCCCCATTTCATACAACTAACCGACATAAGAGGGATAGCTTATTATGTTTGTACTAACGTATAACGTTTTCAGTCGTTCGGATTCCAACTTCGTGCTATTGAAAGTCCTGTAACGTGATGGACAGATATCCTGAAAAATAGTACCTTTTTTCACGTGACGTGTCGCGCGCACGCCATCAGAATAAACGATTACGTTCGCACATTTCATTTCGATGTCGCGCGTCTCTGCTGTTACGGAAAAATGGATTTTCCCCCCTTTTTCATCATCGAGAATCCTCTCTTCTTGTGCGCCGTAAAAAGATGTCGCGGACGCCTGACACATTTGCAGTAACGTGCACATGAAAACTGACACTCGATTGAATATTAAATTTACTTTTAAAGTTCTGTACGCAAAGTTGTTATGAAAGTCTTGTCAGTTAGCACTTTATGAAATATTAGCACGAAGCTTATTTCTTCTTGGTATAAATACTGACAGTTGAAATAATATCAATTTTTATCTTGGACTTTCGATAAAAAATTAATTTTATCGAGAGCTAATAAACAGTTTCTGATTTGATTACTATTTATATTTTTGTACGTATATATTATATTATTACTGATAAAAATCACAGCTTCAGATCAGGACATTGGAGCCAACGACTTCAGGTGTGACTTTTACAGCCTTTTTGTGCGACAGGGAATGCTCAACAAACACATTCGTACACTATATGTCTGTTTGGTTTCCCGCGCCACAGTCGTATCCAGGAATCGGTCTCACGCTCTATTTATGTGGCATATAGCCGCATCTACCATGACCAGTTCGCACTCGGCGGTTGTTTGATGTTCAATAACGGTTGCCACTCCTCTGAAGCGCAGTCTCGCCATTCAGCCATTCATGAGTACACCGCATTAAAGACTTTTTCTGAGAGCAGTTGAGCGATTTTTAAAGAAGCTCTTCGGAAGCTCAGGAGATTCATCTTCATGAATTGGCAGAAGCGAGTTTTTGGTAATCTTATTCACTCTCAGGATAAGATCTCATATCGGCGGATGTGCTGCAGCTCGATGTGGTTCAAAGCAGGGAGCCAGAATTTTGGGGTAGACTTCATAGTCCCGGAAACAATGCGCATGGTCTGGTTGAAAACAGAATCTACTCTATTCGTATATGAACTGTTTAGCCAGTATTCTGCTGTCGAATATACGAGACTTATGTAAAGGTTCATAGAGTAACTACCCGTGCTCGCTACGATGTTCCAGAAAGTTTATAAAGGATGCTATTCCTCGTTTGCAATTTTGCAGCGACATTGGGCAAGTGTTTCCTGTACGAAAATGCCCAATCAAGTGTTATCTCAAGTTATTTGAGGTATAAGTTATGGGGCTGAACAGGCCCATTAAGGGCTTCTTGTAGTATTTTGTGAGCTAATTTATTATTTAAGTGAAAGTAACATGTTTCGGTTTTACTAGTGCTTGGTGCGAGACGCAATTGTTTGAAGTAAGCATTCAGTTTTTGCAGATTTTCAGTGAGGGCGACTTCAAAGACATCCATGTTGGTATTTTTGTTATTATGGCAATATCATATCATCCGCATAGGTAAATTTGTAGGATGTTGCTTCTGGCATATCTGATATATAAAACATATATTAAAAAGAAGTCGTGCTAATACAGAGCTCTGTGGAAGTCCGTTATTTAGCAGCTTAGTATTACTTAATGTCTCTATATACTAGCTGGCTCAGCTGCTTGGATCCTATAACTTTCAGGAATTTATACACCATACCCTCCCTCCGCACTGTACAACATGCAACTGTGAAATCTACAAACGTTATTCCTACAATAGGCAAAAAGTGCCTCTTTGGCTATTGTAATAGAATAGATGCATCAGCCATTGCCCGAAGCAAGTTCACTTATTCCCAAATGCTAAGGTTTCCTCGTTGGCAGGAAGTTTTGATCCAATGATGAACTCATTTCATTTGCTTTGGAAGATCTTAAGAAATATCATTACAAAAATTGGGTAATGATGCTTCTACATCGTTGGCCCAAGTCCCTTAAAATTGAAAGAGAATATGTTGAAGATAAAAAAAAATTAATGTCCCAATTCATTTGTTTCATTTCAAGTCTGTCTACTAGTTAAATCATCCTTATATATTCTTCTTTTTTTTTTCGACAAACGTTTCTTAATAAATTCTATATTCAGTTATTGACTATTGGTGGAAATAGTACAAGTTATTAACCGAAATGAAATTTCAATTCATTAATGATAAATAAATGTAAATAATATCAAAAAAATAAATCGGTTTATGAGAGGAAATAATTCTAATAACAAAATCCAAATGTATTTTAACAAAAATAGGTTGCGTTAAGTTATTTGCACACATGCATACTGTAAACATAATGCGGGTGTAAGAATTACGATGTTGTTTAATGGAAAGATTGAAGTAGTGACGCCAAATTAAAAAGGGTCGAGGAAAACAATGTAGGATTCGAATAATAGAAAAATGAGTATCGTTGTATAAAGAGTGTTGAATTAAAAAAAGTAGAGCATTCAATAACTCTAGATCAGTGAAATTTTGTAAATTCAATCTATTAATTCTTATTATTAATTAGCATTTTTGTAATTTTAAATATTGTCAGAATGCAAATGTAATATTTAAATACACTTTAAATTCTTGTGTTTTTTTGTAGTGCATAACTGTATCTGAAACTTACTTCCAACTTGAGTTTGGCTGATCGATGTGTCCTTTCGGCCGTATTTTGCGCCTGACAAGTGAACGTCGTATTGTGGTGCTGTTTTCTCGGCGTCAATTTTAAAATACTTTTCGCCGTGAATCTCCTGCCGTCTGACAGTTCTTCCGTTATGTATTCTATTCCTTCGGTGAGTACATTTCCCAGACCGTCTATCCATGTAATTTCGGCCGCGGGTTTGCCACCGTAACTGACACATTCTAATTCGATTTCTCTATCTTCCGTCGTTACCAGATAGTCGCCCTGGACGATTTTCGGCGGATCGGGGGGTACTAGTACTGTTATGGTGGCCACGTGACTTCTTATGCCTGGTTGTCCTAGTGGGCCCGGGGAGACTTGACATTCGTATTTAGCGTCGTCCTCCAACATCACCGGATAAATGTCGAGGGAATAGTCTCCTGTAAATAAAAATACAACAAGCGTAAAATTGCTTTTCTATATATGTACTAAATATATTTATATACATATGTATGCACCCTCTTATATATATATATATATATATATATATATATATATATATATACATGTATATATATCTGCGTGTGTAAATGTTTATATAAATTGTATTGACCAGATAGAAAATGTACCAATACTCTATGTGAATGAACTTTATTTGTCTCGGGGAGATACATGAAGTTTTCATTTAAGGAAGTATTCCACTTTGTCGTGTCCAACGGTTTATGTTTTTTATATACTTTGAAACTTCGAAATTTTAAAAACATGCTATGAAGTTGCAAATGAAAGTTTGTATATTTATCGGGTTTATGGGGATATAAATTAGTGGCGAGTAAGTAGAAAATAAAGCGCGCTCTTATTAATAGAGTTGGGTAGATGTGTCAGCCTGAGAGAAGCGGACCGTTGTATAGCTAGAGACGTCGCCGGTACGAATATCGTTCGCAAGCAATCCGCTGACAATCAATACGAGCGAATGCATGTTATCGAATCGGATACACATATTGCGCTATAATTGGTAATATAGTAATAATAATTATGTCGAACGTGTAAAGAGCTAAAAGCGATCATCGACCGACAAAGTAAAAGAGTTTATTGGTGAATATACAGATTTAAAATACCATGGCGATATTATAATTAGTGTGCGGTGAAGCTCTGTTATGATGGAGCAAAATGGACTGTGAAAAACATGCAAAATTCTGTTGAGCACCGAGATAAAGAAAGAGTGGGTGATCTAATCATTACATCTTATTTAGACCAATACGATTTTCTGTTTTTTTTTTGTTGCAATACATGTGTAGACGTACATAATCACATGACTAATATTCAAAGGAATGATAAACATATCAATAAAGAAATATCTTCTTTTCATAAGCAAATATCAAAAAATATTTAAGAATGTATAGAAAGTTAATGTATTATTCAATCCTCTAACAACTCTTTTGTACACAAACATATGTGTGCATGTTTTTATATACAAAACATATATAAATGGGTCACAAATTTCGAAGGATGATCGTATAGTCCAATATATGCATAAACGTCTTAATAAACTTGAGTGCTCAGGTGGACGGTTTCGAAACATTTTGTGTTTACACCCCTTCTTTATTATACACAAACACACAAACAAACAATGTTATTTGTGAACAAACACAGAAGCAAAAAGTTAAATGAGATGTTAAAAGTGTTCTTCCTTAGCAATGGCGAATAGTTCACCCATACATGGGGGTTGCAACATTATCAATATAATAAATCAAGGTAAATAGCCGTGTAGCACAAAGATGAAATATTAGGAGCCCTCCATAAGTTGCAACGGTGATCATGTTTATTCCTCCGCCCTAAAGCTCATGATCCAACACTGAACTGTTTATGCAAAGAGTATTCATAATCTGCGATTAAGCGGATTCGATCCTCGATTAAATTAAAGGGATGGATGTTTGCGTATAACGTATATTCGCATAGTCCTATAATATTGGTTTGTAGATAAACCGTATCGTACTATAACCGAACTTGTATAAAAAGTGCATACGAGCATGTTAGGACGTCTTCTTAGGACGGAAATAGTTGTAACTGTAAATGAACAGAATAAACGTTCTTTAGTGACAAACTATACATTTAGCGGCACAAGCAGAGCTCTGTTAAGAACCTTTATACGTGAATAATATAATCGTAGCAAATGACTTTTGAATAAAGTACTTATTAATTCATGTTTTTCAAGTAAAACTTTTTCCTCTAGGACCGGCAAAATTCCAAATTTAAATATAATATATGCTGAAAAAGAGATCTGATTATTGCTTACTAGTTGTGTAACATGCTTTTATAGTGAAAATGTAGGGAGATAGTACATAAATAATTATTTCGAAAAGAGCGATAGTCTTCATGGGTAATTTATTGTAATAAAACAGTCTACTATAGAAACATCAAATCCGTTTCGTATATATATTCATTTTAGTAGAATTATTTTAGCAAAACCATACGATGCAAAATTAAGCGATATTATCTATATATTCTTTAATTTTTTTCTAAATTCATCTTCACAGTTAAACATCCGCAATCAGTAAGCATTTCGGATAATACCTTTACAATAGAATTTCATATCCTTGTAATTCCTTTGTCTCGTCCATTCCAGAATTAGACTGACGAGATAATACGAGCGTCATTACGTATCTTTTCTGATACTTGCTGTTAAGAGTAATTGCAATTTTCGTATAGTGCACAGAGAACAATCAGATTACATTCAATTAGTGTGGCCACTGTAACTAAGATTATAGTTAAGTAATAATAAGATAAAAAGAAGATTAACGTAAAAAAAGTTCGACTCAAGACAGAGAACTAATTGGAGTAAATGCTCCCGTTGTTTATGGCAGAAACTTGCAGTACAGAAGTTCTTTCTTAGTGCGTCCAATCTTATTACTTATCTGTCTTTGTAGAACATTCCTTTGGATCTGATCATTATCAAAGCAAATTAATAGTTTTGGCTTGATATCAAAAATGTATTTGTATTAAGCATTTTATTAGAATTTGAATAGATGGATAAATAACCAAATTTGTTGAAAGATCATTTTGCATCTGAAATTATAGTGTTTATAAGAAATTTATTGGTGATTAGTAATTTATATTACATCCTTTTAAATTTATTATTAACATGTCGAAGTGTCAATAAGGAAACATTGTGTGTATTTGTATGGTAACCAATACATATATCTGCCTCATAACCACGGAATAAATCAACACACATCAATACAACATATCCACATTATTAGTAAACCCCGATACTGTTGAGATTACAAAGGTTTGATTCTATTACCTTGCTTATATGTCAAAATATTAAAGTTATACTAATACTCATTGAAACGACTGTTAGAATAGAAAGTGAATTATTTCTTCACCGAATACCGTTTAATATTATATAATTCTGGAAGTTATTGCAAAACAAAGGTGATCATAATTAACATTAAATCATGAATAGAGAAGTCAGGAACATTCGAATAAAATAATACTTGACGTTGCACAAGAACCGTGAGTGCGATATTCTATTATCGGTAAATAAGTTTTTCATATAAAGAAAAGGGGCTTTAGGGCAAACAGAAGTTTTGTAGTATGGCGTAATCGATTGCTGCGCGCTATAATAAATTCAATGAGGCTTGTTCAAATCTGCAATGTAGCCGGTGATTGGTCTCTCTTTGTTAGTTATTTCCGAAGTACGGCAGTACAAACAATTCGCTACGTCACCTTGGTCAAAAATGTAGTAAAGACAATATCATGCTCTAACCATGCGTGGTTTAAATATTGATCGGTGTTTGAAGAAAATTGCTTTTTTGTTACAAGATAGTGGTTGTTCATATTATATGTCCACATTCAGATATCAAGAAATTTCAGAGAGGAAATTTTGACTTGGATAATGCTTTGAGATCCGGATATTAAACCTTTCTTGTTACGGAAAATATTGATCCTGTCAGGAAGACGCTTGAGCTCGATAGGCATGTCAGTTTTATCAAGATAGAAGAATATTTGGACATCTATGCGGCGGAAATTTGTTCAGTTTTGCAGCAACGAAGTGAAACATTTCGTTATGTCAATAATATCTTGATATGTGACGAAATTTAACTTTACTATTATGACGTGATCATTAAAGTACAGCACATATGTGTCTATATGTAAATTTCGATCTGTTAAGAGGAAAATTGTGGTAATTACCATTATTGTGAGTGGAGTTGTGGAGCGCCTGTTGGTGGAAATACAAAAGAGTTGTTAAAGTGCTCAAAAATATTCATCCTTGTCCGAGAACAGTCATATAGTTCTTCCACCACGACAAAGTTCCGACTTACCACTCTAACCTCTGCATTGAGTATTTAGCAAGAATCGATCTATAGCTGTTGAGACATTCATTTCACAGTTTAGATCACATTCTATGCAACTTTGTTCTGTTTCATATATGTATAAGAAATCGATTGAAAGGGAAGTTTTCCAGTAAGTGAGGATTTTCTCAGGGAGTAAGAAAGAGTGGAAAATTTGGTTTGATGAGTAGTTTCGATGAATACACAAATGAATAGAATGACGAAAATTATTTTGAAAGATTGTGAAAATTAAAATTCCATTAAAAGAAATTTAAAGAATATAAATACATTAATAGGAAATTATACGAATATGGGTAGATAGGTGCTAAAAGAGGTGGATGTTATTGATAATAAACACCCATCATGGCTTTTGAATTTAATTTTTCAAATCTCTATAATTATTAATATAATATTAGACATTGTTATAAATTAAATATTAAAAACTTTGTTGCTTTTCAATAGTGGAAAAAATTAGTATTTGTTGTTTATTGTATAGTATATATTATATATGTGAAACGAAGTAAATTAAATAAAAGACAATTATCATTTAATGAACTTAAACGTCTGTGCTCAGATGGTGCCAATAAAAAATAAAATGATTGACTGCTGTCGAAATTTTTGTAAGATTCATAACATTGTACTATGTATGGATAGAACCAAAATGTGGGAGATATTTATGGCAGTGGACATCGTATATGAAGTGTAAGTACTGTTGTTTTGCGGATATTTTCACATGAAAAAGTTATTTCTTAAATGGACGTCATAATCACTCCCAAAGCATTAGAAATAGAAAAAATACTGATTTTTACGTCGCTTTTTAATTATATATAAATGAGACCATTTTATTGGTTAGAAACGTCACAGCTATTGTTTTGATATGCATGGAACTATTCGACTATTTTGGAAAAAGATAAAAGTGCTTTTCTTGATAGCAATATATCGTCAAATTTTGAGGAAAAGAAATTGGATGAAGTATATTACGATTTACTTTTAAGCTTTGAAGGTAAAGTGCTATAAAAGTGTGTTTAGAAGTGTTCAACAAAGATAACATCCACATTAAAAGGATATTAAAAGCATATGAGTTAATTTAAAACAAAATTACCCTGATAAAAAAAAAGATTTTGTAGAGAAGCATTTAAAGCATTTAGTGAAAGTGACGTCCCTGCAAATCTTAAAAGAGTGTTCAATTATTATAAATCTAAATAGATATTTAGTCAACTTATATTTACAGTTGTTTGTTTTTTAGGTAGATCAATTGATATTGTTTATCTTTACTGCAAGGTACTCATCTGCATTCTGACAATTTATAAGAAGGATTATACAAATCGTAGACAAGGAAACATTCACAAATAGTGAATTGAGATAATGCAAAAAGAAATATTTTTGTCGGATATGTATACTGACAGGTAAAAAAGAGATTGGAAGATGATGGAAGATGGTATAAGAACAATTAGGAAAGGACCATATGACCAAATACTTCTTTCTTTAAATATATAATATTGGCAGTGAAGACAGTGAAAAATAAAATACAACTTTCATTATGTGCCTTGCAATGGTTTATTGACACTTCAAAAATGGAGAAAATGGTCATAGAAATTTTGGACAGAGTTTACACATTTTACAGTAACTGTAATCTGTTAAGAAATTCCACGAGGCAGAATTTGTAACTTGAAAATTGGGCGGTTGTAGACCAATAAAACCGACAGAGAAAGCATCTCCAATATTGATATATGAATAACCCAAAGAAGTCTATTTTCCAAACGTTTCACAGTACACTGTTATCATATAGAACAAATTTTTAAGCATAAAACTCACTTTATATGTTATTTTTTATTATAATATATAGTTGTTTTTATTAAATTTTTTTGTAAAACTTTTTGTGTTTTCAAATAAAACTTTCTATTGTGTGACCAATTTTATTTGGCCGGTGGAAAAAATGTGAACTAATACATGAAACTCTTTACCTTTCACCTCCTTGACCTATATATTAAGCTGAAGAACAGTCAAGTACAATATCATACCTACTTTGAACTATTTGTTGTTTGAGTTTATAGGTTAGTTTGTGTGTTTCCTGTAATGTGTTTGTTGTATAATTTAATAGGCTGCAGTTATAACCTCACATTCACATGTCAAACTTTTGAATTAAGCGCCCCAAAATTTTTTCTCGGAGTGTATCTGTTAAAACGATCGTGTTGCTTGACTGGCCAAATTGAATTGGTTGTAGTATATGTAGTTATTTGTCAAAATAATTGCCGCCTCCCTTATTTAAAGTTGTATTAAGAAAAACACATATTTATTGTATTCTTCAATTAACAACTATTATTACATTGTTTATTTGAAAATATTACGCCACTGATTTTTATTTGGTGAATAGATTTCGATAACTAAAAAATCAATGTAGGAAACCGTGTACATTTGGCTGCATACGCTTCAGTACGAAACAGTCATGAACGATTAGTATTTTTGATTGTTTCATAATAAACTGTACAGATGGAATTTCTCTATTATTTACTTAAAACTGTATGGGATAATATAGTATATATTTAATGCGTCGTATATTACAGCGAATAAAGTTCTATATACACTTCGTGTTTGTATTCAACTTATTTATATATTTTTTGTACGTATAAAATGACACAATTCTTTCAATTGTTAAGCCTTTCACTTACCCTTCAGAAACAGACTATTCATTTGCTCACGTAGCATCGTTACTATTGCTACGTTCGTAAAAAATATACGTATTTTATCACAGATATATAGGTACATACTTCTGAAGCTGCACACGTCGTTCCGATGCCCTTTTTCTAGTTGATAGAGAGGAAAAAATCAATCCACTCCACAAGGCGCCACTGTGAAACCATAAAGTGTTTCACATTTACGATGTTACGCCGGTTATATGCGAGACATTATTTATATAGGAAGAACAAATAAAAAATTTCCCCGTCAATAAAGAGAGTGGATGTGAATGTCGAGACGGAGGAGAAAATGTCGAATTGATTGAAACAACTTTAACAGTAGTATCAAAAGTTTCATAAACGAGTTTTATGTTTTATTTTGTGGTGTATTTGATGTAATTTGAAAATTCGTAGTGTTTATTAGATTTGCTACAATATGTGTTACGCAAATCGAAAAAGAAATAAGTTTTCAGTTTGGAAGAGAAAAGAAATAGGCGAACCGCCATTACGAATGATTTTTAACGAAAAGTGTGTATATAAAAAAAACTTGAGCAGGTAACTCCAAACTTCCAAAAGAAGTCGTTTTTTTTGAGAAATTGCTTCCAAACTTAATCAGTTTGAGTGAAGAAAGCGAAAACCTAGAATTAGAGATAAATTGTGATGAAACGAAGAAATTATAAACGGTATTTTTCAGTCTATAAAATGTGACTGATAATAAATTGAAATTTGTGTACTTCGGTTAATTAATTTCATTTAAGTAGTTAAAGAAACTTAAAGAAGAATTGAGTACCAGTGTTCAAATGCTGGAAGCTGGAACAAATTGTGAAATGTAGACCATGAATTCGACTAAAAAAATTTTTTTGAATAATTCATTCTGTTAATATACAGTGTCAAAGTCTGTCAAAGGAAAGTAAGAATAAGCAGACTATATAATATTGAAAGGTAGAATAAGAAGCGAAATTATAAAAAATCGAGCAAACACATGTTCTAATAATGTCTAAAAGACTAAAACGGAAATGGGAAGAATATTGAACAAGAATAATCAACAGGAGGATAGGTAATAATAGGTAATAATTTTAATGGCTTGGATATCGGCATATCGCTGTCCTTTCATCAGCAAACGTAGTTTAGAGAATAGATAGAAATCACAGTTGGCCAAATCCGGTACATACGGTAAATGGTTGATGGTTAAAATGCCATTTGTAGTTAGAAAATCAGTGATAAGCGTCGAACGATAACATGGTGCATTATCATGTAATAAACGCCATATAATTTTCACGATATTAAGGGCGCACACGACGAATACGCGCCAAAAGACGCTTCATAATACCAAGACAATATACAGCATTGACTGTTTGACTAGTTGATACAAACTCTTTGTGCACTATGCCTTTCCAATCATAAAGAAAAATCAATATTGTTTTCACTTTTGACTTCTCCAAACGGCTTTTTTTCGGACTTTCTTCAGAGTTTTCACGTTTGGTCTCTGGAGCATATTGAAAACACCACGTCTCATAGGCAGTTGCAATATAATACCTGAAGCTTTTGTCATTTAATCAAGTCTGCACAATGTTGAATTCGGAGCAATTTTTGATTATCTCTTAGCTTGTGTGGTACAAACCTTGCACAAATCTTTCTCAGTCCCAAATCCTGTGTCAAAATACGATGAATTGAATTTTTGGAAATATTTAAATCCATTCCCACGTATCGCAATGAAGATTTGGCTCATTTCTGATAAATTCACGCACAAGTTCGATGTTATTGTAACCACAGATTTTTTTGTACCAGGATATTCGTCGTCATTTATGTCCATACGGCTGCCTTTAAATCGTTTATACCACTCATACACACACGTACATGATAAACACGTATCACCATACACTTGCTTCATCAAATTAAATGTTTTCGTAAGCGATTTACCGAGTTTAAAATAGAACTTGATATTTGTTGCTCTTTGCTCAAAAGTCATTTTTCGACCAATGTCAAATACACGCTGTTACTTTATACACAACTGCTCTGCTTGTAATGATGCAAATGTCATGATATTTTGACATAACATTGGTGAAAGATCTACCTTATATTTTTTTTAATAAATTTTATTTAAGAATTACTATTTTAAGAAAGTTCCGTTTTCTTTGTGACAGACTGTATAAATGTTGAAAAGATTCTTTATGTTAAATATGTAGTCCAGCAGAAAATATATTAAAAATTTAGCAATTTTTATTTTTTATCAAAAAACAATCAATTTATTTTATATATTTTGATGAAAAATAAATAAATAGTTCAGACGCATGTTAAATAAGTATAAATAAATAAAATAAAATGAGTTTGATTAAACTTTATTACAATTTAAGCTACAGTAATTAAGACTAGAAAGGAATTCAAAAAGTTAAAGAAGTTGATGCTCGAGTTAAAAAGAAGACGAAAATTAATCGTGGACACTTAATTGCTAAAACTTGTTTACCAAACAAGACACATTTAAACGAAAATCGTCTTCATTTCTAAATTCGATCATTTCATGAATTTAACCAGTACCGATTTGTCCAACAAACTATTTTCCCATTTAAAGTTTGCTTCTAGTTCAAAGTTATTTTGTACTTCTTCATATAACCGCTCGTTCTTCTCGACGAGTAGTAGAGACACAACCGTTCGGTATTGAAATTCTTCCGGTAAAACTAATCCTTTCATTCCAAGTTTTAGAGGAACGTTATTAAATTACCAAGAGCTAACGGGCCTACATTTTATTGACTTTTCGTATTACCCGAACTTCGCATTAGGCACAAATACCAACCGACATACTATACACACTAAACACACATTCATTTGTTCGTACAAAGAAAACGACTTAACAATTCGACCTCTGGGAAGATTATTAAATAGGAAAGTACAACATATATCTCCAAATATTTCTCAAGAACAATCGTATATATGCGCTTAAACAATCAGTACCCCGTTACTTATACAGGGTGCAATTATTAAGTAACTGATAAATTAAAAAAGTACCATCATAAAAAGATCCTTTAAAACAAGAATTACAAAATATAGACTGTATATTAAACCTAAGTTTTATATAAGTAATAAGTTATACTAGATATTAGTAGACATAATAAGCTGATTGAAGACGTAAGTTTTGAACAAATTAACTTCAAGCAACAACGAATAATTACAATTATGACTTTTAAGAAACGATTTAAACAATTTAGTTGGGAAACTAACCCCAGTTGTGTTCTGTGAGTAGTAGTAAGGGATACGCCACCTTTGCAACATCGGCGCACTACTAGTTAAGTACACCAGTTGTGAAAAAGGTAGTGTCATGCTGCTAAATATCTCTCGTTATAACTTCAAAATGTGAGCATTTAAAAAAAACACACCAAAAGCGAAGTGTATGGTGTAATAAGATTCCTTTTGGCCATATAACGAAGTTGTGCGTCAGTGGGTACTACTGCTTAATAGTGAAAGAACCCAAACATTTATGACGAAGAGAGGAGCGTCTTTTGCAATCAGTAACGATCTTGTTGAGAAAGTCGACGCAAAAATTCGTGAGAATTATCCGGTTTACTATTTCGAAGCTTTGTGAACAATTTCTTCTAATTTCTGAGACTGTTTTTCATGAGTTAGTCATTGAAAAATCAAGCTATCGGAGATTCTGTGTCGGTCAGTTATTATGGTCCTCGTTGAGGACCGATGAAATAAAACGAATCGCCTCCGTCCTATACTTTCTTTGACGTTGCGATTTAGCAGAAGAATTTTTTAATAAAATTGCGACTGGAGACGAGACTTGGGTGGCCTACGTGAACGATGAGACAAAACAGAAGTTAATGGCGTGAGGTCATGTCGTTTCCCCAAACAAATCATAGAAAGCCTGTCAAAGATCATGGCCACGTTTCTTTTGGGATCCTAAGAGCATCTTATTAATTGAATTTATGGGACGAGGTATGATCATTACTACTGAAGTCTGCTGTGAGACTTTGAAAAAGCTATGAAGTGTCTCCTGATATGTTGTCATGTCTTTGCATGAAAACACTCACCCACACTGTGCTAGGCGAACACAAGAGCCTTTGAGTAAGTTTTGATTGGACTTTCTGACTATCTAGGGTGTAGCCCAGACTAGGTTGTAAATGATTTCTACTTGTTCATCCACATGAAGTGAATTGGGTTTCAGAACTTCGCTGATGATGATCTTCAAAAAGTTGTGATAGTTTGATTATGTTTCCAGGCATCAGAGTTTTATGAAGAAAGACCCCAGAATTGGTGAAATACGATGGCAAGTGTTTGAATATAAATGGCGACTGCATGGAAAAGTAAAGAAAATATGTACTTTTAAATTACAGATAATATTTGCACCTACGATGGTTTTACTTTAATATCCAAACAGTCGCCGTAATGTACAATGCGACACTAACACATAACTATTGTTTTTGTTTGAAAGAATTATCATTATTATAAATATGAAATTCATCTTCATGAAGGAATTCTGATATGGAATGAATGTTACCCAAATAAGATACTTTTCAAAAGAATTTGTTGAATTTGTTAATGTATGTATAATATATATATATATATATATATATATATATATATATATATACATACTAAGTATATAACGAAATGAAAATGTTGGTTTTATGTGCCACTTGCAGCTTTCATACATTTCTTCAAATAGTTCTCGACATGAAGTTCCGAGTTTAGCTGCTTTGTTGGGTGCCACTTATCTAACAGAGAATGCTGATTTCAATGCTTAAAAGAGCCGCTTGCTATCTTTTTAAGTTACAGCAACTATAGAGTCAAAAATGTCGAAGAACGCCGAAACATTATTTCGAGTTCGACTGTTCTTTTAAGCGCTACTTATGTACTATGACATATTGACCATCATACTTAAAACTATGACTCGCTATTTCTTTTAGTTGCCTAAATATTTCCAGCTGTTCTGCCAGCTGTCACTTATGTAACATGTCACACTGATTGATCAGTGTGGTCAAAACCGCGGTTTGCTAGGTCTTTTACTTTCTGTCTATAAGGCCAAAAGTAACATTTTCGATAGTTTTCAGGGCGACTGCTTTGATCAAATTATAATTTAATAGTACAAAGTTTGCAAGCTTTTTCCTTTGAAATATTTTATAACTGATAATCCAGATGATTTAGATTGTGCAATAAATTATTTTTTAACCAACATTGTGTTGTTTCGGCTTTATATGCTGTGCAGAATCCTGCTGAAATATTGATTGTTTTCTATTCAATATATAGTTCAGAGGCTTGACAACAGCCTGCAGTATACTAGTTTGGTAATGAACTGCATTAGTTAGTGTGTATTGTTTATAAAAGCGAAGACTTGTGATGTCGTGTTAGGCAGTGTCCCATTACCAACTCCCAATGATGCCCTCTACCTAGAATCTTTTTTAGATGCTTTTTGAGATATGTGGACATACATTCTGTCATTTTGGTGATCTCCACTCATAGTTCTGACAGAATATTTTTCTTTTCAATCATGATTTTTTGTTTTCTCGGCGGTTTTCGTCGGATTCTTTCTCTAACAGTTTTAACAAGCAGTTGACGTTCAATTCAAAATTTTATTTAGCTTTTATCAGACTTGTAAAATACGACTACTACAATTACATTTTCTCTAACGCTCCACTTTATTATTATACCCGCTCAGTAATCATATTCTCTAGATGCTGACATATCCGTACGTTACGAGATTAACTTGATGGAAAATATTTTAAAGATTCGGAAGCATATGAAATGTAATTTGAGCAATTTTTTGAAAAGAAACTAAACAAGTTTTGGCGGTAGGGATTTTCAAATTTCTTGGTAAGCGGTCAAAAGTTATCTGGACTAGTGGTGTTTATTTTATTGATCAATTGAGTTGATAAATTATTTACTCTTTTCATAGGTTTTTCTCTAAAAATCGCTACGAACCTTTCGAACAATTTAATATAATAGTACACGTAGAATATATTTATTCGGGTCGTTTATTTTGTATAAGCTTCACTTTATAATTTCAAAGTGTCGTCGTTCACTGTTTTACTTCCGGGTTGAGGAACAAACAGACACTTCGAATTCCGACAAACAACACCGACATGGTAGCGTTTTAATAAAGGGAATCAATTCTAAAATACCTGCTATGTCCCTCGCGGGACGTCCGCGTATTAAAGAATACCGGTCGTAACGATACATATATAAAGTTTTTGATGTTGAAGATGCGAAAAGCACGTCGCGAATGAATAAGAGAGAGAAAGAGGGCGTAATGGGAAATGAGAGAATATATTCGACAAAAAAATGCCATTAACTTGAAACAAGACGGTTAATATTGTTGTCTTTTCAGCAATTTTGTAGGGGATTGTTAGACCTTTCCCTTGAAATGTAGGTGAGCATTAACCTTTAGAATCCTCAGAAATAGAGTGAGCGTTCTTGTAGGACGGTAATAAACCCTCTTCTTTTATGGACTTGGTACGCATTGTTGCTATTAGTAATTGAGCTACTCTTCTTGTTACATAAAGGAGCCAATTAGTTTTCAAAGTTTTTGGGTATATTTTAAATATTAGCAAGTCATTGCTTTCCTATAATGTTAAGAAATTTAAATAATAAGATTATTGTTGTAATTTCAAATTAATGAAACTTAGTAATAATGAGTATTTATATTGGGACGCCGATGATAGAAATTTATTTAACATTTGAATGTAATTTAATTATTTTAAATAATTAAAAAATTAATAAAAAGAGTAGCTGCTTATGGTCGTGTTTAAAAGAAGGCCAGAGACTGAGTAAATCATTTTTCAATTTATTTGATTTATTTGTTATTGCACATTCATTTACATATTGCTCAAAAATTAATGGATGTTCTACGTAATGGATAATAAAAAGTAGTGCCTAACACCTACAGAAGAAGTTTAAATACATTTAAACATTAAAATGAATACACAGTGTTGTCTTAACATGTTTACACATGTGTCAAAGTGATCGCTAATAGAGAACACAAACGCGCGTTTCAACACGCTCTGTAATTTTAAATGTCGTCCTAAATGGAAACACATTTCGATCTGTCAGAAATAGAGACTTGGACGGCCATATATCAAATGGAACAAGGAAGAAAACAACAAAGTGTTGGCAAAGTGTTTGAAGTGAAACCAAGTGTAATAATTTATAGTTTTGGAATGTCTTTTTGAAAACTTGAGTTGCTCCAAGGCAAGGGCAAGGTCGGCTAACAATAACAGCACCAGGAGACAATACATACCTGTCGAAAATGGCAAGTAGAAATCGGGCTCTTAATGCAACCCAGATACGGAGTGAGTTTGCTCTTGCCACTGGAAGATTATCAACGAAACCCACGAGAAATCGTCTGCCTTATATCCCCGAAAACTAGAGATGGTTTTGCGGACACACAGTAATATGTTATGTCCGGTATGATTTTAGCTGGCTTCGGGTGGGATGATTTTATTTATAGTTATATCCTGTAATTGTGTGTTAGTTCACTCGTGTCGTTTATAAAGTGTGTATCGTTCGTTCAACTAACCGTACGCAGGATCAAAAATGTACATAAAATGTAAATATAATCGAAAATACAGGTATACGAGGCTTGATCGATAAAATCTCGGAATTTTCATTTATTTAAAAAATATTTATTTATCAATATTAATATGGTATTTCCCATTAGATGGAACACAGTTGTGACAACGATATTGCTAATATTAAAAATACCTCTGGAACGCACTTTTTAGTATATCTATTAGCCTTTTAGCGATTTCTTCTATACTCATAGTTGGTTATTCTCTCGGCTTTCTCTTTATTTTCGTAAAACAAAAATAGCCCCAAGGAACCATATTTAGCAAATACAGTGGCCGATGCATTACTGCAATGTTCTTTCTAAAAAATCATGTCCAAGTAGTGAAATGTGGTCAGGTGCATTAATGTGATTTTCAAGTGTTTCTTAACCAAAAGTTTAGTCGCTTCTTTCGGATTGTTTCCACCGAGACAATAGAGCCTTAGTTTCGATATCAGAGTTATACACTCATGTTTCATCACCTGTTATGATGCCTTGAACCAATTTTCTATCGACAGCAACTTCATTTAACAATTTTTCGAAAATTTCTGAGCGATGTTGTTTTTGTTGAAAATTCAATCTCAGCACAAATTTATCTGTAACTCTTGTCATACCCAAATTGTTAGTGAAAATTATATTGTATAAACTATATGATATATCAATTTCTTCAGAAACTTCTCTAATAGTGATTCGATGTAAATTCTTTATTTTGTCAATTCATAAACTAAAAAATCACTGAACATATCAAAATATATCTTATTAATTGATCTGTCAAAAATAAACTACGTGTCCAATATACGAATATTGGCACGTATGTCAGTAACAGGTACACTAATGAAAAAATATGAATTTGATCGGGTACGTACAAGATGTAAATTCTTTATTTTGTCATTTCATAAACTAAAAAATCACTGAACATATCAAAATATATCTTATTAATTGATCTGTCAAAAATAAACTACGTGTCCAATATTCGAATATTGGCACGTATGTCAAAATATGAATTTGATCGGGTACGTACAAGACGTAATATTTAAAAATGTCAGTAATATATTGATCGAACATCGTATATACATCTGTATCCTGCTTCGATATACCATGAAGAAAATTTACAAAATGCTATATTTTAAAATTTTTTTGTGTCTAACCGATTCCACGTGCAAGCATAATATTTTACGGAACTGCTGCGAAATATAAATTCAGGATATCTATGTAATATTTAATAATTTGATGTGTCGTTTAAAATCTGTGTTTTCGTTTATATAACATTTTTGCTCACCTCGTACAGTTGATTGCACCTGTGACACATACTTCACAAAACTTTAGTAAACTAATACACATATGTGTAATATTGCTATAAATAAAACTATCTTTCCAATCATGATACTTTCGCTTTTGGCTCGGCACGCATAGTTATTTTCTAAATTTGACTCGCTGGTCGTCACTGATTTATGCACATAAAAAATGTATTGGTTGGCAACTAAGTACTTTCGGTTTTGTAGTATAAAATAAAACACTTTTTTTAAAACGAAGAATAGCTTTTAATCAATTATATATTTTCCATCTTGCTCAATGACCTTTTGCCATCTTTCTCATAAAATTTCTGGTCCTTATCAGCAAAAAACTGAACCAGGTGCGAGTGAAGATCATCGTCATTTGTGAAAGTTTTACCATTCAAAGAATTCTGCAAACTTCGAAATAAATGGTAATCAGATGGTGCTAGATCAGGGGATGTGGCATCACGAGTTGCCAAAGATGTGTGAGGCCTTGTATTATCTTGGTGGAAAACTACACCTTTCCGATTTGACAATTCTGGCCATTTTTCTTTGATTGCTCTATCCAGTTTTATTAATTGTTGACAGTAAACATCAGAATTGATCGTTTTATTCCTTGGAAGCAGCTCAAAAGACACAACATTTTTGTAATCCCACCAAACTGTGGTTTGAGCTGGTTTATCGTGTTTGCTCCATGATCGTTTTCGAACAATGTTACTGTACAGGACCCATTTTTCATCACCAGTGATGATTCTTTTTAAGAAAGGGTCGGTTTCATTTCGTCTAAGGTGCATATCGCAAAAGTTGATTCTTTGTCTTAAATGAATTTCTTTCAATTCGTGAGGTACACAAATATCAAGCTTAACTAGCCCAAGACATTTTAAATGTTTTTCAATTGTTGTGTGCGATACATGAAGCCTCTCCGCAACCTCTCGAACAGTTATATGACGATCCTCTTCAATTATGACTTTGATTTGGTCATCATAAACTTCAGTAGGCCGACCAGAACGTGCTCATCTTAGAGGGAAAAATCTCCAGAACGGAATTTTTTATACCAATTCTGACACGTGCGCTCTGTTAAGCAATTAGCACCATAAACTTCACATATCTTTTTGTGAGCCGCAGCAGCTTTCTTTCCTTTACGGAAATAAAATAGTAAAATATGTCGAAAATGTTCGTTTCTGCACTCCATTTAAAATTAACCCACAACTAATAGCTTTAATAAAAATCACGCACTACTTGCTTCTGAAGTTACGTCAATGTGACTAGTATCACGCGATAAACGGTAAAGCACTAACATACGTTATACAAAAAATAAAGCAACGCTCTCTATCAGTAAAAATCGAAAGTACTTAGTCGCCAACCCAATATAAGATATGCCTTTGTTTGTAAAGTTCAGTTTATGAAAAATATGTTGCTAACAAACGATAACTTCGATGTAAAAGCCATTCCTAGATTGAAAATCGTATGCGTTAAAATAACAGTCCCCTTCCTTAATCCTTATACTACGACACATGTACTACGTTTGTACGTGTATACTTCACCCTTAAAACATTCTACTTTCTGTACATGAATTTATATCTCTCTGTTACGTAGGGGATAATGGGAATAGGACGCATTGAACAATGACAGTCGTTATATCAAATGAACGTTTCGAAACAGGGGATGACATGGACAATGCTTTGTGTCTGTTTTCTGTATACGGTTCTTTCTAGGGTTGACTGATTTTTTCGCTGCTGTGAGGTATACGAAAGCTAATCTGGGAGGTTTAATGATTAAAAATGAGAGCTACTCATTTAGATACGTCGAAGAGAATAATTTTTAACTTGCAGTAATACTAGAGACGCAAATTTCGATATGCTGAATGTTAACTGTAGCAATCACGCCATGTTTAGTGTATTGTACATTACATATTTATGCTTAAATTCCTTGCCTTCGAATGAATATATAAGTGTCCTTTATCACGTCATGTTTTTACGAGGGTATTATAATTCTGAAAATAGGATATTAATTTATGTTTGGTAAATACTGAAAACTAAATAAATGTAAAAAACTACATAAGAGTCGATTTAAATGTTTAATTTTAGTGACGCAGTTATTGTAAAAACAACACAAACAAAAGAAATACAAAGGGTATTAGAAAAGTTTTGCAATACAGCTTTGTTTATTTAATTTTTTTCAAAGTAATTTCCTCTACATTCAATACACCTCTCTATCTTTCGAAACCAAACCAGTTCTGACAAGTTTCACTAGGGAGTAAAGCACACTCGTTGTACCAAGCCCGCAGAGGGTCCTCATCACTGGAAAACCGCCTCCCTCTTAGCTTCATTTTCACATGCGGGAACAGTACAAAGTCGCAGGGAGCAAGATCTGGACTGTAGGGAGGGTGCTCGAGAAGTTTCAATCCTGTCGTGGTCAAATATTCGGTGCAGGCTTTGGCGCGGTGAACTGGAGCATTATCGTGATGGAGGAACCAGGTGTCCATTCTTGACTTTGGTCGCAGGTTCTTCATAGATTCAATGACTTTAGGCACGCACTGTTCAGTATACCACTTAGCTGTGACTGTCTTCTGTGTGTCCAAAACGACACGTTCCATAATTCCACTCATACAGCTATCATTTTCTTCTTTACATATCGGGATTTTCAGACAACTACGGGTGTGTCTTCATTAAAGACCTAAACTTTGTTTTGAGCTTTGGTCGGCACATCGTAATAGTACAGCCAAGTCTCGTCACCTGTCACGATGTTGTTCACATACCGAGATTGTCCCTTATTAAACTTTTTTAGCATCTCCCGGCACCAAGTCGCACGTCGTGTCATCTGCTCTTCAGTTAATTGATGCGGCACGCAGAGAGAACAAAGCTTCTTCACGTGCAAATGATCATGCAGAATCGAACGAATTGCTGGTGAATTTAGGCCTGAAGTACGCTCTATCAGTTGGTAGGTCACTCGCCTGTTCTCGCCAAGCATTTCCCTCACAGTAGTAACGTTTTCCTCCGTAACTGACGTTCGTGGCCTTCCCGGCCTCTCAGCATCCTCTACAGTTAAATTTTCCCTTTGGAATTCTCTATACCCCCGGAATATCGTTGTGCGATGTGGACAAACATCACCTAGTGCAAGAGTCATTTCTTCGAAGCACTGATTTATATTTGAACCACGCACGAAATTAGAACGCAAAACTGCCCTTATCTCATTTTGTGACGACGATGCCATCGCAAGCACTTTACACTCTCACTGCTAATGAACAACTGAGCCCATCGACATGGCGCGGCGGCTACTATGTACGTATGAACATGTCGCAACATGCAGCAACAAGCAGCTTCCTACGATTCATTGTTGCGTCATATTGCAGGACTTTCCTAGTACCCTTTGTAAATATCCAACGGGGTATCAAAATACATGGGTTAGACTGACGAAGATTAAGAAGCGAAAGCTAGTTTAAAAAAACTATAAACATAGAGAAAACTAGTACTTGGATAAATGATTTTACAGAGTATTTAGAATTCAAAAAGATGCAACTATAATCAATGATAAAAGTTTGCATCTGGAGAAAGATAAAAATATGTACCTATAAGTGACAACAAAAGACATATGAGTTTGCGAATAGAAAAAGAAATAATGTTGAATTTTGGTTCATAAATTATTGACTTACTTATTTTCGAAACAACAGAATCTAAAGTTTCAACAAACAACTTTATAATTGCTTGTTAAATTTTAAATTTAATATACATAATTTATTTCATATTTGAATTTGTTTTATTTGGTAAAATGAATGAATAATTAATTTGAGTTTGAATTTGAAACAAAAAATATTAACAAAACAAAAATATATTTATTATACAAGAAGTTATCATATATATTTGCGAATTAATAAATAAAAATATGCGTGGATGGAGTTATTAAGGTTTTTTAACAGTCTCTTTCAATATTTGCTTTCAAAACTTATATACAAAGTCTGTCCGAGAAAAAACTGAACTTTTTTAAAATAGTAATTTCTTTGGCGCTATCTATTAAAAAAAAATATAAGTCCGGTAGATCTTTCACCAGTTTTACCTCAAAATATCATGATATTTGCATCATTAGAAGCAGAGAAATTGCACATAAAGTGAGTATTTGGCATTGGTCGTACAATGAATTTTACAAAGAGCAAATATCAAGTTCTGTTTTAAAGACGGTTTGTACGGATATAAATGACGACGAACATTCTGGTGCAAAAAATCTGTGGTTACGGAAAGTAACATCGAACTTGAGTGTGAATTTATATGAAATGAGCCGAAATCACAATTGCGGTACGTGGGAATGGAATTAAATATTTCTAAAGATTCAATTCGTCACATTTTGACACAGCATTTGAGACTGCGAAAGATATGTGCAAGGTTTGTATCCCACTAGTTAACTGAATTCAACATTGTACAGACTTGATTGAAGACTCAAAAAAGGAGGAAAACTTCAGGTATTCTATTGTAATTGGCGATGAGACATGGTGTTTTCAATATGATCCAGAGACCAAGCGTCAAAGCTCTGAATGGAAGCATCCAAGCGAAGAAAGACCGAAAAAAAGCCATTTGTAGAAGTCAAAAGTCTAGACTTGTACAAAACAGTCAAACAATCAATGCTGTATATTATCTTGGTGCTATGAAGCGTCCTTTGGTGTGTATTCATCGTGTGAGCCAAAGCGATAATGCAGCATCTCATCGCTCGACGCTTATCGCTGATTTTCTGACTACAAATGGCATTTTAACCATCAACCATTCACCATATTCACCATATTGGCCCCCTGTGATGTCTATCTATTCTCCAAACTACATTTGCCGATCAAAGACAGGGTTATGTCGACGTAGACGCCATTTAAAAGGCGTCGACAGCGATCTTAAAGGACATCTGTAAAGATGAACTTAAAAATTTATTCGACATGTTAATTGATCTTGAATTTTGCATATAGATCTTGCTTTACACCCTTGCCAGATCAAATTAACTCAAGAACTGAAGGCCCTTGATCATTTCAAGCGTCGAAACTTCCCCGATTGGACTCTGCTAAAGTTTGAAGAAAATTCTGAAATTCATCGAAAAATCTTGTTCAATGATGAAGCTCATTTTTTGCTTAATGGCTTTGTTACATTTGGACAGCAACAAACCCACATGTGCTTCAAGAGACTTCATTACAACCACAAAAACTGATCGTGCTGTGTGGATTTCAGGCTGGAGATGTGATTGGACTATATCTTTTCGTCGATGAAAATGATCGCTTTATTACGACCAATGGAGTTCGCTATCATGCCAGGTTGGAAGACTATTTTCGGCCAGAATTGGACGAATTTGACATCAGTGATATGTGGTTCTAATAAGATAGAGCCACATGCTACACAGCTAGTCAAACAATTGAAAACTGTGTAATCTCGAGAGATGGTCCGGTCGAGTGCCCACCTCGCTCGTGCGATTTCACGCCTTGGATTTCTTTTTATGGGGTTACATTAAGTTGTTGGTTTATGGTAACAAGCCAATGACGTTAGAGGAGCTCAGGGACAATATCGAACGCGAAATTGCCGATATATGAGAAAGAGTGGTGGAAAATTAGCTCCAAAAGTCAATTGCAGCAAACGTGCTTGCAGTAGTCGTATGAACAAGATCAAATTCCATAGCTAAATGTAATATGTGCACTACACCTGGAATAAATTTTAGTTCAATATCTTAATTATTCTGTCTTTTATTTAAGTAGTGATATGTCTTTATTGAAAAACTCGATACTTCTCTCAATAAGAACAAGCGCACATAAAAGTTTAAAGAGCATATCACAGCTATCTTTAGATTCGAATAATTAACTAATATAATACTAATTTCTAGTGTAGATATTTAATTTAAAAAATTTTACAATACTGGAGCTATAAATTGATACTTAATAATTTATAGCATATTATTCTTTCAGACACAAATACAGATATAGTTTTACTATTTCGTAAAACCTAATTCAGTGTATACAGCAATTGTCAGGACTTACCGCAAGAGAATATAATAAATACTGCAACTAATATGCGGTTTAAAAGTATAATTGAAAATGATATGACCTAATGCGCGTCAACATTATCGACTTTATGTATTTTTTAAGCGTCGGTTTAACATTTTCCTTATCGACTTGCACTCATTTCACCAGGAATTGGACCCAGTTTTAGCAGCTGCTGCATAATCTAGTTCGTTCTAACAATTCATGATGCGCTGCCCGACCTTTCTTAATGACAACCTATATGCCAAACTACTCGTTTTACATCTTTGAAACTATGTAAATGTGAAACAGATTAAGGTATCGTACACCGTACCGTAAAGATATACATTTTTACTAAGAAAATAACTAAGGTTTTTGACTTAATGGCTACTGAACTTATTTGTTTTTTTGTTGTATAAGTCATGAGTTTGAAATATTATTTGTTGAAACATGTACTTCTGTATATATATTTAATTTATTGACTTCTATGATTTAATAACTCATCAAATGTATCGGACTTTGGACTGGAAATTAATAGCATTAGGAAATGATCCGATTTCCATTGGCGTACAATAATAACTATAGCAAGGCAACTATTTCAAATAAATGTTTAAATATCACAACATAAAATAGAAAATTATTGCAGCCCTATCACGAGGGTGGTCCCATAAGTACCCGACCTGACCTAAAGATGGCGGTAGTTTGAAAAATATCACCGTATTAGAAAGTACACAATCTATAAAGCATATGTTTCAAGTTTCAAGACGCCACGTTGTTTAGTATTCGTTAGGCAGCCACCAATAGTGAACGTTTTCAGTGAATTTGTAAAAATGGAAAATTGGTCATCGTTACGTGATACAACACTTTTAATTGAAAGGCCTCAGCCCAACCAATATAAAAGCTGAACTGGATTCTACTCTCGGTGAGTCTGCTCCTTCGTTTACAAGAGTGAAATATTGGGTAGCAGAGTTTATACGAGCTCGTACGAGCCGCCAAGACGAGCATCGCCGTGGTCGACCAAATCAGGTGACAACTCCAGAAATAGTGAAGAAAACCCACAAAGTTGTACTGGGTGATCGTCAACTGAAAGTGCGCGAGCTAGAAGACATAGTAGGCATTTCAACAAGCGCTGTACATCGTATATTATTTGAAAATTTGGACATGAGAAAACTGTGTGCAAGATGGGTGCCGCGTTTGTGTCGTGAAGATGTTTCAAGTGAGTGTTTAGCGAAGCTTCACAGCAACGAAGCAGGATCTTTGTGCCGTTTCTTAACCATGGATGAAACATGGGTTCATCATTTCACACCTGAGACAAAAAAATAATCAAAACAATGGACTAAAAAAGAAGAACCGCCTCTAAAGTAGGCGAAGACCGTTTCTACAGGCAAGGTCATGGCATCGGTTTTTTGGGATGCGCGTGGAATAATTTTCATTGACTATCTTAAAAAAGCAAAACTATTAACGGCGAATATTATGCGAACTTATTGCAACGTTTGCGCGAAGAAATGGCCAAAATTAGTGCATTAATGTTTGAATTGCTACCTCATGCACCCTATTCCCCAGACTTAGCCCCCTCGGATTATTTTCTGTTCCCGAACCTGTAAAAATGGCTCAGTGGTCAAAGATTTTCCAACGATGAAGAAGTGATTTCAGCAGTTAAGGGCTAGTTTGAGAGTGCAAGACGGTTCTTATTATAAAAAGGGTATCGAACTTATTGAACATCGCTGGGAAAAGTGTAGAGAGCTGAAAGAAGATTATGTTGAAAAATAAATATATTTTTTTCCAAAATTTCCACTTCTGGGACCACCCTCGTAGTTTCTCGAGGATTAAATATTTCAATATAATACTAACTCATCGAAATATTGTATAGGCTATGAAAATGTTTTTTTTAAACTTAAGTTGGAATGCAAATGATTTAGGTGATACAATTATCAGACACGGTTATCTTGTTTTATACAAACATTTATTTATCCATTATAGTTTTTTTTATTATTAAACATTTTGGTCTTTCAACTGATATTTCCAAATTTTTCAAAATGGCGTCCAATAAATTTTATTCATTTCGCAGATTATAACTTTAAAACATAATTATAAACTTATATTTTCAATTCAATATTAAAGATTATTATTATTCTAGTTTTAAATTAAAATTTACGACTTATTTTCAAATTTAATGAAGGGCAAAATAACCACTTGTTATTTTAATCAACATCTCTCTCTTGTTTTTTTAAATAGTGTCGCTATGAATTTCTTATAGTATGAATATAGTTGACTATTGTCTGTCTAAATACATAAAATTTAAATGGAAATGTATTTTAATAAAAATTATCAAATTAGCTAATAAACGTATTTGATATTATGATAATTAAATGAAGTATCAATTTGAAAATAAATTATGTTTTTGATTACTTTGAAAATAGTCATTGCTACTTTTGCTGTTTTTATAATAATTATTTACGTATTTCAAATAAATGTTTAAACTGAACATTTTGGATCATATTCTTAAGTATACATACATAAGTAATTACTTACGTAAGTACGTAAATTTAAATAAAACAAATATTTTAAGAAAAATTGAGAAACATAGTCAACTTTATCCTAATGAAAAGTCTTTACCTTTTCAATTTAAATATTCATAAATGAGTAACGAATAAACACAAGTTACGTCTCCTAGCTTATCAAGGCGCTCCGGCTTTTTTCGTAAGGTATTTAATTAGCCCACATCGGTATGTCTTTTGTTTAGATACTTCATCTCCTTAGTTGATTATACTTACGGGTATCTCTTAAAGTTAACTTAGGACCTTTATTATTCAAGATATTTATTAATGACTTACTATTAGCTGTTACCTTGAACAAGTTACTACATATTTGATATGGAAAAGATTGACTCTTTCTTTTTTACTTTAATGTACATATATAGTATAGAGATATATAATATTCTTTGCTTTCTATTCTTATTTTTTTTAATTTTGTTATTATATGGTAGTCTAGAAATAGTTTTATTTTGCATATTATTACGATTATCTTTCATTCGTAGTAAATATTTTGTTTATGCATGTATTTCATATATGTACGTATGTATTCGTTGTATCTACAATCGGATCAATGAGAGCAATTCAAATTTGATGTGGGTTTATTTTTCTGAACATAAAACAAACAAGTAAACAACAGCAACTTGATTGTGTCAGTATTGTACGTTGTATTAACAATATCGTGTAATACTACGTCAAGTTCTGTCGCACAACGTATAATTATTAAATTTCTTTTCAATGGAGATGTAAAATCGACTGATATCCATTACAGACTTCATAAACAGCTTGAGGAAGAGTGTTAGAACAGCCTTTGAGTGGCGTAAATCTTTCCAGGATGGTTATGAAGGTGTGTCGAATTTGCCGCATGCTATCCATTCCGCTGTGAATCTTAGGAATATTCAAAAAGTTGACAAGCTGATCCGGAGCTATAAGCGAATATTTGTGTAGAAAATTGCTAGGATTGTAAACACGAGAGTTTATAATAGCTTGTCCACGACAAGCTTAAACGTAATAAAGGTAGCGCCAGGTGGGTTCTAAAACATTTTCTGCGAAACAATAGCAGAAACGACTTCAGTTTTGATGAGGACTTTTTGTCACGCATTATAACAACTGATAAGACCTGGGTACTCCATTATATTCCAAAAAGCAAGAATGTTAGCATGTTAGCTGTTACTCAAGGTCGATATTGGATCAATTTACGTCAAAAAGCGATTAATTCAGCTTATTATAGCGACTTCCTTGGAAAGGTTAAGCTGGTCATGTCAACAAAAAGACGCGGCTTTTTAAGCAAGGGTGTTATTCTCCTACACCATGACGAACAATACATTGATTAAATTGAGTTACTGTCTCATTCTCCAGTATAGCTCGGACTTGGCTCCGACTGACTATCATCTCCTTAGGCCACTCAGAAAGTTCTTGGGAGGCACGCGCTTTGTCTCTAATAATGAAGTGACGAAATATTTTTTTCGCAGGAATACGAAAGTAACCGGAGCATTGCACTGTGGGCTCCCCGTAGGTCAAAATTCCAAAATATTTATGCTAATATTCTTGCGTGTAATTATACCCTATACTCATTACTACATCTAATTAGTGCGGGTATAAAAATTAACCCCGTGAAATGGGTTCATCATTTGCATTTCGGTATTTGAAGAGACAACATACCGGTAGAACGCAATCGTGTTATCTTTGTGACTCATTAGCAACCCTAACTACCCGCTGCATTTCTCGGAATTGTTTGGGTTTTGGTGATTGTTGTGCAATGGAATTCCAGGAAGGAGGTATGTACTCTATTCTTATTTATTTTTTTAATGATAATATTCCATAATATTTAAGTGATAGCTGCGAAAATGAATAATAAACTTTGAGTTTTTTTTATGTATTTCTTCTTTTCTCAGACTTTTAGCTACTTTCCCTCTTGATTCCCCGTTTATAATATATGTCAATATACCACAAATGTCCTCCGCGCTCTCTACTTTTACGCCGTCGTAGAGATGCGGAAAAGGCACGCCATGTGTTATATATAGTGTACACTTATTTCATATTTCAATGTTTATCAATTATGACCGCTTGCCTTATAATGCGGAAATACAGTGCGATTGAACAAATGTATTTTAAAGGGTGAAGTGGGGGTTGCTAATTAGAAAAATGATATAATGATATATAATATTATAATAATTTGTAGTTTGTATCGATTAGAAGAAAATAAAATGTAGGTTAAATTAGAATCACTCTCGTAGAATCTATTGGATAACTTGATGGTATTATTATTGCACCAATGTTACTAATCATCCTACAAACTAAAGTTTTGTTTTCTTTTAATAATCGATATATTTGTACAAGTTCTATATCCATGTTAGTATATATAACTCATAGGTATCTTCACTTAAGTGTTTAGTCTAACTACATCGATGTACACGTTAATACAGTGTGCGCCAGTAGATATGAATGATTTATTATTAGAAGATGAGTGAAATATGTATTCTGCTTTTTTCATACGATTAGAATTGCATGCAAGGGCAATTATTTTTGACATATTTTTACAATAAATAACTTATTTCGTCAAGTAAATGTACGTATCATTTAGAGAGCACGTGTTCGCAATATGTTAGGCAAATAGTTTAAGTTAAAGGCTTAAACTTCGCACCGTGTCCTCAATTAGCAGACTCATCAGCAATTTCACAAAATACACACACACACACACCCTGACGCTAACTACGTAACACATTTACCGAAAAGCCGGCTTTAAAATTTAAACACATCAAAGCGTTCTTCGATTACTGCCCTATCGAAATTATTTTATTCATTTTTGACTTGATCTTCTTGAACAAGCTATAAAAGGATACAAAACTTTGTATTACACCAGTCGCATTCTCTCAAATAGTGCTTCAGTAAAAGCAAAAGAAATATTTACGGTAGAGGTATCGACCTAATTTTCTCTTACTATGGTGAGGTGGGTTAATTAAAGAGTGTAATTGAGTTCCCTACCTGAGAGTTTGTTAGTTTTACGGTAACTTTAACTTTGATGTTGATGTAAAAAGTAGTACTATTTGCAATTACGATGACTGAAATTGTTACGAAAATTAAGAGATACTTAAACTCGATGGTGACATTAATATGGAAAAAGTTTCTTGGAAATTCTCTTTCACAATTCCGTTTTTAATAATTCTTCTAATTGTTTCGATGTACTTGTATATACACAAGGTACTAGGAAAGTTTTGCAATATGACGCAACAATGAATCGTCGGAAGCTGCTTATTACTGCATGTTAAGACATGTTCATACGTGGACAGTAGCCGCCGCGCCATGTCGATGGGCTCAATTAATCATTAACAGTGAGAGTGTAATGTGCTTGCGATGGCATCGTGGTCACGAAATGAAATAAGGGCCGTTTTGCGTTATAGTAGAAGGGTGTTCAAATATAAGTATAATATGTATTCTATGTAATTTTTTCAAGAAATTTATTGGTTCGAAATTTGGACAATATAATTTTATAAACGTTAAAATTCTGTATATCACACAAACTCAATCAGCGTCCACACTTTCCGTTCCATGGAGAGTTCTAGCAACTACAACTCTCCATGGATTATTACTTTTATCATTGCATTGCATCAGAGAATATTTGTCTAAAATATTCTAATGGTGGGATACTAGCTTCTAATTTTCTCACTCGTTGGAGAAAGATGGCATTATAAAGAGAAGGAATACAAACAAGATAAATATATACTAGGCAAGGTCGATAACGTGTTTGGGGAATTATACAGTTGACAACTTGGTGTACGTAACATTAATCAATATGTCCTCTAACAAATGACATAATAAGTTAACGATTGCTTTACTTGTAAATAAACACCATTGGAAAGTATCTGACCTTATTTATCACACCAAATACAAAGATACAGAGGTGAATTGAGAGCAGCAATATATGAAGTTGTAACTTAAAGAAAAATACAATTGAAACGAAAACTGGTAATTATTTTCTTATTACATCGTAATAATTAAGACAGAAGTTAATGAAATGATCGAATCTCAGTTCTTAAAGATCCGTTTCCATAATGAGACTTATGGTGTAATTAAAGAATCAAATCTCACAGTCCTTGGTAACTCAATGGTAGAGTACCTGCCCGGTAAGCAGACGACTGGAGTTCGACTCTTCGCCGAAGGGCATGATTTTTTTATTAATTTATTATTTATTCACAATGATGTAATAAACAAAAAATATGTGTTTTAATCATTTTACATCGGGCGTGATTGTATATATAACCCTTGCCTATATATGCAATTGCATATGCATTTACTACGAAATTTAATTTACTAAACCGGATATTTGGTAAATATGTTATATATTACCGCTGTTAATTTCTGTCTGCAACTATTGGTACTATGCGATCGTTGTATGTTCATTTTTTTTTGATAAATTTAACAAGCATGATTTGTTAGTACTTAATTTATTTTCTTGAAAATAATCACTTGAATTTAAAAAACCATTTGAATGCTATAACAGTTTAGAAACAGGCATTTTAATCCTAAAGCATTGTTATCCTCTTCCATTACTTTATATCTCCTGCTATGTCATTTCAGTCATTGAACTTTTTCAAATACAAAATTTCACCTTTACCTTAATCTACTGTTTCCTCTTTCCATCTGTTTTTTAAGCTATATCTTTTACTTTTCTATTGGGCTATATTTTAGCAATTTCTTTTTTTTCTTTGCACTTGTTAGTTGAAACTACTCCTTCCTAAGTACATAAACTTTTTTATTTCTTCAAATATCCATACCATCAGTTAATATTTGTACCCTTAGATTATGTTTTCTCACAGTTCCTGTACTATTCTTAGAATCCGTGACTTTGGCTTTATCGATGTTGAAATGAGGGTTCATGGTTTTTTCCGTTCTTATCAGTTATTTCGTAATTTTCTTCAGTTTTCTTCTACTTTTCGCCAGTGGCACTATGCTGTGTGCATATGCAAAGCATTGGAGACTTGTTAAATAGTATCCCTTCTGTGTTGACTTCTCTTTTCCCTACTACTTCTTCTATGATGAACTTGCAAAAGGTTGTTGATATCGGGTTCCTTAACAGAGTTCTTTACCTATTCTAAAGGTTTTACTAAGTTTTTCTTTGAATTTTACCGCTGTGCTCGTATTTTGGAATGACATCTTTATGTTTCGTTAATTTTTGAGGCATCGTCAGGCTATTTAAGGCATTTATTAGTTTTGCTCTGTTTATATTATCTAGGCTCCTTTGAAATATATAAAAAGAAAAATATCCTGCTAAATAAATGACCAGCGACCAGCCGTTTATCTAACGGGATAAATGCACCCACCATAATTTTTTTCGTTTCATTTCTATTTGAAAGATGAAAGTAAAGTTTCTGGTAATATAATTTCGCATGCGTTGAAAAATACTTCAGAAAATTTCAGCCATGCTGGACGCTCAGTTGTTTAACAGTCGTTTGTCTCAGTCGATATCGAGCGTGTAAAATTGACAAAATAAGTCGCAGTTTTGGCGTCGATTAATAACTGTGGATAAAACTTGAATACACCATTACACTCTTGAAGCCAAGAAACAGTCGGAGCAACGGATTGTGAGGAATGAATTGGGTCTGAAAAAGGCGACAACGTATTGTGAGGAATGAATTGAGCCTGAAAAAGGCGCAGATTGTTTCATCGGCCGGGAAAGTGACAGCGACTGTTTTTTGGGACAATCATGTTGTTGTGTTAATCGAATATTTCGAAAAGGGAAAAGCAATAACGAAAGCATACTACGCGCCATAACTTAACAAGTAGAAGGCAGAAATTACGCAAAAACGAAAGTTTTGCTCCATCAAGACGACATCTCAACGGTTGCCATGGCAAAAATTCACTAACTGAGGGTCGAGTTGATGGATTATCCACCGTATTCATCAGATCTTGCCCCTCATCGACTTTTTCTGTTTCTTGTGCTCAAAGTTTCGCTCGGAGGAGGCCATCACATACGTAAATGACTATTTTGCAGAGTGAAACGTCCAAACTACCATTTGGACGGATTAGAGAGATCACAACATTGCTAGGAAAATTGTATAGACTTTCAAGGAAACTATGATGAAAAATAGACCTGATCTTGACAACAAAATACTTCTTTCTTTGTAAAGCTGGAAACTTTCCAAATTACTCTCGTACTGACAGATAGTTCATCACGAGATATCTTCGAAAGTGTTTGAATGGTCCTTTTTGTTGTTCAAAGAAAAGACACTACGATTTTCATATTAGAGTAAGAATATTATTTTTTTTGTATAAGCAAAAGGAGAGTCACTTAAAAATTATTTTTCTATTTGTTTTAAATATTTGATGAAAGTCGAAGGTCAAATACTCTAAAAATAACAGAGTCAATAGAAAAAAATATTTTGAATATATTCAAGTGTATTCAGTGAAATAAATAAACAAAAATGTGTGATTTCAATAAAAGAAAATAATTATTCAACTACAGTTAAGAATAAGGATAATGAAAGAGTAGTGATAGTAAGATGGCTGCTAAGAAAGCGTTGGTTGCTAGTGAGGTAACGAATTCTTATTTTTTAAATTAGTTGTTGAATAAATAACGAAGAAATGTGGATACTACATTAATCTAATACTGTTAATGATTTCCTCAAAACGTGTTAATTATTCGTGAAAATAATTATCTCGAAAACGTAAATTCTGAAATAAAATTGAAATCATCGTCACGCTATTAAATTATCTGGCAAATTGAGTGAAATTTTCAAAGTGTACGTTTTCCACGACGTCTTTCTATATATAAACATAAGCGGCGAGTTTTTAGGTCTGAAACGATTACTGCCTCAACCGTAATTCTCATTTCTGCATTTATTTACTGGTATATTTTTGTCGTAAGCCTCTTACGTTCTTAACTCGGATGTTGTATGAGTGCAAGATGGTTTGTATTAAAACCTCCGCACAGCTATTGGAAAGCTTTTAAAAAAGGTCCTTTGCAAACCAATCTTATTTCCCCATATCGTACTGGCATACTTATGTCATTTATAATTTCTATAATGTCGGTTCCTGTATGGATGAAAAATGTGGTATTATGTGGATTGCAGAAAAATCTAAATAACATTCAAACCATTAATTTTGATGTAAAGTATCTGCATGAAATACAGCTGTTGGAATTCATTTCGTTAGAATTTTTGACAGGTAAACAATTCCTTAGAGAAGAGATATTATTATGAGCACAGACAGGACTTCAAAATTACTTTGTTCAAGTAATTCTTAATAAATTTCTTTAAAAAATCCAAAGATTGCGAAAACAAAAAAGAATGAAACAAAATCTTTTAAAAAGCGTTTGGCCTTTGTTACTTAAGTTTTGAAGGAATGCGAAAACGATACCATTAATCAAGACTGTTACTGCTACTGTTAAACAAGAAGATCATTCAGTTTCACTAATTTTGTGTTGTTTTTATGAAAAATGTTTGGTTACTTATGATTTTGATAACATGTAAAATAAAATATGCATTCTATAATTTTTTTGTATTTGGCTTACTATTCTTAAAATACATTTTTTTTTGTACAAAAACCCTATATGATAGAAAAAAACAGTGTGCGTTGCTCTAAAAAAACAAACAAAAAAGTGACTAAAGTTGTTTTTGTAGCCCTGTGTTATTCTAGTTTACCATCTACTACTCGTTCAGTATCTTATTCGGAAGCACTGCCTGCGCTAAAATCTATGGGTTCGGACTAAGTTTGTTACAGAAATACAATGAATTCATAGCTGTCGAATGGCTAGGAGGAATATTAATCATTTTTAAAGAATACAGATCTTATCTAATAAATTAATTGACATTAAATTATCTAATTCGGGATATGAATTTAAAACAAATGCAGGAATACAGGGTGCGGCATAGAGGTATGGTGTCTTTGAAAAGATTATCGTGCGTATCGTAGTGGACCGAATGTTTTCAGAATGGCTGATATCTCTCTCGTGGTCAGGCACGATTTCAGTAGCAAAATTGATAATTTCGCCACCCGACTATAAGAAAGCCTCAACAGTAATGGACGCCACCTAACGGATGTGATTTTTCACAGCTGATAATATTTTTATGTGTCGTTATGTATTCTCAAATGACAATGTACCACTAAGGTATGAAAACAATAAATTATGAAATTCGTTCAAAAATAAATGTGTAACAGTTTCCAAAAGTACCATACCTACTTGACGCACCTTAAACTAAGATTCAGGTTGTACACTTATTCATTATTTAATTTTATAATAATAATAATAATAATCTTTAATGCCCAACAGTTTAACAAACCAATTACAGGACATATTACTGAACTTAAAAATAACAATAAAATTAATAGTAATACAAAGACAAAATAAGAAACTAATTAACCAGAAATATAAACACTTAAAAAAAGTTGAATTTGATGGAGCCTGTGGTTGATTAACTTTATCACTAAGGTTGATATATAGCCCCTTTCCACATTAACTTTCGTAATTCGTATACGTATTTAGACAACTAAGTTGTCATCATCAGCAGATAATTAAGCAGTGTTGCACCTGGAGAACTACGGCAATAAATAACCCGCACAGTGTGCGTCTTGGCTTTCAACGGTACGGAACCTGTGCGGAATTAATTGTTTCTTACGGGTTATTTATTGCCGTAGTTTTCCAGGTGCAACACTACTTAATTACCTGCTGATGATGACAAGTTGTCGAAATACGTATACAGAATTACGAAAGTTAATGTGGAAAGGGGTTATATATCAACCTTAGTGATTAACTTACAATAAGGAAATGCAAGTCATTTGAAAACTGAACGTATTATACAATAAACGTTGATTAATGAAAGGGATCCAAGTATAATCCATTGGCATTTCTGCACATATGTACCAGTGGAGCCTTGTAAAGAACATTGCTTCTTGCCCTAGGTATTGAGAAAGTTGCCGACTATCTAGTATCAAACCTATGTACGAGGAAATCAATTTCAGGCAATAGCTCAGTAGAATCAATAAAATTATTCATTAATTTATAAAGAAAACCACCACTAGCTTTCTCTCTGCGTATACAAAGGGATTCGAAATTATGTCTAGCACGCAGACCCTCACATGTCGTATCAAAGGCAGGATATTCTCAATCAATCCTATAACATAAATATTTCAAAAATCTCTTTTGAATACGCTCCAGGAATAATGCTGGTAATGATAATGTGGATGCCACACTACTGTAGCGTATTCCATTTTGGACCGGACAAGAGAACAGTAAAGAACCTTCAAAGTGTGCAGGGTACTAAAACCCAAGACCGAATGAGGAACCCAAGACTTCTGGGAGATGATGTAGTTATGCTACTTATATGCTTAGAAAAGCTAAGATGCGAGTTGAACAAAACTCCAAGATCCTTGAAGTTGTATACTCTAGGTATAGTAGATTGACGAACATTATAGTCATAGTGAAGAGGAGTGTCACTTCTGCTAAAAAAGAGAACAACACATTTGTCGATGTTTAGCTGAATCTGATTATGGGCACACCATAATCAGCATCAATAATGCACAGATTTGTTAGAAGTTTGTTTGTTTACTATTATTACTTGGTTTATAAAACAAAATCAATTCGCATATACTTGAAAGATATAATTATAAAATAAAATCTATTGTCTAGTGTTATTAAAGTCGAAATGAATTGAATTAAGTTGTTTAGAGTAAATAAATGTATCACGCTAAAAAGAAAAAAAACTTTCTTTAGGTCAGTATTACAAAATCAACAAATTCCGATTTTGCATAGTTTCCTGCGGTGGTAGGAAACAATAAATTGGTATAATTAGTGGAACGACCAGTACGCGTTCTATTTTATAATCGGAACAAATTTAATAACGTCTACACGTTGAAAATTTCCCTTGAGAGGTGGGCAAACAGCAACGAGTATCCGGTCGGCGTCTAGTGAAGAAGGATAGGGTAGGCAGGGCGAGTGATATTATTTAATTGAAAATCGAGAGTTCTTTTTACGATTGTCGTAAAATCGCGAGAGAAGTGCCGTAACCGGAAGACGGAGTTTTCGGCTTAAGAGAGTCCTCGACCTTTCTCTTCAAATAAAAAGCCCAAAATTCTCCTTCGCGAAATTAGTCCATACGAGGATCTAAAACTTATTTTATTTCGGATACACTTACATTTAAATAAGAAAAGAAGAAGATATGTAGTAAGGTTAGATTCAATTTTAATGTTAATTAAACTTTGAAAATGGTTTTAAGTAGAAAAGTAAAATCCACAACTTCCCTATACGTAAAATAGATTATTTGAAAAGTTTCCGAAATGAATTATACATGTAGGCAGCAATTGTGATTTCGTTTTTGAAATATTTATCGTAGCAGTTGCTTGAAAAATTTGTCTCTTAGGTATATTTCAAATATCCGCAAAATTTAAGTCAAAATTTATTTAAGATTATATAAGTAACTTGTATGTATATAGAAAATTTGAGAATACACCAAATATAAATAATTAACTGATGTGACTTTTGACTTGATGAAAATCCATAACGAAATTAAACACCAAAACTAAGTTGTGTGATTTTTACAAAATATCTTTATTAAAATATAGTAACAATTATTTCGTCAACATTGTGGCTTCTTCATATTAAAACGTAAATCTAATAAAAACGGAATGTATTCTAGTCAACTAAACTTTTTTCAGGGTAAGGGTGATATACAATTTCAAGGAAATAAGTTTAACAGTGGAGACTTATTTAAATCTACTTGGTAATTTAATAAATTATTACATTACACAATGATAGCTTCATGCATTTATTCTGAACCTTGAATGGTGAACTCGGAATTAAAAGAATCATTATAAGTATTTAAATGTCCTGCATAGTCGGAACAATTTTTTGTTATGATTAAAACTTCTTTTGTGTTCTGATATCCTTGTTTTCATAGATTTTTCCAGTTTGACTGATATATCTCTTATAACAATTCCCATAATAAAGCTTATAGACTCCACAGACAGAAATAGAATGTTTGCGACGTGTGTATATTATTATAGATAGCTACGTCTAAAAGAAGAATTATTGCTCCAATATCTTTTGAGGAAAATATTAATGGAGGTGGCAACGATATTCTTGAGGCTCCTATAAATTATTTTTATGATGAAGAACTGGCTAATTTCAGCAATATTCGGCTACATTAAATGTTCCACAAACTATTTTAGAATACCTGCGAGGACATTTTTCGATAATATACATACGCTAGATCTTGAGATTTAACATCTTTAGATTATTATTTAGTAGATTCGAATCGTTGTTAATTGCTCATAAAATGTCCATTAGTTATATGAATGTAATTTTTTTTATTCCGGTACATGCCAAATATGATTAAATAACGAATTAAGTGATTCAGTACAGGAAAATCTTAGTATATGATGTTAGGGTTTTGATCGACTTTTGCATAACCCTTTTCTTGAAAATTTTTTTCCAATAGAAGGAAAACTGATTTCTTTGTTTAGAGTTTTGGAACGAATTAGTATTGCTACTGCGTTTATTTTTACTTGTTGAATTTGCAACTGCGATATCTTTGAAAGGTTGGATAGAAGAAAAGCCGAATCTCTGCAATATAATTGCATATCAAATGAAGTTTTTATTTGTTGTTTTTTTGACGGAAAAATATCGGCCGGTAACTGCAAAACTTACTTCAAAATGTTATTTTTTGGGTGGCCACTTAAGTATAATGATACGTCCTACTTCAAACCAGAACTCTCTATCTCTTTTTGTTCCCGAGATATTCGCGCTCTTTGTTCAAAAATTGTGGCTTTGATATGAAAACTCCGAAACTTATTTTCAAAACTGGTCTTTGTTTTGGTATCCACTTAAGCATCATTATACACTAGTTACGTTGTTTTAAACAGTAACACTTTATCTCCTTTAGTTCCCGAAATATTGGCGTTCTTTTGGTTAAAAATGCTCGTTTTGGTTTGGTAATCGAAACTTACTTTCAAAAGTGGTTGTTTTTCTGTCCACTTAAGCATCACCATACGTCAGTTTCACACTCTTGCTACCTTGCTCTACTAAATCACCATTGATTCCCCTGTGGATCCACCATAAGCGCGCTCATATTTGAAGGACAGGATGGCGCCCTAAACCGACTGAATTCCAGGTAAAATCTGTCCATATATTTTTATTTAAAGATAAGTTTCAGAAGGGAATGGAGAAAAGGGGGCCACTATGAAATCTTATAAGTACTATTTACGACTCAGCTCCAATAAACTAAGTTGTTTTGCCTCAGTCTTTGTACGGACTGGTCTTTAGTTTATCATACTCTGCGCTTCCTAATTTCCTTTTTATCTCATTCTGTTTTCCTCACTATTCTTCAGAAAGACATAATTTCTGCCTATAAGGTCTTTTTGTAACGCTCTAAATTCACTGATGTCGGGTCTAACTTATGATAGAACAAAAGGAAACAAAACCATATCGTTTGTTCAAGACAATTATAATTCATGAAACGTGTGTTTTTGTGGTGCTTCTTTCAATATTAATTTAGAAACTTTAGGGCAATAGTGTTACTCTCCTTATCTACTTACATAATTATAATTGAATTTGTAAACTGAAAGGATATTTGCGGAATGGGAAAAATATAATTTTTCTCAACGTTAATCTACATAATATGATAACTATGCAGAAGAGTTGGTTCTGAGATATAATTCAAAATTGTTCAGTTTTTCATTTCTATGTTATTCAACTAGTCTTGTAGCTTAGGAGTCCTAGGTATATACATTTTTGAGGCAAATAAATTTCGAAATATGATCAAATTAAATTGATAATTTACGCTTAATGTTTGGATCTGATATAAGTAAGATCAAACACATTTTTCAAGTATCATTTCCTTCCGATCCGCTTTAATAACTAAGTTCTTATAACTGCGAACATTGTATCGAACAAATTTCCAATAAATAAGATACGAAACTTAATAGCATCGACTCATTAAATCGTCGGTTTCACGAAATTATATTCCCCAATTGCAGTAGAAAGTAGAGAGACACGCCACGCCACCTATACCGTATCAATTTGGAAACTTTATCTTCCGTTCGCCCATGAGAAATTAAATACGTTTGTGCGCGTGTGAGCGTTCGCGGAAGCTTTAAGAAAAGAATACCAACGGAACACGGAAATTACAAGAATTATCTTCGTATTTTAAGATGGTCTCTTAGAGGGTACCACAATCGCCGGCGTCATGGGAGGTATTACTTTAGTGTCTGGGACACATCTATGTATGTAGGTGAGATAGAATACGTATGGCGAAATAGGACACAGGAATACGCCGACGTAACCTATAAGTCCGTGAGTATCTCTAGGGAACTACGCCAGGCTAAGATAACAGTCGATGGCAAACATCTCAGCCAATTATATCGTAAAAAATAACAATATTAGGGAACGACTATCTTGCGAAAGCGGCCGATATGTTGTGGCTTTAATTCCGCTCTATAAATTTGCTATGGAAAATAATGTAGACTGCCGTTATTGCAATGAAATGCTCAAGTATTATAAAATGATTTTTTAATGTTTACAGAGTTGCACTTTCAAACTTGCTTTTTTAAATATCTTAATATGTGTTTAATGTCGCGTATGCTTGTATACCTAAAAACAAAAATGTTTATAAAAAATATATTGACAAAAACAAAGTCAGTAGTTGGAAGTGGTGTTATAGACATTATTTGCTATATTGGATGGTTGATGGGATAGGCTACGTACCTGACTGTTTTTTTATTTAAATATTTAACGACGAAAATTAGACTTTACTAGTTTTGTGCTTAAGAGTTTATTTACACTTTACGATTATTATGTATGGAATATATGTAATATCTTCTAAATATTCTTCTCTGTCGACATGCGCCCTTTTAATAACATTTTGTATTACATTATCAATAATTCTTGGAGAAATTTCTTACATGGCTTGCCGTATATTTTGCTTTATCTACTCATCTGGTCGGTAAGCATAAATCTCGTTCCTTAAACAGGCTCGTACGAAAAAGTCGAGAATCTAGGAAGCCAAACGATGCCACCAAATACCGAGAATGAACGTCCTGAAAACACTGATTTCAGTATAGTCATCGCTGCTCTGGTGATATAACACGTAGCCCCATTCAGTTCAATACTTCAGTTGAGGTACTAAACGTTGTGGATCATGTCCCAATATCACTCACCAGTGACAATAACAGCAGCATCATTTTCAAAAAATACAAACCAAGATCAACCATACAATTTTTAGTACTCCATTATTGGTAATTCTATTTATTCACAAACCCACATAAGTCAAAAGGTGCTTTATCAGTTATTACTAATTTTTGAAGAAAATCGTCATTCCGAACATGGGAGTCTAATATGGCATTATTGAACTATTGACAACATTGATCAAAGGTTTTAAATGAAGCACTAGTTGATTGTTGCGCGGTTTTAAATGCAAGTCTATTCTCAAAATTTTTCGTAAAGAGGTACAACGAATGCTTACATCCAAGGAACGACGTCGGGTAGAGATTCTTGGATTATCATGAAAATTTTCATGAATTCTCTCGGTACTATTCGGTGTATCAGCACTTTGTGCACGACTAGGCTTTGGATCATTTGTACAATTCCCAATTCTTCAATACTTCTTACCAGGTTACAAATATAGTTAACACTTGACACATTGTAGCGAACTCTGGGGTTAATTTTCGTTAAATATCTATCGCGGATGAGATATTTTCATAAAAAGTTGCCACATTACATTGAACCATGTATTCTCAGCATGAATGTTTTCTAATTGCAGGTAATTCAAATCAGCCAGTTACATATTTTCCTATGAAATACGAAATTTATCGACATATTCATGAGTTATCGATTTAATTTGTGCTTAACATTATGTGATATATTATGTTAGCATAATGTGCATATAACTAATAACCCTGTGCCGATAATACTTACTAAAGTTCACAACAATTATTTATAAAACAAAACCAAATACCCACATTAAGGTAATTACCATTAGCCCCCCAGTTAAAGTATTAAGGTTTAATGAATTTTGTGAGAAAACCACAAAGAGCATTATTTAATGTTTCGTTTATGGGTTTCAATGAGAGACGTAAACGTCATCAGCATTATGAATGAAATTGAGAAGGAGGTCTGAACTTAATTCGCGATAGTGGCCAACAATTTCCTTGGGAACATAAAAAACAAAGATTTAGTGGAAACCATGCATGAAAATTTCAACCCCCTAGGTTGCAGCAACATGAGTATAAAACTTTATTTCCTACATAGTCTTCTTGACAGATTTCCAGAAAGTTGGCAATATTGTTGGAATATTCATAGGGATTGCCAAAACAGATAATACAGAAGAAAGTGCTCTAAGCAGAAATTTATTCGCTGAAACCTATGTGTTAAATGGTTATTTTGTATAAATATCCTTGTAATTTGTATTAAATATTACGTAACTATTTATGTATGTAATTGTAGTATTTAAATAAACAAATTGTTATAATTTTGTATTTTGTTTATTTTACATCAGTTCTCAACAACTTAGTAAGTTTGAGTGATTCTTCAAAAAGTAGGATATGGTATGGAGCCAAATTTCGACGTGATGCGTAAAACCCAGTATGATTATCGGATTTAGTACATCCAAATTACTAAATAACAAGTCTCATTTAGAAGCCAGCAAAATTCGTGTTGACCAGTGTTATTAACTACTCTGGGTCAGTGCGGGGAAGAGAAAGATCATCAGTTGGTGCGTAAAAATTATTACGAATTACTAAGAAAGCTAATGATGTGAGTACGCTGAATTCTTAAAAAGTATAGATAATATACCTGCGGATTAAAATATACAAGAATTAGTTGAAAAGTAGGCATCGAAGGATATGTGGTGAACTTGGTGGGTGTGTACATCTCCCTGGACAGGATGTGTGCTAGATCGCGACCACGCTATACATATGTACATACGTTGAACACTACATGTACGGTACAAAATTCTCCCACAAACTTGCACAAGTGTTTGGAGTTCAGAGATGTGATAGAAGCCAATGTTATTAGTGAACAGATGGTATTTCTAAAAGATAGAACCTTTTAAAAGAGTCGGTGGGACAAAGGGCAAGTGCATTGGTCAATTTAAAATGAGCCAATCACGATTCATAAAAAGCCCGCCAAAGATTACAAATAAATTAATAGGCTATGATTATAATTATAATTTACATGAAGGTAGATAATTGGGTAGAATAATAAATATGTATTATTCTCTGTAAAGGGATTAAAGGATTTAATTTCTAATTGAAATTTTAAATTACATTAAATAGTATTAATATTAAATGTAATAGTAAAAGGCTGTTTTAAGAAACGGTCCTACGTGAAGAAATGCACTTCTTGTTGTAGGTAATAAGTTTCATGGAAAACGAAAGAGTCTTTATTTTATGACACTGATAATTAGACGAAGAAACTTTTCTTGGAATATCTGTAAATTACAAATGTTGGCTTTTGGTAATAATTTTCGTGCTTAAACCGAATCATATATAAATTAAAAATCAATTTGGAACAATCATTAAAAATTTTATATATACGTGAAGCGTAATAATTTTTAAGTTTATACTATTTATGTTTCCGTGGTCAAAAAAATTTTTTCAAAAAGAAAATACATATTACAAAGTATTATTTTGTCCAAACTATCGATAGCTGCGCCTCGGCTTGCCTATTGGAGAAACGAATACATAATCTAGTTTATTTAATAGCCGCTAGATGTCAGTTGTCTTCTGTTTTTCTTGGTAACCGTCATATGGTTCCTCCGAAGCAGAAATTATTTTGTGTTCTCGAGTTTGCGAAGTGCAGTTCCGTGATTATAGTGCAAAGACGTTTCATGGTTGAGCTACCAGATTGATTCTCCGAATGGGTGGAACATTCGCAGATGGTATCGACAGTTTGTAGATTTAGGATGTGTATGTAAAGGAAAGAGTCCTGGTCGCCCTTGTGTTTTTGAAGAAAATGTTAGACGAATCCAAACTGCTCTTCAACGTAATCTTTCAAAATCAACTCGTTGTGCCAGTCAAGAGTTACAACTGACCACAACAACAATTTGGCGTGTTTTGAGACGTCGGTTGGTTATGAAGCCGTACAAGTTACAGTTATTACTGCGTCCTGATGACAAACGGAAACGTGTGGAATTTTGCAACGAGATTAATGATAATATTGACAATGATAATAATGTCTCACAACGGATCGTGTTCGGTGATGAAGCGACTTTCCATCTTAGTAGTCTGATAAACAAACACAATGTTCGAATTTGGGGTCTACAGAACCCACATGCAGCCATTGAACATGTACAAGATTCGCCTAAAATCAATATGTTTTGTGCGATATCCCGATCATCTGTTTACGGCCCATTCTTCTTTGATGGAAACACGGTTGACAGTCAGCAGTATGTCGCTATGTTACAAAACTGGTTGTTTTCGAAGCTGCACGAAGACAACTTCCTTTTTCAACAAGACGGGGCACCCCCTCACTGCAGTCGCCAAGTGTGTGAACATCTGAATGAAACTTTCAACTGGGTTCCACGGTCACCGGATTTGACACCCTATGATTTTTTTCCTGTGGGGCTTCGTTAAAGACAACGTTTATGTACCACCACTCCCATAGAACCTGGAAGAGTTGAAGAACCGGATCCGTACTGCCATAACATCAGTAACGAAGTACGTGCTTGCCCGAGTATGGGAGGAATTTGAATATCGATGTGATATTGTTCGTGTTGCTGATGGAGGACATGTTGAACATCTGTAATCTGAACTTGAGAGGTTCTTAAATATGTGTGTAAAGTTTCATATTCGTATGTCTTAAAGTTTAATAAATATATGCATTCGAAATACGTATATTCTTTTTGAAAAACCGTGTATATCTAAATTAATACTCTACTCCAATTATTTAATCTTTCTAGACGTGTTTTTTAGTAGCTGACCATTATTATTATAAATAGCGTTTGTAACTATTTTTAACTGTCATTTTATTAGTACGTAGTAGCAATAATAGTTAAATACAGGTATTCCCACGTTGCAAATTTTAAATATAATCATTATAATGTGTAGCAAGCGTCATAATTTAAAACGATACCAAGACGTTTACGGTTTTTATGGTATCTAAATTTACATCGAAATATATTACCATTACAGATACTATAAAACCTCAAGAGAAAATAAAAAATATAAACAAACTTCATGCATAATCTTCGTCAAATCGATTCGTTGAATTATTAATCCCCAATGCGGTCTCACATTAATAATCCTACATTTAACGACCTCGCTTAAATTGGAAACAATTTCCTGTCTCTCGACGTAGCGCAATACGAAAGCAAACGAAAAAAGAGAAGATAAGAAAAAGAATGCAAAGAAGGAAGACGGAGCCACCTCCTCTCCCATCCTGCAGTTCAGCATTTTATATTTAGATCACGGCTGAACTTACATACATAGAAAAGAAAGAGAGAAAACGTAGTTAGAGATAGTGCCGGGCACATAAAACTTGGAAAAAGTTCTTCTTCTTGGTGCGTTTGTGTGTGTGTGTATGTGTGTGTCTTTCGGTAAACAAAAGTAATTGGTATGGTTTCCAGTTCTTTTAAGAGGCGGAAGTCGTCTCTGCGGCAATTTGAATCCTGAAGTTAGGACCTCGGAGACTTTAGGCCACCAATGTCGTTTTGTATCAGCTGTTACATAGTTAAACGATATTTGGATGGTCCGTTAAATTGCTTGCCCACACTTCCTTCGCTTTTTCTTACAGTAATGTTACTGTTACTGTTTTTACACTGGGGAGCGTCAAAAGAATGAAAGTTATGATCATGATTCGGGGAAAATTGTAGTAGCTGAAAGGCCAACTATTATAGTTAATTTTGGAACTGTGATCTCAAAGATCAAATGATTAAAATGTTATTTATAGTAGATGACAAGAAGTCGTCGTAGTTGTAGTGCAATGTTGAATTTAACTACAACATCCGGTAATACAGATTTGAATGCTATTAACATGTTCTTTATGATTTCAGAAGTATTACGCACTGAGCAATTTCTCTGCAAGTTTAGATGTACAAAAAAAGGATTCGAACACGATGTGATTAAAATAGTGAAATATAACACCCGTTGTTATTGCAGTCAAATTATGCCCGACGAGCGTTCGATAAATATGTGGTCTAACAAAGGAAACGCAAATTTTTTTTACAGAAAAATATTTTGTTGCATATAATTATGTGCTTTTAGGATGTGAAATTGAAAATTCTAATTTTAACCGCTTTTTTCATCGTGTATAAATATAATGTAGAAATCTTTTGAAAAAATTCCCGTCCTCTGCGCGGTATTCGAACCAGCGATCTCACTTCAGCGGGAATGTGCCCTGGTCATTAGACCATGGAGACGACTTCGAGCTTTCTGATCTGTCATAAATTGCATTAGGGAAATAGTTATTATATGAACTTCACGCTAGGCTATTAATTGCATATAATATTTTTTTTAGGATGCGAAACCGATAATTGTATTTTTAACCGCTTTTTACATTTTACTTATATATAATGCATAATGTTCGTCAAATAAATTCGTTGAATTCTTACTCCCTAATGCGGTCTCACATTAATAATCCTACATTTAACGATTTCGCTTAAATTGGAAACAATTTCCTATTTCTCGACGTAGCGCAATATGAAAGCAAAGGAAAAATGAGAAGACAAGAAAAAGAATGCAAACAAGGAAGACGGAGCCACCTCCTCTCCCATCCTGCAGTTCAGCATTTTATATTTAGATCACAGCTGAACTTACATATATTGTATATATAATGGAGACACATTTTGAAAAATACCTATCCTTCGTGCGGAACTCGAACTCGCGATCTCATTCTTACCGGGAACTTGTAGGCCTATTTCCGAAGCACTTTCTTCTTTGACAAATGAGGCCGCTTTCTTTTGATTTTGTCGCGCACCTGTACTCGATGGCCCGTAATACGGTGGACCTCTTCAATCGCATCAGAGCCAGTAGCCGTTTTTGTACGCCCACTGAGGGTTCATCCTTTGTGCTCACACAACCACGTTTAAATTTGGAATTCTAGTTTTTATCCATTGAAAATGAAAAAAAAAAGGATTCTAATAGTACATAATGCAAAATGTTTTTGAGGAAAAAAATTCCTGTTCTCCGCGCGATCTCACCGAAAATGTGCTTTTACCTTTAGATCATGGAGATTTGAATTCAAATTGCATTATTGAAACAATTATAGGTAATTTTGATGGAGCCTGTGGTTGATTAATTTAATCACTGAAGGTTGACATGTATATAACCCCTTACCACATTAATTTTCATATTCTGTATACCTATTTCGACAACTAAGTTGTCATCATCATCAGATAATTAAACAGTGTCGCATCTGTAAAACTACGGCAAAATACTCGTACGAAACAAATTCCCCACACGATCTGTACCGTTGCCTTTCTCTAATTAATCGACTCCAAACGCATTATCGAATTTATTTGAGAATATTAAAGCGTATTTCGTTCAATAATTCATGTGGAATTATAAACATTTCACTTAGACTATATATCGAAAACTGTCAGTAAATATGATGACAAATTCATTGCTGCTCCATTGCTTCGCCTTCAGATATTCAGTATACGTATATTATAATAATAGGTAATATTCCTTAACTGATTAGAATATGCAGTCTGACTTGCATTTTATACTGTAACAATAAGCTCAATTTAATAAAATTTTCGTGAAAATATTACGTCGAGATTTTATATTTATTTATTTTCCGCGTTTTAACGTGAAAAGTCTCATCGCTGAATCTACAAAAAATTGTGTATACGCCTTAAAATATATAACCCGATTCACATAAGTCATACTTTAATATGATATTTCGGCATCGCCTCGTTGATATTTATGACAAACCACGAGCGGAGTTGCAATCGTAAAATTTTCCGCAGTCAAGTTTGCTCGCATCGTTCATAAATCATATGGATATTTCCCCATATGTACATTTATACTAACCTTCCTCGTCACTGCCTATCATCGTATATCGATCAAAACCACTGAGATTTCGATGTGTGCCCAATCCGAAGTCGTCCTTGGTCCATTGGAGAATGCCACTCTTATCGATGACCCTGCAGGGTAACGTGACCCTGGATCCTTGAACGGCCGTTTGATCTTGGGGCTCCATTGCAAATTTTTGTTCGCGATAACCATAGGCGACCGAAGCCAAACAGTTGATTGTGGCCGTCCGCAGGAGGAGTAATAAGAATTTGTGCGTGTATGACGTCATTATAATTGTCTTGTTTTCTGAAAGAAAAAAAACAGATAATGAAATTTTTTGAAAACGTAGTGGTAGTATGAAGTTAATATGACAGTATTGACTGGTCAAAAGGATGTTTCAACAGTAGTAATAGTAAAATTTTGAATTCCTATATCTTGATTATATTATATAATACTGCACTCTTTAAGTACTATTTACATACGCTTTAAATACGAAATAAGTATAGGAAACCTCTATTCTCACTAGTTTTTAACTATTACTAAAACACTACACCTTTTGGATAGGTCCGCGCTCGTTGACTGATATGTAATAACTGACTCTTCCAAGTTACTCATCGAGTTGGGGTTGAACTTTTATTAATCATCCTAATTATTCATTCGGAAAAAGGGGTGTTTAAAAGTAGTTATTATTCAAAAGAAAAGAGTAGTCTTTATTGAAAATTACATGAACATGGATAGTCGCAATAAGTTGTAATTTTCTGGTCCGGAACTCTTATTTGCATGTCGCCGAAATGTGTAGATTAGCCTTAAGTTTGTATTATTTGAAAATAATAATTATGACTTCTATTTATAGATAGAAATCGACAGCTATTACATTTACAAAAAACAAATAAAGGTTGTCCAATGTTTTTAAGAACAAGTTTGTCTGTTTAGAGCAGAAAGTCGGTCAATATATTTAGCACTAGCCTCAAAATTGCTTCGTTAGTAAATATCCTAATCTTTAATAGCTAGTAACAATGACACCGACAGTTTAATATTGTTTGCTGTTTACGAAAATAGCGATACAACAAATACCACACCTATTTCTACTGAGCTGGTACGATGTACTAAATTCGCTCTGTGAATTAACTAGGTGCACATACTCCGACAGCCAGTGCGCCGCAAAGAATTGGTACCTCTACATATTAGAAAGCGAAGCGTGCTGGAAAATGCTTTTTTGCAATTTTCATTCTTGTGATTGCTTTTATTTAATTAATTAAAAAATTATAATGATAATTAATAAAACAAACCAACGTTTTCTTTTCTTTGTTAGCAAATGCATCTAATACCATTAGGATTCAATTTATTTCGACGAAATATGAATTTTTATATTTAGTCTATGCCACAAGAGTATACGGACGTTCACTTTCAAAATGAATCCGATAAATTGTATAGAGCAAACGCTTTAAAGCAAGAATTATAAGAAAGCATTGGACAGCACGCCTCGCTTTGTTAATAAATAGAGCTGCCAATTTTCAGCGGCGCATCGGGACATGTGCACCTAGTTAATTCACAGAGTGAGTTTAGTACATCGTATCAGATCGGTGAAAGTACTTGCAGTATTTATTATATTGCTATTTTCCTGTATAGCAAACAATAATAAATCTGATTTAAATAATAAAAAGCTTTGATTGTGTGTGGACGAGACTATAGACTGTTAAAAAAAGTTTCAATGTTATAGTACGAACAACGAAACCTTTTAAACCGTTAGTATCATTATTACCTAGCTAGTAAACTATTAGCGAAGCAACTTTGAGGGTAGTGCAAAATACGTTGACCAACTTTCTGCTATTCAAGACAAATTTCTTCTTAAATACATTGGACACCTTTTTTTGTTTTTGTTTAAATGTAACAGTTGTCAATTTGTATCTATAGATACAAATCAGAATTATTATTTTCAAATAAAATAAACTTAAAACTTTTCAACATAGTTCGGTGACATGCAAATAGAAGACTATTCTATTCTTTTGAATAATAACTTCTTTCTAATACCCCTTTTCCGAATTAATAATAAGGGTGATTAACAAAAGTTTAACCTTAATTTCATGAGTAACTTGGAACAGTCAGTTATTACATATCAGTCAATAAGAGAAACGATTTCCATATAGTTGATGACTTGCGGAAATGCGGTATTTCCGTCACAATAACAAAAAAGCAGAATAAAGAAATGAAGTTCAGTAAAAATCCTAGTTTAATATCGTGTCCATCTTAAAGAAAATTAGTACAACAGGATTACATATCTCAAAAAAAATTAGTTGACATTTACAAACCGTAGACGTTAATATATAAGATGCTAGTTCTAAGCCGCCGCATCTCACTCAAAAATACGTTTATCATTGATTTTTCTGAACATAAATTACAATAGAGATTGGGACAATGTAGTGTTTACCAACGATTACAACTGCTCAAATGGATGAAAATACTGTTAAGTAATATTTAAAAACTCGTCTTAAGAAAATATCAAAAATATTATTAGAAGTACTATCAAATTGGATAATTGAAGAAGATAGCGATCCGTAAAACATTCTGCAAGATTGAAAATTGGTCGTCGTTCACTATTGCTAATTCAATCGAAGACGTAAAAATAAGCTGAAAGGAAAACGCCTATTGAATTTAAAATAGTTATCGAAACAGGTAAAATTAATTCCAAGAACAAGCAAGATAGTAAGGGCAACAAAAGTAAGATTGCATCAAGTAATACCAAAGCTTATGGTTAACTACATGTGTGAGACGTGGACAATGACAAAGAAGGAGAAAAACTGGAATCTGGGAAATATTAAGAAAGGTTTTTGGAGGAATTAGAATCCAGAATGAATTCAGAAGAAGAATAAAATAAACACATAGAGGAATTATACAGAAGGCCAGACACTATTCAGTTGGTAAGAATGTCGAGGTAGATGACTGAGGCACGTCCGACTGAAAAAATGGGCAAATGAAGAGGACGGCCGAGGAAAAATGGCTGGAAGACGTAATGGAAGATTTAAAAAATGGAAAAAAAGAGCGAAAGATTTCTAAACTAAAGGCTTGTAGAACTGCTGGAAAAACGTCGAAAAACAATAATGGACTGCAAATTGCGATTTATTACCTTAAAATGTATGTATAGATTATTATTACACGGGAAGAATTAATTTTACGTCAGATCTTGAAGGTGACGACATGAAGAGTGAAACGTAAAAGACTCAACAAACTCAAGCGTGAATCTTATTATTACATTGTAAATGGGGTTATATCTAAATAACATTAGTTTTTCAGAAAAAGAAATATTTATCTAAAGAGGAATTCTTAAATATGGTAAAAATTTGCAAATACAATTATTAAATATGACGAAATCAACTTTTTTGTTAATGAAACTAGAAATTTTTGATTATTTTTATCCCAGGATTAATAAGTGTTTTAATAACTATAATAATTATTGTTTAAATAGGTTTTGATGTGTTAGTTCATATTAAATGTTATTAATTTTCTACACAGACAATTTGAATCATTATTTGTCGTTTTGCAAGACTAGACTGACAGATAAAATACACTTACTGCATGCAATTACTAAATAATATTCTTTAACGCCAATCAAGCGATGTAAGCGACGACAAGTCCTAACTGTAATACATTATTGATTACATTCCTAACAAATGAAAAGGAACAATAAGAAAGAAAGTCTCATTCGTATACAATAAACTTTGTAGTTTGCCAGCTACGGTAAATTTTATTTGATTAATTGAAATTTTTATGGGCAGTTGAATCCCCGAGATTAACCAATAAAGAATGAATTGTAAATTTTGTGTTACTTGGTTTCGCAGTAGCTCTTTAATAGTAGAAAACAATGTAGATTTTATTGCCAGCTCTTTATCGAGCACTTAACTTAAAATTATTTTATTATGTTAATGCAAGCACGAAGTGTGGAAGATATAAACCGGTAATATCGATACGACACGATAGAATAATGTCAAGTGGATCGTAAAACACATTTACGAACAAGAAAGTTACAATTACTTGTTAATTTATGAATGTGCCGTGATGGTCGTTTATTAAGAGGATTATTATATCAAACGATAAGGTGCAGAAATTAAAAGAAAGTCAAAATTTGGCATGTATGAATTGGTGTACCTATCTAAAGAGCAGTGAAACAATTATGAAATTTAGACAATAAATTATCATCTGGTTCCTCTGATACTTATAGGTAGATTTTCTTCATCTCTCTCTAAAATTCTCTACCAAAGCACGCCATTCTTTTCAGTTCTTGTGTTTTGTGTCCTGAAAAAAAAATGAATTTGAACAAATTAACTTGTCAAGACGAACTGTTGTCCGACGTATAGAAATAATGGCTAATGATATAAAACCCACATTGACTGACCGTATGACTGGTTTTGAATCATTTTTCATAGCATTACACGAGAGCACCGATCTGTCTGACACAGCTCAACTGGCTATATTTACTCGAGGTGTTGATAAAGGGTTCACTGTTACTGAGGAATTGCTTGCTTTACAGCCGCTAAAAGGAACCACTACAGGAGAGTACATTTTTAATGAAGTTCAAAAGGTATTCACAAGTTTTGGGTAGCCATGGTCAAAATTAGTTGGAGCATACACAGATGATGCACCTTCTATGGTCGGCTTACGTGAAGGTTTCATCGGAATTTTAAATAAAAAAGGAACTGAATTAAATGTGCAAAAAGATGATTTAATAGTCCTTCATTGCATTATCCACCAACAGAACTTGTGTTCTAAGTCCATTCGGGCTTAACCATCGTCAGTTCAAGGCGTTTTTGGATGAAATATCAGCCGAATATGACGACGTAACATATTATTGTGAAGTCAGATGTCTAAGCAAAGGGAAAATGCTGAAACAGTTTTACGAGTTTAGAAATGAGATAGTAGACTTTATGTAAATAAAAGATAAACCACTATCCCAATTGAGTGGTTCAAAATGGATATGTGACTTAGCATTTCTGGTAGACCTTTCAGGCTATTTGAATGATTATGATTATATATAATATTATGTCTGTCAAAATATTAATAAGAAAAATTAGATTTCTTTTCTATGATGAAACAAAAATTCAAAAACCACCTCTTCGGTTTTACATCTTCAGCTTCACATCATCAGTTAATATTGAATTAGCTTAAGAACTAAGATTTCTTCGTCATATATAGCTCCTGTATCTAAAGGTGTTATAAAATTATTATTTAATTTATTAAAATATTATTGCATTGCATTTTTAATGTACTTTGATTAAAAGTTGTACTTGTATATATACACTTTACGAAACAACAAGAACTTTTATATAATAGCTTAAACAGAGAAACATTTCCATTAACTTCCTAATTAATTTTATTCCAGGTAGTAACTCGAAATATTTTAATCTCGACTCCTAAGAAAATCTACGCCACGAATAAGTACCCAGGGTTCTCGAGTATAATTTATATACCGACAAATATGACTACATTAACCAGTCTTCGTTATCCTTTTTCACGCGGAAATAAGCCACAGAACTCCGAAAATAATCTCGAAGAACATCCTTACAATGTAAACAGAGGTTGGAAAGTTGTATCTTTTAAATTTAGTCCGAAGTCGTCGATTCTTATATCAGATTTGGAGGGAATCAGAAGTGAATAATTCCTCCGACCCGGAAGAGGAAATGTTACGCTTAACCTGACATTCGTGAAACTAAAGCTTCGATAAACAATGAGTAAAAGCTAAACTCGGTTTTTCCTGTATACGTCCCGTATTTTTCTTATTTCTTAACATAACTTATAGGCAGCTTCTGTGAGTATTCTGTTTTCTTTTCACCGAAAAACAATTTTAGTTTTCGCAGAGAAAGGAAATAAACTGGATTAGGGTAACATGGAAAAGTATTTTTATTACTAAGGAAAACAATATTAACAAATGGTATTATGTGATAACAATATTAAATTATATATTGTTGAAATACACTATAGTACCAATTTTTCTATACACTTTATTACATACGAAAGATGTTCATTTATATTTATTACCTAAAAACCAGTTGATAGCTCAGTGGTAAGTCACTGGCTTATCACGCCGGGGGTTTCAGGTTCTAATCTGAACGTAATAATAACTCAGGCGTTAACTTGTTAAGGGATGTGAAGGCATGGCTTATTATTATTATAAAAAATTAAAAGGTTCTAAGAGATGACGAAATGAAAGTAGAGTTGTTGAAAGATGTTACTTAAGACCCAGAGGTAGACAAGAATTTTTTAGTACTTAGAACTTTAAACTTGTATGGAAAAGCGAACGAATATCGACAGAATGGAGTATAGCTATTATGCGTCTTATATTTAAAAGAGGAGACCCAGGAAATTGTCAAAATTATAGAGGAATCTCATTACTATATGTAGTGTTAAGGGTGTATTAAAGTTTTATAAAAAGAAATTTAAGAAGCATCGTCGAGTGACATCTAGTGGGTGAGAAGAATGTATTCAGACCAACCCATAGGTTTACAACATAGCCACATATTTACTATAAATTTATGCATTATATGTACGATGTAAAAAGCTTTTAAAATTAGAAGTTTTCAATAACTATGAATGTTCTCAGGCTGACAATGTCATGTTTTAGGAAGCACGGCTGATTTTATTCTTTTTACAGGCGAATATTGGTACTTTATCCATAGATCTGTGGTTTATCCATCTGTCGTATAGTGGTAGGTAACTCGTTTCGTGACTACTTAATTTGTAAATAAAATGAATTTTATATAAGTGGATCTGCATCTGAAGCTGTTAAAAATGAAGCAACTTTGGAACCTAAAATTCAATAGTTATATAATAAATATGACTTTCCCTAGCCAATATGTTTCATTATTGACGCAGATAGTTTATGTAATTTCTAGAAGAAATTTCTATCGATTTGTAACCATTATAAAAATCAAGCGTTTAATATATTGCAGATCCATATAAACATTTTGTATTAATTTAAAATCTATGTAAACAGTTTTGAGGTGACATACATGGGAGGACTCAGCAATATTATATAACTCTGAAATATAAATTGATATTGTGTTTACCTGTCATGATACCTGTTAAAGGTATCCTGATTTAGTTTGATTTCAAATAATATATGTATATTTACACAATATCATATTACAAAACCAGCTTGTATTCTGAACTTTATTATATAGGATAATTCATTATTCATTTCGCACTTGATAAGAACTATGTAAACGTTACTTTAATTAAAAGTGTTAGAGAATATAAAGTTTCGTTCTGTTAAAAGCTGTTCATCGTGAGTGACCCCTAACGTCACGAATAGACGCTAGGCAGCAACGAAAGTAATGTATCGAAACCCTGAAAATGTTCCACATTATAAGAAGAAAAATGTGAACAGTAAGAACGTAGCCTTAGATAGTGTTTTGGTTCAGAAATTTATTATGGATTACGGATGTTTAATATTACACCTGCACAAATTTAGAATTATTAAATTTATAAATAAGGATTTAATATTAGTGTTTACTGATATTCTTAGTTTAGTTATTTTTAAAATAATTAAAGACTGCCGAATAAAGCACAGTTGTTTCCCTCAAGAAAGCTCGTCAGGTAGACTGGGTTTGTCGGCATTCTTATCTACCTGGTGGGTATTGTTATTAAAACGATAATATAAGATAATGTAGTTAGACAGCATTCGAACAAGACATTTGAACATGTAAATAACAATATATGCATGAAAAACGAGAATTGTAGTTTTCAGTAGGATGAAACTTAAGATGCTCTAACATTTTCAATTAAGAACCTTTCACATAGATCATATATCAGATGAATGAAGAACTGTCCTATAGAGTAAAGTTCTGAATGGAAATTTGTCTTATACGAGGGTAGCCGTTTATATTTTGGGAACTGGCAACACTCTTAGTGTTGCCTCCGATCTGATGATTGCATCGTGAAGTTTGTAATTTTTGATAATATGTATATTTACCTTGACAGTTTTATTATCCGGTCGCTATTTCTATTGTTGACTGTCACAGGTCGGTTCAAGCAATTGAATATTTGACTGGGCAAACAATTGAATTGATGAGCCATCCGCCGTACAGCCCTGATCTAGAACCCTTTGATTTCTTTTTGTTCCCACACGTGAAGAATAAATCTTCGTGGTCAACGGTTTTCTACGGCGAAAGAGGCAGTTGAGACATTCAATACTCATATTTTGGAGATACCGCTTTCACAGTGGCAGCAATGCTTTTCAGATTGGTTTAAACGAATGCAAAAGTGCATTGATTTTCAAGGACAATAGTTTGAAAAGCAATAAAACTATTCTCGATACTAAAAAAATTTTTTTTGTTTGCTATTCCTGGCTACCCTCGTACAATAAGATTGTGAAAATATGACTTGAAGTCAGACCAATTTAAGGTTCATCTATGTACATGTCATGGTTTGCATGATCGACAGATGTTCTGTTACAATATAGTCAAAGTGATATAAATATATTCATTACTATCTAAAATGTGAATGTATAGTTTTCTTTTATTATTTTGTATTGTTGTTTCAATAATAATACCCACAATGTGCGTAGAACTGCAGACAGAGCCAGACTACCTGACGAGCTCTAGAATTGAGTGAAACGATCATCATGGTCATTATTATATTTAACATTTTTCAATAATTACGTTATATTCTTGAAGTATTAGTAGATAGATTATGAGGTAAAACATGCTAATAATAGTCGTACCGCAATTTCAAATCGAAAATACGAGAAATTTTCTTAAAATTTACTGTTATTTAATTCAAATCTCAATTGTATTTTCTTCTTATACGTTTCATAAATATAAATTTTAATCTTTTGTGTTAGAGTTTTCCGACCATAAATAATAACACTTAGCTCATATTAATGACTTTTCAGATGTAGCCTCGAAATGTCGTTAATATGAAATAAATGTTTTATTATCCCCTACTGGTTGAAAAATTCAAACACAAAAAACAAAACAATCAAATAATACGATCAACATATTAAAAAAGAAAAGATATATTTTTAAACTATCTAGAAACATATTTGTTTTTAGTTTGCTTTATATTTGTTTTCGAAGCTGAGGAAAATTTCATTATGAAAATCTGTAATTAAAAACAAAATTTTGTTTTAACATTAATGCTATTAAAACATAAAATTAGTCTAGCTATGGTCTAAGTGCCGAAGCGAAGCGAAACAGGAATTAATGCACATTACTCTAGCATTGTCGTAAAAGCCATTACTTAAAACTTTAATGTATGTTTAAATACTGCGTTTTATTCTATTTAATGCATAATCGCATTATTAAAACTGGTGAAGTATCGGACTTCTAATACAGTATGAATGGTTAGACTTTGATAACATCAGAAGGTGTGAATTGTGTCATATTTCTTTATAAGATGTTAAGCTTCACTTCAAAAAATTTGTTACTTTAACTTCAATAATAATAGCATATTATTAGGTTAATGCAATGTAAAAATAGACAAGCGAAAAAAGATAAATATTATAACTGAAGTGTTAGTTTATACTATACGGAACCCATAACATAAGGACAATTTTTCGGGAATGCAAAGTTATGTAAAAATAACAGTATAGCCTTCCATACATTTTTTCGATAGAACACACCTTTGCAGAGATATTTTATTCCGAAAACATCACGACTTGTTTCTAATTAAAAAATTTGCTTCTTCAGAATTAAATACATATACTTATTACGTGGTTATAGACTATGTTGTTTTATGTAATACTTTAGAAGCTGGGAGGTTCTATAGACAACGGCTTCCAAATCGTAGAATTCCAGATAGGAAAACTATAACTGGATCGTTCGACATTTAACAGAAACTGGTAAGAAACGCAAGTTATTTATAGTAATTGTATGTTTAAAATGTCTGCATTATTTTAGATAAATATGAGAAATATTCTGCTAATTCTGGCGTCCAAAGAACGATTCGCACTGTTCTTCTAGAGAAAAGTCTTTTAGACGTCGTTGCTGCAGAAAATTATGATTTAGTTCAATGTGTTTATTCTCAATCTACTTTGTTGAGAATTCTACATGAACAATTGCGACATCCGTGTTATACTGAAGAACTTCATGCTCTTCATTGAAATGACTAACCTGCTAGAATGTATTTTGCAAATTGGTTGCAAGAACAACATAAGAATAACTAGAATTTTGTTAGTTCGATTCTCTGCACGCATGAAACAAGATTTATTAAAATGGAGTAATCAATTCATATAAGCTACAAACTTGCGCTAATGAAAAGTCCATGTTATAATTGTTTAAAAATAGTGTCAATTTTCTTAATTAAAGAATAAGCGTTCTGTTACCCGCACGATTAAACGGTACGCTTTATTCAGTTTCAACAGACTACAGTACTAAGGAATATCCTTAATGCACCTTGTTATGTTCGAAATATTGATTTTCATCAGCAACGCCACTCATCTCACCTTAATAGCCCTCTCAAAACAGGACAATTAAAGAAAAGGTTAAGAAAGTTCACAGGAGTCATGAGAAGTTCCACAAACGTTGAAACGGCAATAGGGCGTAATTGTTGAAGTCGGTACTTTAAGGAGATTTAACATGGGCCGAAAAATTAGTAAGAAAACCCAGCTTCGTATATATCTGGACTCCCATATTCTAGAAATGAACAGACTACGTTCCAAATATCCACCTGTACTAACAGCCAAGGCTTTTGAGCATGATAGATCCAACCTTAACTGAAGAGAGTGGGAAACAAAAAATTAGCAGCAATTGAAAAGATAATAAACAGCTCAGGTTAGCTATTGAATAGGTACTGATCACCTTCAAACAGTATATTTCCTCAATAGTGGAATTAAACGGTAGCTTACCTGAACTGTTCACTACCTGACAAAAAACAGCTTTGATCTGATAAAAATAACTTACCAGTTCTTTATTAGTTCAGTGTTATTCTTTATCAGTTAAAAGCTGTTTTTTAACAGCTCAAAGCTATTCAGAGATTTTTCGACCGTACTTCGTAACCTTCGCTACCTCCATCTTAAATCTCCAAAAGAAGATGGTGTCAGAATCAACGCTATCATTCTACTGATGGTATAGAGCATAGGTTCCCAAACTTTTTAAAGCCATGGCGCTCTTTGGCGTTCAGATTATTTTCGGTGGCGCCCTTTATATAAAGCAAAACTGGAGACCTGATAATTTTAAGTCTAAAATCTTAAATTTAAATAAAATCTATGCTATGATCTCTAAATTACACTTTTAGATTTTTATAAGACTTTAATTTAGTTTGCGAATAGTTCTTGGAACTAGACGCGCGCGTGCTCACACACACTGACATTAAATCAAAAATTCAATATAAAGGCTGTTTCAAATTTCTCGGTTTTTTTAAAGAATTAACAAAATACATAATTTGCATTCGCTTTCAAAAACTTTTTATTGGTATTTGAAGTATCAGTTATGACATTTATATATGAAAAATAATATATGCCAAATGGCCTCCTCTTGCAGCTCTACAGACGTCCGCTCTTTTGTTAAAATTTTCAATGACATTTTGACATAATTGAGGCTCTATCTCACCAATAACACGAATAATTTCATCTTTCAAAGCAGGAATTGATTGTGGATTGTTTTATATCCACACAAGCCCAGAGAAAATAGTCTAACGGTGTCAAATCACATGATCTTGGTGGCCAATTAACATCGCCGTTTTTTGAAATTACACGTCCAGAAAATTTTTTTCTCAATAAATCAAAAATCTAAATGTTAAATTCATGTACAAAGTGAGGTGTAGCGCCATCCTGTTGAAACCACACATCCTCTAGATCAATATTCATTAATTCAGGCCACAAAAATTCGGTTATCATCCGACGATATCGATCACCATTGACAGTTACAGCTTCACCAGCAGCATTTTCGAAGAAGTAAGGTCCAATTACACCACCTGACCATAATGCACACCAAACAGTAACTCGTTTAGGCTGCATAGGTTTCTCATGAATAATTCGTGGATTTTCCTTATCCCAGATACGGTAATTTTGTTTATTAAGATAGCTACCAAGTTCAAAATGTGCCTCATCAGGAAACATTATTTTTTGAGAAAAATCAGCTGGTTGTTCATGAAATTGACAAATGAACGACGTTTTAAATGATCTAATGGCTTCAGTTCCTGTGTTATTTGAACCTTGTATGCCTTCAGAGCTAAATCCTTGTGTAAAATACACCATGTTGTTGATCCACTAAGTCCAAGTTGTTGTGAACGTCGTCTAATGGACATTTCAGGATCTTCAGCAACACTTTCACGAACCAAACCAATATTTTCTTGTGAAAAACCACTACGACTGTATTTTTCACTTTTTTGATCTTCCATGGAGAAGATCTTGAAATTTTTTAATAATTCGACCAATAGTGCTTTCAGATGGACGATTATGTAAACCATAAAATTCACGTAATTTTCTAAAAACTCATTTCACAGAACGCTGATTCTCATAAAATAATTGAACAAGTTGAACCGTGTATGAAGCCATTTTTATAAATGTCATACATCATTCTTTTTAAATGCCCACATACCCAGACAAATTCAGTGTGCCGTCCATATTTTATTTATTCCTAAAAAAAAACCGCGCAATTTGAAACACCCTTTACAAAATGAATAATATTTATTTTGAGTAACCATTGTTGATCATATTTACAATCAAGTGCACAAAAGCTGTTTAATAAATATATTATTTTATATATAAATATATAAAATTTCGTTTTCAAATTTTTTTGTTTTAGTGAGGCTGTCGCGGCGCCCCTGGAGATCTTTGCGACATCCCCGGGCGCCGCGGTGCGTACTTTGGGAACCCCTGGCTTAGAGGTTCTAATCTTTTGAGCTTATATATTAGCGTATGTGAGTAGTAAGAAGCCAATAACAGTGTATAGTGTAGCCTTCGGTTAACGTGTGTAATAAAATGTCAAATTAGAATGAATCAATGGGAAAATCCAGACATGTAAAGTCGTAGTATAAGTTAAATTTAATACGTTTATTAATTTTACGATCAGGTGCATTAAAAAAATGTTTTCCAACCGAATCAAATGCAGACGTAGCTTTATTAGTTGAAGAAACTTGCGTGAGTATATGGTGTTTATGCTTCTAATTTTGGGATAACAGAATAATGAAAATAATCTATTTTATAATATAAATTCATAAAAACTTTTCGCTAAGGTAACATACTTAATTGTAAGATATTGCTTCTAATATAAATGTTTATTTATAATTTAGAGTAATAATTTCTTTGTGTAACAAAATATTTTTTTAAGGTAACGCTCAGAATTGAAGTTAAAGCTCTACTTATTTATAAAACACAGTAAGTTAAGTAAATAAACGTATACATTACGTGAACTTAAATGCCTACAATATCTTACAAATTACAAGAGTGTCACGCCAACATTAGGCAGGAGGAAGAGAATAATCACCCCATATAACGTGATTTACGATCTTCATGAGTAATTTTGAAACCTCCCGTCTGTCATTCTTTAAGTATTCTGTTATCTATTTACGGTATGTAAGTGTAATGGACGCCGAAACGCGATATCTTACGCGTGAAGAGACGCCCCTGTTGACGACGGTGTGTGTTACTTTGTACAGACTCAGTTGCGCGAAACAAAATTTGTACGAGTCCATGGCCTCCCATCTAATCATATGTCAAGCTAGACGAAACCTGTCAAAGGTTGAAACGTATATAAGTTTCGAGGCTCGACAGTTGCTTAAAATTACGTGCATACGCTGGTGTAGGTGAATGTAATTTATATTAATGTTGTTCCGCCTTTTAGTTTACGAGTTTATGGAGATTGTTTTTAGTTAGTCCTCGATAAGCGATTTAATATTATTTTTATATATTGCATTTATGTTTTGAATTTGTTTTAAAAATAGAAATATCAAGATTTATAATTGACTAGCTAAAAATGTGGGATATTTTTGAAAAAACATTCTATCGCATTTAGAAATTTATTGAAAATTGAATTTGTTTTATATGTAAAATTCTTGTTCTATATTGCTCCACATAGAATTAAATAATAATTCCTACCAGTGCCCAGTACTGAAAATTTTATCCATAAGAACAATGTTATATCATATTAGCGAACAATATGGTGTGCATTGCAAAATTTATATAAAAAAATTAGTAATTATCAATTGGTTTGACTTGGGAGCGGAGTTAGTTGAAGCCTGTTTGCAAATAGTGAATAAAACCACTTGTGCATACAGTCTAAGGGATATTTTAAACTTACGAGTATATGTAAGCTAATCTGGACAGTTCTTATTGTGCTCTAGAAATTAAATGTATTTTTGTTATACAATACACTGCAAAACAAATTTATTTGTCTCATTGACATATTGCATAAATATAATACTTTTTGAATTGTTTGCCGGTACGGTAAATTTATATACAAGTAGAACACGAACCTTCGAAACTAACTAAAAAAATGAGAAAGTATTTTTCAGAAGATACTTGTTTCATATAATTAGACAAGGGCAGTTTTGCGTTATAATTTCGTGCGTGGTTTAAACATAGATCAGTGCTTCGAAGAAATGACTCTTGCACTAGGTGATGTTTGTCAACATCGCACAATGATATTCAGGTGGTATAGAGAATTCCAAAGGGAAATTTAGCTGTGGAGGATGCTGAGAGGCCGTGGAAAACGTTACTACTGTGAGGAAAATGCTTGGCGAGGACAGGCGAGAGAGCTACTAACAGATAGAGGGTACTTCACTAAATTCACCAGCAATTCGTTCGATTCTGCATGATCATTTGCACGTGAAGAAACTTTGTTCTCTCTGGGTGCCGCATCGACTGACTGAAGAGCAGATGACACGAGGTGTGACTTGGTTCCGGGAGATGCTAAAAAAGTTTAATAAGGGATAATCTCGGTATGTGAACAACATCGTGACAGGCGACGAGACTTGGGTGTACTATTACGATGTGCCGACCAAAGCTCAAAACAAAGTTTGGGTCTTTGAATTGTCAGAAAATCCCGATCTGTAAAAAAGAAAATGATAGCTGTATTTTTAAAATCGAGTGGAATTGTGGAACACGTCGTTTTGGACACACAGAAGACAGTCACAGCTAAGTGGTATACTGAACAGTGCCTGCCTAAAGTCCTTGGATCTATGAAGAATCTGCGGCTAAAGTCAAGAATGGACACCTGGTTCGTCCATTACGATAATGCTCCAGCTCACCGCGCCAAAGTCGGCATCGAATATTTGACCACGACAGGATTGAAACTTCTCGAGCACCCTCCCTACAGTCAGATCTTGTTCTCTGCGAATTTGCACTGTTCCCGCATGTGAAAATGAAGCTAAGAGGGAGGCGGTTTTCCAGTGATGAGGACCCTCTACGGGCTTGGGACAGCGAGCGTGCGTTACTCCCTAGTGAAGCTTGGCAGAACTGGTTTTGAGATTGGTTTCGGAGGATGGAGAGGTGTATTGAGTGTAGAAGAAATTACTTTAAAAAAATTAAATAAAAAAAGCTGTATTGCAAAACTTTCGTAGTACCCTTTGTAGTCTAATTGAAAACGTTTTTAAAATCACAATATATTTGGATGAATTTACTATCTCTTTTTTTGTGATATGTGCATATAGGTTCTGAAACATTCTTTGCTTTTTTTGTGTTATTATCAAATTATAAATAAACGAATCAATGTGAGATCGTGCTAAATTAGAATTATTCGATTAATGATTGAAAAATTTGCGGTAAAAACTCGTGAACGTTATATCACCTTTATTATATATTATCAACTCGGCAGAGCTGGTTATGCATATATTAACAAATTGAAAAATCAATAAGATGGGTTGTCACGTTATGCACTAAATTATAGAGTAGATTTTACTTATATTGTAGAATAGGAAGTAATATAAAAACATATTATTTTATAATTAATAGCATTAGGTAGCGGATGTAATATTAAAAACACATAAGTAATCAATTATAATAATTTACTGTTGGGCTTACGTGACATGATATGACATATCTATTTATTTCTACTCACGCATTTTATTAACCTAAAAATTGATGAATTCTTTGATAAAATACAATAATAAGTAATCAAATGAAGTAAAAAATAAAAAAAGTACTTAACTCGTGATTAATAATAAATGTCAACGACGTAAACTATATTGTTGACGTGTTTTGTTTTCGGAAAAAAGTAATGGACGAGTTGCCATTATCACCATTACCATTATTAATCTAAAGTTAGTTGATTCAGAAAGAGAAGGGCGATATTTGTATCCAAAGAACTATCGCAACAAATTAAAGTGAAATTATGAACAAATGATAAAGCGATAGGAAGATATATACCAGGCGTTCCGGAAACTCATTACTGGCTTCTTTGTAAAAAAAACTACATAATTTTCAAGGAAATGGAAAAATTTATTTATTCAAAGTATTGGCCATTTAATTCTACACATCTTGCCCATCTTTCAGGCAATTTATGGATGCTATCCCAAAAAAAACTGTTTGTCCTTTGAGGGAAAATATTCATCGAGCCATTTTCTAACTTCTTCGAAATTGGCGAAGTGCTACTCTTCAAGTGCGTGTCCCATTGATGCGAAAAGGTAATAGTCGGACGGGGAAAGGTCCAGAGAGCACGGCGAGTGCGATATTATATTCCATCCAAGTGCTTTCAAGGCTCCCTTGACCGGTTTTCTTGTATGAGACGGCGTGTTGTCATGCTGTAAAATCACTTTACCGTGTCTTCGGGCCCATTCTGGACTTTTTTTACATGGTTCAAATTGATAATTTGTTATCGGTAGCGATTAGTATTAACTGTTTCACCAGATTTCAACAGTTCGTAATACACCACGCCACTCTGGTCCTACCAAACACATATCACTGTCTTGCGAGCAAAACGATTTGGCTTTGGAGTCGATGGGTTGGCTTCGCTAGATGATAATCACGGCTTTTGTGCTTAGGGATTTCGAAATAAATCCATTTTTATCACCCGTTGCTTTTCGATTTTCCATTTGCCTGTCATTCAATTGATGTGGCACCCATTTTTCCATCTTTTGGATTTTTCCCACTACTCTTGGACCACATTTAACGCTTTTGTCAATTGTTTTTGAGTTTGGGTTGGGTCTTCATTCAATAACTCCTGCAGTATCGCATCTTCAAACTTTTTCGACCTACCAAAACGTTCTTTGCCTTACACATCGAAATCATCGCTTCTGAATTGTCAAAACCACGTCTCACATGTTTTTGTGATTGGAGCACCGTAAGTTTCTACCAGCAAATCATGACTTTCGGCGGCTTCTTTCTTTTGAATAAATAAGAAAACTAACGCGTGCCGCAAATGCACTTTTTCAGGCACGAAACTCGACATTTTCAAGAGGTATAAATCTATGACGGTGTTACTTTCGCAAAATATAACATGTATAGCTTTAAAGCTCGATGTCGGTAGAATAAAATGACATGTCTTAAATCATAACATTGCATATTGAACCCTAACGATGTCTGTTAGAAAAACCGGTAAAGACTTTCCGGTACACATGGTAAAATTTAACATGTGACTAAGTGGTCCAAACGGTATCCCATAGGTATTGGTATGTAAACGCAATATAATCAGACACAAAAATAGAGATTGTTTAGTACTAACTTCATCCGGAGGCTATGTTTTATTCTAAAGGGGAGGCTTTTCCCTGTTTAGCTGAGTGATCAAAATCTAATTGTTATATAATATGGACAAAAGTTGAAAATATTAGAATGGTATGGAATGTGGACTGTTCAAAAGCGTACTGTAGAACCCCATTCAACAGACTGAGAATATTAAAACAGAATTTATAGTATATACATTACACGTATGCATACAATTTTAGAAGAAAATAATTCGTAATAGTCCTTTTTTCAATTGTTTAAAATGAAGCATGAAAGCATTTTCAGTGAAATGTCTAATATCTGGTAACCAAATTCAAAAATCAGAATAAAGATGACTATGTTATAAGGTATATACAGAAGAAGAAGAAGAAGAAGTATAGTAGAAATCTAAGAGAATAATTGGTGATGAAAGACACGTTTATGGCAAAGTTATTAAAGAATTCTGAAACTGAAAAACATTGTAGCGTATAGAAGCAATGAAAGAATAACTTCATGGATTACACTTTGGTAAACCTTAGAACGAAATACTAAATCCCAAAGTAAAACAAAGTGAATAATTATTAATAGAACAATACTTGAAACCAGAAATAAAGTGTTCAGCTTTGTTTTTACTTAATTTTCATTTAATCCGTATTGGTGTGATACTTTCTCCAAACTTGCTGTGCTTTCCTTCTTGCTATGATTAGGATATCGTCTGAAAACGCTAAACATTGATGTCGTCTATTGTATATTAGACTGAATTTATTAATATTAGCTTTTCTTACTTTTTTCTCTCTCAAATTGATGACATTTCTAAATATATAGTACGTTTGTTGTTTTACGATTCATAGCTGCTCAGAATACAAGGGCGTTTTGAACACACGATAATTCCTAATATCTTAATGATAAAAGAAATAAAATTTTGCTCGTTTTATAAAAGCAATATTTTAAACAAATAATCACCCTGATTAATGAATAATTAAAGTGGTTTGTGTAATAATTATATTAATATCTAAAATTAATCAACAGAGTATCGGTACCGTTATTTTCTCAATTTGTTAAAGTAGACTCTAACGAAATGTATCAATAATTTCTTTCACGGTGAATAAAAGGAGTTATATTACAAAAACTACGAGTTCCTCAACATCTCTATTTGATTTTCTCGGACCAAACTAGACATGAATTCCCGGCTACGGTCTTTCAGGGTTGAAGTGTAGAGCCGACGGAATGATTACGTGACGGGACAAATGACGAGGAAGGCGCAAATCAAGATTAAACATGAAGAAAGTGTCGACCATCTGAGACTGTTTGATGTATCGAAGGTCTTTTGTGCAAACTCCATTTAATTAACAGAGGAGCCACCACCGGACAGCCGAGTTTTACGTAGTGATCTATGTTCGTACTTGTTGCGCGTTCAATGTACGTAAAAGAAATAGCAGCTTCCAGTAGTTTATCTTTGAAAAGCTACGGATGGATAATGTATAAATATATTTATATTTAAAATGTAAACCATTTAATCTTATTATTGTATTTCAAGTTTTGTTTTTGATGGAATTATGTAACTAGTCTCTGGACTGCATTCTGTGGATGGCGAAATTATGGATTAAATTCCATATATTCTATAGCATCGAAGAATAACATTGCTACTTAATTGATACTTCCACAATTTTATTTAATTTAATGTTTGATGAATCTCCAAATTTTCAGTTTCGATGTGTAATTTCGCAGCAATTTATCGTATTGTTATTCGTTTTGATTTTATCAATACCTTTATCTTGTTTTCCAGAGTTAAGTACGAGGTGCATTCATAATGTTGAAATTTTGAGAACAAAATTGTGCAAACCAGTTTTGGCTTTGGCATTGTGTTTAGACATTCTCTTCATCTTTTTTTCATTTTTAAAATTACGATAAAAACAAATACAGAAAACGGAAACAATTGTAATAGGAAAAAAACCATAACAATATGTTATGAAATTGAAAAGAGGAAGTCCACGGCAAGTATAAAAATTCAGATATTTAGAATCTATAATAACATAGGAGGGAAAAGTTTACTAGGAAATTAGAGAAAGAATACTAAAGAGAGGAAGAGTACTTAACAGCATCAAACATGCTGGAGAAAAAGAGAAATACAAGCAAAATAAAAGTAGAAATATGTAAAAATATAGTGATCCTGTTATAGACATATGCTCCAGAAACTTGAACATTAACTGAATAACCAAAAGAAAAACTCCAAGCCATCGAGATGAGACTCTTAAGAAAAATAGAAAATCAAATGGGAATGGACCAAACAAGAAACATAATATGGCAGGAAAAACTTAAATGTGAAATCTATTGATAATAAAATAGAAGAATGTACATGAAGATGGTTTGGACATGTAAAATGAATGGACAAGATAAGATTAACGAGAATGTTTCAGGAAGATAATAAGAGTCAGACCGAGGAAGGGGTGGCAAGAATAAATTAAGCAAGCTCTGAGCAAAAGAAGAATGAAATTGGAAGGGGTGGGGGAGAAGGATATGAAGGACACCTACGAGAGATAACTCAATTCCATTATGGGCTTGACATTTATGAGAGTAGCAGGTTTTGTGGATTATGTAGAGGAAAAATGATTGTAAATAATAGATTGCTAATTAAGCCGTGAATATTAAGTATGATGTTTTGAGTAGATGGGTGATACTGAAGAAGTTGCTAGACCACAAAGCAAATTCTAATATTTTAACTGTAGATAAGCGCATGAGTTGAACTTGTATTTAAAATTTTAAAAAACAGTTCTCGAACAGTATTCTAAGATCTATCACTAAACTAGTTCTCTAAAGTACATGTACATTCAGAGAGTAAGAGGAAGTAAGGTGTTAACTTTCTAGTAAAAGATATAACAAAACATTTATTAATATTCAAAGATAAACGATTAACAGTAGACCAATCAATGAGAAAATGAATCAATATAGCCTATGGTACAAGAAGCAAACTATTACCATAGGCTATATTGATTGATTTTCTCATTGATTGGTCAACTGTTAATCGTTTATTTTTGCAAAAGTAATAGTGTCCCAAAGTTAATTGAACTTATGCCTTCCAATACCTTTTCTCATATTCTAGCGAGTTTTGCCCACATTAGAATGCCTACAGTATCACAAGTTTTAAAATAACCTTTAGCGATGAGCATATGATATTAACAGGTCCTCAATGTCATATAACTACTGAAACAGCAACATTTAAAGCATCTATTAACAAATAGAAGAACTTATGACATTTTTCTTTGTCCAGTATTCACCAATAAAAAATTAACTGACATTAAAATGAAGTAAAAGTAATTACCTTTTTCATTACGTCTATAGGTATATCATCTAAAATTCTGCTTTGCACAAACGCAAAAATAACTATTGGACGCAAAAAATACAAAAAAAGCATTCATCTAAAATTTTCTTATTCAATTTAATATTTGTTCCAAATACTGAAAGCAAACATTTTCAGAAGTAACAAACAACTTGCTGTTTTTCCCATCCTGATACCGTAACGGGTTTCCGCAGTCCAAATTAAATCGCTAGTCCGAGAACAAAGAATAATTGCCATTCATCTTGCGAGTTTCAACAAAACGTATCCATGTACGTGTGTGTGTGTGTATATGTATGTGCGTATAGAAGATATGCGCGTAAGTGTTAGTATGGAACATAGGTATGCGTTCCTGAACATTTAAAATTGCCACACTGTTAAAGTTTAGTCACATTCTGACCCAATCCTTCTTCCGAATTGAAAACTACTTAAGTTTATAAGTCGTTAAAGTTTTTCACACGTCTTAAGTTCGTTTTTCAACTACTCTCCGAAAATCCTTCGGTAACGAAACGACCTCCATACGTTGCAAATCTTACGATTTCCACACGCATACATAAATTGCTTTACTTTGTTTTATGGGAATTTCGTCTTCCGAGACTCTAGTACATGTAGATGGCACATGTAACGGATGGTTATGACAACGTTGTGGGTGGTATCTTGTGATATACTGTAAATATGTGTGTGTATTATTTATTTTGCAAGCACTAGCTATTTGTGTTCTTGAATAAAATTATATTTTAAATGTTTACAAGTAGTAAAGTGACGTGGGAAATAAATAACTTAAAATAATAAGAAGGTAAATGGGATCATTGCCAAATCTACAGCTTTTGTGAAAGGTAGTATTTGTGATCACTTCTAAGAATAAGTTAGATACACCGACATCGTGGTACGTAGATGATACAAATAATTCTTCTTATCTTTCATTGTCACGCTGTTAACGAAGTAAAATTTAATGTCCTTTATATGATTTAAAATAAAGAAAAACTATCATTATCCTTATTTTTTTTTTAATACTTTAAATTTGAAATATTTGATTATCTAGCCTGACAGACATTTAAACATAGGGAAGCATATTCGGATGAAAAGGACAGCTAGGAATAATTTAATAACAACAATAATGGTAATTACAATATTATTAACTATTAACAATAAAAGAAAGCAGCAGGGATATGATGACTATACAATTTCCAGTAAAATCCATTTAAAGTCATGAAGATGAAGCACAAAAAATAGCGTCGATATAAAACTGAAAATATGTACTTCCATGAATTTAAGAGGCTAAGAAAATTACTTGAAGCAACAACGAAACTCCCTTTCAATGAGTATCAAATGGCTACAGAAAACGAAATTGTAAGCAATCGCAAGATTTTTTGGAAATATGTCAAAGGTAGGTGTAATACCACCAGAATATCTTGATGCGTTAATTGGAATGGCGAAATTGTAACTTCTATTGATATTGTAGAAGCTTTTGCCACACACTTTTCGCAAATAAGCTTGACTCCAGTACAACACGATATACAGAGAAGGAAGGTCTGAATACCAACTCATTTTACATCAATTCCGTCACGTCGAGAGAGAGAGTTGTAAGAAGGCTAAAATCAAACATGCATGATGGACATGATGGATTATGGAATTCTCTTGCACGTGATTGGCAACAATTTTTAATTTATCTTTAAAAACATTAGTGTTTCCTGATTATTGGAAGATTGGAAGAATAACGCCAGTTTTGAAGAGAGGAGATCGCTCTGATATACATAATTATAGACCAATTACTTTGTTGTCGAACTTTGCCTAGATCTTTGAACATCTTCATACTAGACTATTTAATAGCATTAGACATTACTTATCTAACTATCAACATGTTTATTTTTTTGGAAGACTTACAATTACAAATCTCACTGAAATTACACAATTCATTAGTGAATTTATTAATAAACTACAAGTTGATGTTAGACAAACAGATTTTAGAAAAGCGTCTGATACGGTAGATCTCGCTTTACTTTTTATCTCAGTTGAGTGATTTGGATTTTTCTCACAATGTTGTGCTATTAACATCATACCTTTACAAAAGATCTTGCTATGTCCAGTATAATGGTTTTACATTTGATCCCTTCTGGGGTGTACCACAAGGTTCAAATTTGGGCCCTCTATTATTTAATAAATATATCTAAATGACCTTATTGAAATTCTGAACTCCAGTGTTTTGGCTTATGCAGATGATGTGAAAATCTACTACAATGTAGCCCCTCGGTCAGATTATGTGCTTTTACGAAAAAAATTAATTAATGCCTGACATAAGCGGGACAAAATGCTGTTAAACCTAGACAAGTGTGCACTGACGATTTACAGTAAATGTAAAAATCCCTACATATTTCAATGTTCTGTGGATCAGAATATTATTTCAAGACAAACATTAACAAGGGACTTTGGGGTACGATTTGAGTCTGCTTAGTCGTTTACAGAACACATTCGTTTCATTAGAAATTCTTCTGCACAAATTTTAGACTACTTGATACGGTGTTTATTGGACATTTAACAATTCGGAAACCTTGAAAACTTTGTATCATGCCCTAGTTCGTACTAAACTGGAATATGCTTCTGTGGTTTAATTTCCGCATGACGTTTCCCAGCAAACTGTATTGGAAAAGGTTCGGAAGCGATTTTTAAAATATTTTTCTTTCAAAATCGATGGTATTTATCCTAAACGTGACACCGATTACAATCTGTTAATAGATAGACATGGCTTTACTTCTCGTATTGACCGCAGAACCGAAGCAAGTAGCAGATTCTTGTTTAAGTTAGTGCATAACTACGTCTATGCTCCATCATTAATTGCTCGTATTGATTTTACAGTACCACAACATGGAATAAGAACCACAAGCAGTTTTGTTGTTCCGAGAGTAAGAACGAATATCATCTATAAAGCACCAATTATACATATAACAAGGAATGCTAATGGAATCTGTAATGATATATTTCTTACATTAATGTCAATAATTTGAATTGTTATATATAATATACTTAGTTTTAGTTGTTTTTATTATTTATACTAGTGAAGAAATAATTATAATTTTATATATATATATATATATATATATATATATATATATATATATATTTTACTTCTAGTTGGATAATTATATTAATTTTTTTTTATAAGCACTATATGTACTCTGGTTATATTGTCCTTTTATGGGAAGTTTTTCTGTTGGGTAATAAATCACATTATTATTAATACAAACATTAGGCAACGTACAAATACTAAACCTAAAAATATACTTTCAAAACAAAAATACACAAAAAGCAATCGTTTTGACTGACAACAAATATGCACCATTAAATCGAAAACAAAAAATGAAAATATTCAAATAACCACACAACGAAAGAAAGAGAAATGGTGTGCAAAAGCACTTCAAAATACATGGATTCATTATAATATCATGCAAGATAAGTTTTCCTTAATTAGAGAAACTCCTAAGTAAATATGTTTTCCAACAGTTTATTGGCTGTCCTGGATAACATATACATTGGTATCCGATTCAAGATATTCACTCTTGCAAACGTTATTATAGAATTGTTCTTTGGGGCCAATTCAAAAAACAAATAAGCCACATTTGTTGACCGAAGAACCGAAACCAGCTAGGGTGAATTGGTGTCAAAAAACTCTAAATCGCTTCAACGCCGGAAATTCTAAAAACATGTACATTATCGATGGTGATGAATTTTGGATTTACTCATACGAACCAGAAAATAAACACCAGTCGTCTGTTTGGGTGTTCCAAGGTGAAGAGAAGCCAATTCAAAAAGCAAATAAGGCTAAGTAAAGTAGAACAGTTGAATGGTAGACACATGCCCGGTAAGCATGACGGCGTGAATTCGAGTTTCACTAGAGAGAAGAAACTTTTCTGAAACATATATACGATGTAGAAGCGATAAAAATTAGAATTTTTCAGTATCGTATTATAAATAAAAGCATATAATTGTATGCAACAGTCAATACTGTTTTTAACAAGATTATACAAAAATCCTTCACAGATGGTATTTCTTTTGGCAGTCAATGTGGTCATGATATGTAATAAAAACAATTCATCCTGTGGTATACCTCTCTGCGAATAAACTCCGTCGATATTGGAATAAAGAAACTTTTAAAACTACGATGGATTCGTTCCAAAGTCGAAGACCTACCATCGCATAAGATGCCAAGAGTACAATATTAAAGGCGCGTATTCGATTTTACATAAGCATAGCATAGTGATTTAGGGAAAGTAGTATACTTGAAATACTTAGGGACGTGTAGTAATTTACAAGCTTTGTGATAGATATTCATAATATGCATCCAGGATTTGAGTCAAATAATACACCAAGACTCTTCATTTTGGTCATGGTTTTTCAAATAACTTTCTATAGTGTATAAGATCGAGAAAAGATTTCAAAATGGCATTTCTGAATATTCAACTTTAACCTAAAAATTTCCACCATTCGAATAAGAAGCGTCAGTTGAGCTAACTTTCGAGAAAATTTATACACCACCAGCATACACGAGGGGTAGAGGATAATCGACTTCAAAAAGTAAACAAAATAAATAATAAATAATCTAAACTTGGCCCTTGGTATACAACGAAAGCCAGAATAAAATCATTGAAACAATCTCCGTTAGAAAATAGAGAGCATTTCCTTGAAATAAATACGAGCGAAGAGGACTCACATAAGTAGGTGTGAACCAGACTAGAAGAGTCAAGCTTATATAACAATATTTCATGATTTATGCTATCAAATACTTCAAAAAGGTTGATGTAAATTATGTCTACCTGTCCATACCTGTCCAGAATTTTGCAAATATAATGTATTATTAGAGTCAAATTGGCGAAAGACGATTCAGCAAGTTAGTGAGCATGGTGGTTGCATAATGCTACACCAAAAAGCATAGCGTATAACACATTTTTGTAAGTTTTTGCAAAGTTATTTATTTAATTAGTCTATAATCATTCAGTAATGCATGGTCTCCCTTTTTGTGTTTCGACAATCCTTTTAGTATTCTTCAATTCTTTTAGTATTCTTCAATTCTATTAGTATTATGTCAATCAAGAAAAATATACGATGGAAAATTGACAATTACCTTAAGAGGAAAAGCTAAAACATATCTGCAACCATGAACCAAGAAGCTAGGTGACGAATCGTTTTTTGCTGTTTGGTGATGTATTCGTAAGTGAATTAAAAGCCTAAATTAAGTTTGGAATACAGGCTAGTTATCTACAAATGCATATTAAAACCTATTTCGTCCCACGAGAATCAAATTGGGGTATCGTCAATAAGTAAAGTACATTAAAAACTAAATGTCTCCAGCCCAAGCTCTTTCGACAAATAATGTCATGGTATATGTTAAAGTATATATTCATAGGATCCACAAATACTTTTTATTAAGGATATGATATCGACTCTGAGTAACAGTTACTTTGTTAGATTAGAAAATCCCCCAAATTAATTAGCAGTAACCTCTTCCTTCCTCAAACAATAAAAGGATAAAAAAGCTCAATCCACCGGAATACGTTAGAAAACATCGAATAGAATCGATTTTTACAGTTACTATGGTATATTCACATGTACTATACATTACTAACTACTGTTATATGTAAAAATTTACGGCCTTCGTTCAAAGCAAGTTTGCATTTCTGAAGGTACAACGTTGAGTGATCTTCCTCATATGTTACTTAGATGAATATAATAATATTGCTCACTGCTTTGTAAATTCAAAACAAGTTTCGTTAGCAAAGTAATTTAGGAAAGAATTAATTTAAATTATTGAATTAAATATAAGTATAGTTTATTCCTACAACAATATAATTAAAACTAAGATTATTTGATAATATATGAATATAATTAAATGCTACCAACTTGTTAGGCTCGCTTATAGCGGGCGTACATACATATGCGTGTATGTTGATACTGTCACGGCCTGATCTAGATAATACTTTTGCACGTGTAGGCTATATGCTTACAAAATATAAAACTTATACCCTACAAAACCGAATAGTATAATTGATTGCAATTAATTTGTAATTACGTATTTACGAAGGCGGATCAGTTATTAGTGCTTGGCACACCACTAATAAGAAATTTAATTTTTCGACTTGGCAATCCTGCAAAACATAACTGTTAAAATATACGTCCATTTCGACCGTAAGGATGCTTATTACTTGAATAGAAAATACACTGTTTTTAGGTTGTTTTGCTTCATGGAAAAAGTGGAGTAACGACCAGTGATGAATTTTTTATTTTCGACAATAAAAACTAGGAATGAAAGCAAAGTTGATTTGGAGTTTGATGTGTGTACTTCAGAAATTATTGAAAAACTATATATGTTGCCTGATGATTGCCGAATAAAATTACGCGAAGTAGCAGAGGCTCTACACATTTCATGTGGATCATATTTGATTCATATTTGCACAATAAATTGAGTATGAAAAAATTATATGCAAGATTGGTGCCATGTTTGCTGATCGTGGAATACATACGCATTTTAGTCCTGAATTTAGCCAAGTTAAAATTTGATCCGGAATACTTTTAGCACAGAATAATAACATTTAATGAAACTTGAAATGAAGCAACAATTGAAACAATGGATCGAGGTTGTCTGCTCCGAAGGAAGACCGTACATTCAGCCGACAAGGTTATGGCGACAGTCTTTTGGAACTACAGTGGAATTGTTTTTATCAATTTTGAAGACGGTAAAACGATAATAGGAGAATAATATGCATCTCTTTTATATAAATTGCATGATGCAATACAATGAGCTCCACTAAAAGATGAAACGCGTGCTTTTCCCACAGGATGCACATGCTTAGATTTTAACTGTTTCAATGGCAAAAATTTTTGAACTGCTTTTCGAACTATTGCCGCACCCAGTTTATTTCTTGGATTTGATTTCTTTAAACTATTTCCTTTCTTCCAACTTAAAGCGTGTCTCGGTGGCAAGGGATTTGGGTTGAATTAAGAGATAATCACTCAAGCTAAAGCATATTTCAAACTGTTTGATAAAGCGCTTTTTCTGAATGTCAGTGGAGTAAATGTAACGAGTTACAAAGAAAATACGTTGAAAAATAAAATAAGTTCTTGTAAAAAAGTTTGTATGTGTTTTCTTGTCTAGGATCTTTAATTAATGATCCGGTCTCGTATTTCGATTAATTTCATTTCGACAGTAATAATATAGAAACATTAGAAATGATATTTTATCTTTTTGAAAAATGAAAAACAATACTAGAATAGTATTAGGTGTGCAATTAAGTTCTCGCTGTTTGTCAAGGGATGGTTCCAGTAGTAAGTGCTGATCGATTATGATATAACCAAAATGTCATGAACCGAGCTTAGACATATGGTAAACAAACCGCTTTGACACATTAGTGATTTTGTTTTTGCGTCATATACTTTTGATTAAAAAGTTTACGGAGATACTGCTCAAATGAAATAACGTGCCGTGATTGGTCCCGTCGCTTCAAAGACTGTGATTACGATGTTGACGACCGTTCGCGTGAAGGAAGACCAAAAACCTTCGAAGACGCTGAATTGAAGGCATTGCTCGATGAGGATCCGTGCCAAACGCAAAAAGAGCTTGCTTCAGTATTAGGAGTTATCTGCCAAGCCATTTCCCAGCGATTGCATGCGTTGGGAATGATTCAAAAACAAGCAACTTGGGATCCTTATGATTTGAAGCCAAGAGACGTTGAGAGTCGTTTTTTCACCTGTGAACAACTGCTCCAGCCGCAAAAAAGGAAGGGTTTTCTTCATCGCATCGTTACGGGTGATGAAAAATGGATTCATTACAGCAACCCAAAGAGAACAAAATCATGGGGACTGCCCGGTCATGTTCCTACGTTGTCGGTTCGGCCGAATATTCACGCTGCGAAGGTTTTGCTGGCTATTTGGTGGGGACCAGGGCCGTGCTATTTATTATGAGCTGTTGAAACCGAACGAAACCATCAATGGGGAACGGTATCGAACTCAATTGATGCGATTGAGCCTAGCACTGCGCGTAAAGCGGCCACAATACGAGCAGGGGCACGAAAATGTGAATCTACAGCATGACAACGCTCGGCCTCACGTTGCCAAACCCGTTGAAATCTACTTAGAAACGCTCAAATGGGAGGTCCTACTCCACCCGCCATATTCCCCAGATATTGCGCCGTCCGATGGCACATGGTCTGGCTAATCAGCAGTTCCGCTCATATGAAGACATCTCAAAATGGCTTGATTCGTGGATAGCCTCAAAAGACGAACACTTTTACCGTAACGGTATTCGAACTCTGCCAGAAAGATGAGAAAAAGTTGTCGCTAGCGATGGGCAATATTTTGAATGATTCATTTGTAAACATTTTTTCACAATAAAGTTGCATTTTCATCAAAAAAAAACAGCGAATATCATGGGAAATTGTTGGCGTTGTAATACCATTCGAGTTACTTGTGTTATTACCATTGCTCGAATGATTTATTTACATTTTATATATACAATATTATAACAGATATTTCAGCAGTTCGTTTACTATCTTGATCAAAATAAAGTATAGTCATTGTCAGGGCTGCCATGATGACGTCAGTAGATAAAACGTCAAATTACATAAGTCCTTCGAATTGTAAAAGTAGCCCAAATATCAATCCAAGCTAGAGCAGTATAACATAAATATCAAAAAGATCTATTAAACAGAGATGAATTTTTGTGTGTGAAATATAATTTCGTCACAAGTCGTCTTATTACGTAATATTATTTTCAATAATATTATTTAGAAGCTCGGTTGCTCTAGTGCCAGTCTACAAGACTTTTACTGGATGTAATAAGATTAAACTTAATGTTCTTTACTGCATTGCAAGTCTTAATTGAAGTGCATATAATACACACGTATAATTGCTACGACATTGTGTTTTGTAGGTTCTTCTCAGGTAAAAATTACGTCACAAACCAGACAAAATGAATGAAGGTGAATAATTATAAAGAGAAAGAAAGAGTACGGGGAAAGGAGGCGGATACAGAAGTCAAAGAGGGAGAAAAAGACAGAGATATATAAAATCTGTAATTGCCTTTAAGAAAATGAAAGAAGTACGAATCATAATTACTATTACTAAAACCTACTCTTTATTTCTATCTTCGATATGATTACTCCTTATTTCTATACATCAATTTCCACAGCTTTCTTTCATCTACCATCTCTTAAAAAGATTCATTTGATCAGATTTTTAAAAGGAATCAAGGCAATACCATATAAATGGTAATTGAATTTTTGGAAAAGTAAGAAAAACACCCATTTTATGGCGTGAATTTCATCACGTATTTAACGTTGTTGTCTTTTCTATTAATTTCGTCTGTCTTATTTTGTTATTTGTTAGTGTTGTACCGAGTAATGTTAAAGAGTATTATAGAGCTATTTGTTAATTATCTGTTATTTTAAAGCTTTATTTATAAAAATCTGTATTTTTAAAAGTAATATAATATAAGATAGAGTTCATTTAGTAAATAAACTTAACAATACAATGGAATTATCGTTATAGATATCTTATTTTAAATATATTTTACGAAACTGTATATTTGGTTGCATACATCGAATTTGTAGAGCACACCACCAGTGCAAAGTATTTAGAATTCTAACGGATGTAAATATTATTACATACCGCGAAAGAAACTTTTGCGTGATTATTTTTACCACTGCATTTAAATTTTAAACTTTTACGTGTCAGATATTTTGCGTTTTATGTTTTTATTTTATTATTTGAAAATATTTATAAATGTTCACGTTTGCTATTATCTGACATTATGTTTGCATGTCAACTGAAAATTTAAATATCTCTAGGGATTTTTTACGGGTTAATCACCAATAGGCTTCCTAAGATTGATCAGAGTTTATCGCAGATTTGGTAGGTCGAAAAGATCTAAAGCAGATCCTGTATTTTAAACACTTAATTATGTTGGTAACATTTTATTATTTCTAGAAGACTTGACGCTCTCAAGTGTTTAGAAAAAAAATCTTAAAGCACAAAACCGATAGAGCTAAAATAACTGATGTCGTTTATAAAGTCAATTGCAATAATTGTAAAAAACGTTATGTGGGACAAATGAAAAACAATTAAAACAAAATCAATATGATATTACCGCAAAAAAACAAGTTTATCTCAACATATGTATGTACATAAGTTCAAATTTAATATTTGGATAATACTTGTTTTTGAACGTAACCTTATTAAACGATTGACGTCAGGGATGCATCATATCAAAACTAATGATACCTGAAATTTTAAAAATGATAATAATATCAGCTGTATGTACGATTTATTACTTCAGCATCAATAATTATTATTAGTTACACTGTTTAGGATTTTCGCAGTTCCTTATGTTGCAATATTTGTTAGTTTACCTAATGTGTGTTTCCTAATATATTAAGCTTTTTGCGTTATTGAAAAATTTACTGTGACGACTCCGGCATATATGTGTATACGTATGTGTTGTGTTTAGCGGCTATACACTCACAATTCATTTATTATTATAATTATATCTAGAATGCTGATATTACCAGCACATGTAATTACAATTGTGACATAGGATCCATATTTTGCGACTGGTATGTACCCTTTTGCATTTTAATTATTCGTTTTATATTGTTTGCAAATTTTATAAAATAACAGATATATTGTATCGTAATAGTTTTTTCTTTCGAAATTTTAGCTTGAAAAGGTCTTAGTTCAGTCGAAACGTCGCATAAAAACAAATACAATAATGAATTAAAACCTGAAAATAGCTCAACTTGTACTACCAAGTTGAGCTAAAAGATAATTCAACTAAAAGCTTAAAAATACCCACGATCCTTTTCTACTTGAGGCTACATAAATGTTGCAGCTCAAAGAAGTTTGACTAACGATAATATTACGTGTTCTGTCTTTAAGTTTTGCATAGTGGGATATAGAGGGTGTCACTAATTAAATGTCAGTACTATAAATTAACCTCCACTTTTTGTGAACCTAAATCCAAAGTTTCAGTGGGATACGTGTACTGTTGTAGCTACAACGAACTGTTAAAGTTGACAAGTTAGTTGAAAAATGGAATTAAACCGAGAATATTTTCGCTGCATAATTTTTTATAGTTTTTGAAGACAATTATTTCAACGAGAATGCCTCGCTGAGTTGGTTTCTGTTTTCGGAAATGAAGCACCACATCAGTCAAAAATTTCTCGTTGGTATGGATAATTCAAACGTGGACGGATTAGTCTTAGCGACGATCTAAGAGAAGGTTCACCAAAAACGGCAATCACTCAGAAAACGTCGATGCTGTGCGCAAGATCATCAACGAATATCGACGGATTGAAGCATTATTGGGAATTTCAAAGAATTGTGTGTAAAAAATTAGATTACTGTTAGATGCCACATTTGTTGACCGAAGAACCGAAACCAGCTAGGGTGAATTGGTGTCAAATAACTCTAAATCGCTTCAACGCCGGAAATTCTAAAAACATGTACATTATCGATGGTGATGAATTTTGTATTTACTCATACGAACCAGAAAATAAACACTAGTCGTCTGTTTGGGTGTTCCAAGGTGAAGAAAAGCCGACAAAAGTCATTTGTTTTCGAAGTGTCTCCAAAAAGATAGTCGCGACATTTGCCTCGAAAGCAGGTCATGTAGCAACAATTTCTCTACAAGATCAAAGAACTATTACTGCTGATTTATATGCGACCATATGTTCACCGCAATTCATCGCTGACCCTCGAAAAACCAACCCTATCAAGACAATGCTAGTTCGTACGCAGCATGTAAGGTAATTGAATTGTTAACGCAACAAAACGTCGAATTGTTGAACTATCCTCCGTACAATCCGAACCTATGCTATGCTATGATAGTAATTCCTTGATTTTCATATAACATTTCAAAAATTTATGTTGGCACTCCCGTAACACGACATATTTATGATGTGGTCAGTAAACAGTCTTATATGTAATATGAAGTAGTTCTATTGTAACACAATGTGGTCATTATTATACTGCCAGTACTTTGGCTTATATGCAAGATTTATTCTTGTATAAAAATATATCTCGCTATTTGTAGTCGACTAGTTACACACATGCCCAGTAAACATGAGATAGTGAGTTCGAATCTCATCAGAGAACAATAAAGTTTTTCGAAAATTTCTTCAACATGGATACGATGCAGAAGGTGGTTAAAATAATATTTCAGTTTCAAGTCGTAAGAGCGCGTAATTATATGCAATTAAAAACTTATAGTAGGTTAAATTATTATTAATAAAAATATGATTTTATAATGCAATATGGCATGTAGGTAGATTCGAATGTCGCCGTTCTCAGTGGTTGAATAGTTAGACACATGCCCAGTAAACATGAGATCGTGAGTTCGAGTTTCACCACAGAGCAGTAAATTTTTTCAAAAATTTTTGTCTCTACGATGTAAAAAGTGGTAAGAATTAGAATTTTTCTGGTTCGCATCTTAAAAGTGCATAATTATTTGCAATTCATTCTTATAATTATTAATAAAATATGTTTACTAAAACTATTTGTCGCCAATTCAAAAGATTAGCATTTGCCGCCCTATCTAAAATCGAGTACAAATTTCAGGTATAAATAACAAAATACTTTATAACAACGAACATTAATAGAAAAGTTGCACTCATGCCTTCTTTAATTTACTTTCTCTATACTATATTCACCACACGTTTGTAATATTAATATATTAATATAACAATCACTTCTTCCGAAATTATAAATATAGTCATTAAATTATTTCCATTTTTAGCAATCTAAAAAAGTAATACCTAACCCAATTACTAACGAATTTAAAACTGACATTTGTACAATTATCCGATAAACTTTTTCATAATTAAAGACTTTTACAGTCAACAAAAGTACGAATACACACACATATTTGAAACAAAAATAGAAGTTGATGAGAAAAATGTGTCGACTTTCCATCATCCATCGGGCAAAAAGTACGTGGTGTTAAAATAGGGTTCCAATTCGGAGACAGCACTGATCAGGAAAAGCCCAAAAAACACTATTTTCGTTTATTACGGCATTGACAAGACATACATCACCGAGCATCGTCGGGTAGATGGGATTTTTGCAGGTTTTTGTCGAACAGGATTTATTAGCACTTTTCTGATGTTAAATGTACTGTGACGTGGATTCACGGTTTTGCTCTTGTTTCATGAATTCCCCGCTTACAATGTTGCAATATATTACAGAAAGCGAGTGTCTTTTCGAAATTGTGTTTCTTAATATATAATAATATTTGATGTTATAGTGTAAAACACATATACAGACTAGTTATATATACTGTCAATGCTGCAACATTGTACGAAATTATGAGAGCAAGTTGTATAACAGTGTAAACGTATCATCGAGATTAATAACGCGCCAATATTTATTAACAGTTCAGTATACACTACTTATATTATGCTGTGGGCTAAACAGAAAAAACACATTGCTATTCTTATAAAAAGTGGGAAAGAGTGTGCGACAGAGTTTAGCTCTTTTTCGTCCCCTTAATGTTAACGAACATTAGGACAGCTATTCGTGCAGGAGTTGCTTGAAATTCATTGCGGAAGCAAATAATCTTGTACCCTGAAATGAACAACGCAGCTAGAATAATTCCGTTCTTGTGGAAAATTTAGAACCAGTTTACAAAAACACCAAACACCACCAATTAATCAAATTCCTTTTTGAAGGTTGTAAGAACCGAAAGAAAGAATAAGTAGTTGAGACGTTACGACCAAGGATTCCGGAAATTTTATTAAAGGGCGGGAATATTTTCACGATGGAGCAAAGGCAACCGACAGAGTGATAGGGTGTACGCTTAAATTTCCTAGAAGTTAAATTTAGAGCCTTTAAAAAGTGTTTTCCAAGCTTCTTCAACCATGTAGGAGGCACTGGTGATACTGGTTCAGTTTGACCACGATCCAGACTCAACAATGATTTAATGTAGCGTTTCCCACGATGATGTTTCATCTATTTTTTTTTTGCAATATTGACGTGATAGTGTCGGCATGAGTGTAGAGATGCAAAATCGTCCTTAAAAACATCAATGTTTGAAAACATCGATGTTAAAAATGTCGGTAATAAGAACGGTAGATCGATGTTTTTTCGATGTTTTAAAATATTTTAGAAATATTAGGGAAAACATGCCGAAATGATCTTAATTTAAGTCGTCTGATAATAGAACTTAGATACTAAGACACGATTTAAAGTATAGTCGTATACATTTCAAAAAACGTAAAGAAACTAGAAATATCTACTTATTTTAGCACAAATCTTACGTACCTATACCTACCTGCCTACATTAAAAAAGATATCAACTGTTTTCTACCCAAGGCATTAATCGCAATGTTAACTGACTGATGATGAACTAATATTACTTTAATTAGACACCTAACTAAATAAAATGGATCTTAAAAAGAAAACATTTTTTTCTTTTTGCTTTATAATTAAAAAGATTTATTTCTTTCAATTTAACAATTTTGAAATGGAGTTTAGGAAAGGAAGCGTCGATAATCTATCTAGTCCGCAGGAGACTGTTTCTTTCCCGGGTGTTGGTTTTGCCTCAATTTCCGAAAAGAGGGGCTCTCTTGGCACAAACACAGCGACGTTGGGGAGGTATATTATTGCAATCTTTGTGAGTTTTGGAAATAGAAGTTTCATATCATCCCAGATTTCAATGGCGTCTCTTTTTATTGGAGACGATAGCTACATTTGAGCCTTTCCTTCGTAGATGGTTCCTGTTGTAGCAGATGATTTATTTTATTTTCATGTTTAATGTGTCGACTGCTTGTGGTATTTTCAGATGTTAAATTCTAAATCCTTATCGATGGATCGCTTATACGCCAGTGACTGAAGAGCGTAACTTAATTGGGACAAAAGTAATAATAAAAGCTATATTATAAACATAATACTTTAGTCAATTACCACTTCAAAAGCGTAAAAAATACCTAAAAACAGCGAAGCGAGCAGCTTAAAACGGTTTAGTATTTGACGCGTTAACTCGTATCGACGACAGAGCCTCCATGAACGGAATGAATGAACTATGTCAATTTGACTTGTCGTTCACCAAAACATTGATGTTTTTCAAACATCGATGTATCGTTTGCATTCCAACCGAGTGTGTTAAGAAGCTATAGTGAAACCTTTGAAAGATAGGCTCATTATTGAGGTGGAAGAAATGGGCGTTTCAACAGAACTCAGCACCTGCCCACAAAGAGAAAGCGACCCAAACATGATTGGAAAATAATGTTTTAGACCCTGTTAAGGCTTCGCTTTGCCCTCTGATAACCCGCACCTGCACCTTTTCGAGTATTAGTTATAGATTTCTCGAACAAGAAAACATCAACAAAATTTGGAGTCTTTGAAACCAAGTATTCATGAAATTGCAGTAAAATATGAAGGAGGCGAGCGTTTTGAATAAATTATACGTCGTTTCAAAGCCTAGCTTCTGTACCTTTCTAATGTATCATATGTAGTTTGGTTTTATACGATGAGCTATTCTTTTTTATTCGTCATTAAATACTGACAGTATTTATAGCTAGACTATGTATATAAGTGTAAATGCTGTCATTTAGTGTAGCGAATATAGCCCTGTAATAATGCCGAATTGTACAAAAATATTTATTTGTGAAAAAGTTAAAATACACTCGTATTAGAGCTCAGCGCTAGTGTGTCTTTTCCACGTTTGAGCTACTATTATAAATGGTTTTATTTCTATTCTTTTGCGTGTAGGCTTCATTATACACACGAAAAATAACAGAGACGGGCGATCACAAAAGGAAGATAGGATAATAAAGAAACCGCGTACAGTTTTTCTCTGGTTTTATTTTTCGTTTGCCCGGAATGTGCCTTTAATCTTGCTGATACATATTTCGTGAAGCAACAGGGAAAGTCGGTCGGTTCTCCTTCTTCTGCTCCGCTTGCTGCTCTGCGTATTTCGGGTACAAGAGCTTGGACTGCGAAATTCTGGTACCGTTTGATAAAGGGACTTTGTCGGTCTTTTTGAATACAAAATAACATTTTCCTTTGTTATTGTCATTAATTAAATTGAGTATGTGTAATGTTTTATAAAAAGTTTTACCGAAATTGTAAAAATGTGCTCACTTGTTAATGCCATTTTGCTCATTTTAAATTATTCACTTGTTATTTTAAATAAATCTCTGAAATAAGTGCGGTTGTGGAAGATTGACATCTAATTTCACGCATATTAATTTTTATATAAAATCCACAATAATTGTTTATTTAAAAAAAATTGGTTTAGTCTTCTGAATATTAATTTAATAACATGTAGTTCAAAGGTTTCTTGTAAAAGCGAATAATTTATATAGGACATGCTTACAAGAAGTGCCTTTGGAAAAGACAATACCGTGAGATCAATTGCATTTATAATTAGGGTAGGCTGTGAATATAATAACTTAGTGGGGAAGACCGAGATGAATGCATGAGCTATAAGCAAATATTTAATTTGGTAACCCTGAGAAATTAGCATGTCTGGTAATTCATCTTGCTGTAGTCTCAAATATAAATAAAATATTCAAATAAATATGAACAATTATTCTATATAAACTACGAAATTAATAATAAATATAAGTGATAATTATGTATTTACTTATTCGAAACAAATATGAAAATCTAATACATCACTAGCAGTGTGTATGTCTCGTTTGTCCTAATTTTGTCAATAATAATTGTAGGCATAGCAATGAAAATAAGCCTTCCTAAGTCTCCAGATGCCTTGGCCTTATCATGAGAATTTTAAGTACTTTAAAACCGTCGTGGTAATAAAAACTATACTACGTTATGAGTAAATTAGAATATGCTGCTTTGGTATGATATTCTTTATATGTTTGCTATTCTCTGATCTTGGATCGTATTGATCAGAAACTTCCTCTTTTTACCGTCGATGAATATATCTAGTTATTAAGGCATCGCATGCTGTCCATTGTTGTACGAAGGAATACTTACTCTTGGTGGAAAATTCTTGATAATGCCTTTGGAAAACACTGGTTGCTCCTTCGTACTTAAACGAATGCCTTTTTTGTTCCTCGGATGAGTTTCAGAATTTTGTGGTTATACAATATTTGCGAAGTCTAATGTGATGGAACGAGCTCCAGTATACACATTTTCCATGATCTAAATCTAGAAGATATATTTATGGTGTATGTATATATATTTATCTATACATGTATATATATATATATATATATATATATATATATATATATATATATATATATAATTTGAGCTCAATTTGAATTTGAACTCAAGATATAACTTTAATTTTTCCCATGTCATCCTTTAAAATTTTGTTATTATACATATATACAGAATACGAACATTTATGTAGTAAGGAGTTTTTTATCTTTTTTGATTGATATTTTCCATCGAATTTCCATATAGCCGTTCTCGTAGTATAGTTGTGGTTTATTAGGATTGAAGCTATTTGAAATTCTTGCAGTTAATTTATTTTGTAATACTGAATACTTATCTGTCGGGTAAATAAATCATTACCGGTAATTTCTTTCATTTTTACGCAACTTGGGGTGTGCCTTAATGCTCAAATTTGGAACCGCTTCTATTTTTTATATAATACTAATGATTTAGCATCTGTTGCTGTATCCAAGGAATTGCTGATGGTTTAAGAATTCTTACTCTCTCTCTCTTTCAATGCAAGATACGAATGACTGCGTCCGTTTTGCAAAAATTAATTAAATTAACGTAATATTATTACTGACAACTGCCAGTTTACAATTATTATAATCTATCTAAATGTGTGATTATGACTTATACAAGGAAGCTAAATCCAATTAAGCACGAATATTTATTGCGAGCTACTTCGTTAACGCGAACCAACTTAGTCAAAGATTGTGAACCATATCGGAGCAGAATTTTTTCCTACTCTGCTCACGAGTTGAGTTTGTGCTCGCGAGTTAAATAATAAAACTTTAAAACGAACGAATTAAATAAAACTGTGCTGGCGAGCAGAATTTTTTCCTATTCTGCTCATGAGTTGAGTTAGTGCTCGCGAGTTAAATGATAAAACTCGTGAACACAAATTTTAAAACGAACGAGTTAAATAAAATTGTGCTCGCGAGCAGAATTTTTTCCTACCCTGGCGACAAAGTCGTTGAGTTTTGCTATACCCAATTGTAGAGCGTTTACGTCTATATAGGCAATGAAAGCTCTATAGTTTTTACTGGTTAGATGGAAACTTGAATATGCAGTTTTGCAGTATGGCATCCCAATTATCATGTGCATGAGAACATTTTGAAAACTGTGCGATGACAGTTTCTAAAATAAGCTTTCGAGTTGATGGCTCATATGAAATACAGGTAGTGACCAAAACAATTGATCACATGGTATATGTATGATGAATCTACTGAAAACGTACTGGAAGCAATTCTTTAAAGGAACGATTGGGTAATTAATGGGCTTGTTTCTCTGGGCCTATTATTTCAAATTTATATAATTTCGATACCATATTTACCGCTACCCACATGATGCAATGTGCTAATTAGAAGAATTTTCATTTTTCAGGTTCGTATAACTACATCCTCTTCGAATTAAAAAAAAACAATTGAAATGAATATAAAAATATATCGAAAGAGAAAATCCATCAGTAAATATTCTAATTTAAAGAAAGAAATTTATTTTTTCAAATGTTAGTTTGATTGTTTGAATTAAAAAAGCAGTATCATTTCCACTAAATTTTCTAAAGACATCGGATCTACATACGTACTTTGTATGTTTGTTTAAACAGAATGTTTTAAAAGTTCTTGATTTTTCTATACCATAGTTGAGTAATTCAAAGGAATGTAAAATACTTCTGAGTCCGGGCAAGAACCTAGTAATGCACGTACGTATGTATGTATATATGTACATACATACATATGTACATGTGAATAGGCATGTGTAGGCGAATGGAGAGTTACTACGATGCCATCTCCTAGTAGTGTTTAAATAAACAATTACCAGCACTTTCAAAATACCCCAGAGGAATTGTGCATGCGTGTCCTGGAAATAGAGAACAAGGCAGTCATTTTTATATGCACACTCATAGAACATTCACCGGGGAATGTTTCTCTTAGTTATTTATAAAGGTGAAATTACTGCGACCCTCGAAAATTAAAATTCTAATGCAGTTTCGTTTATATACTCTTCCCCGATTATCATCTAAAAATACGTTTATGGATGTTTGAATTATTACGGGGAGTTTTAAGTGTTATTTTAACCTTATTTTATTATCGTTGGTCCTAAAATGTAATATTTTAAGGAACAAAGTAAATATGTACATAGCACGGTATTCGGAAAATATGTTAAACAGAGAATATCTCAAAGAAATGTAATTTCAGTAACACAGATATGTATAGAATACATATGAAACAATATTTGCATTTATAAAATAATAAAAACCTTAAAATTAATTAAAATAACATTGAACAAATATATACGTATATTAGTAACAATCTATGCCTTTGCATTTCCAAACAGTTAACGTCAAATACTAGGGGGTTTGACAGACTATGATTATTTTTTTATTATTATTACGTGGGCGCTCGTGGTGCGCCTTAGGATCTTTGGTTGCCAGCATTCACTTAAACGGGAAACGAAAAATCTGAAAAATATTCTCGGAGGGAGAAGCAGGCTCTCCAGCTCGAACTCAAGATCCTCGGCGCGAGAAGACAGTAACTTACCACTGAACTATCAGCCGACATGTATTATGCAGATTCGCTTTGAATGACGGAAGATGAATACTGCAGTAACTAATTTATTAGAATATTATTTCCATATTTAGTGTCACTAGTGTTTCCTAAGCAAGAGATTTCAAAATTTGGTATTATTCTTAGATAAATTGAGGGTACCAAGCCAAACACCACAGAACAGTCTGAAAGAGTAACCACCTCATGGGTCCATAACAGGACAAAACTTGCAGTAAAGACCGTTTAGTGATAGATAGTACACTGCAATATCTCTTGTCATGCCAAGCTCACATTCAATATGTGAGTTGAACGGAAAAATGAGAATGGTAGGCTGCGGATGTTCGAGAAAAGTCGACACAATAATAATAAGCGCGATGAAAGTTGAGAGATGTTATGGAAGACCTAAGGATATCGATCCCTACTATTATTTCTGCAATAGCTGTAATTCTACAAACGTTGAAGTCTTTGGCTGTGATTGTGATGCGTGTGCTTCAGCATTTTGGAATCGAGGTTACAAGAAACACAGGTTATATGAGGAAAAGAAATTTTCCAACTTTGATCTTTAAATTTCTTAGTTTAAAGATCAACGTTTCATAAAGTAATCGAATTTACAATAATATGATAGCATAGCCCACTTATAAGCGGTAAACACAATACTAATATTGTTAAACATGATAATTAAATTATAACAAATGTACAAATATAAAATTGAAAACAAGAACAATAGTAAGTCGACTGTATTTGAGTATCATAAGGAATTAAAAGGTAGGTGAGAAAATATGACGGATAACACCAGAGAAGAACAGAAAAAGAATGCAATAATGAACGTTATAATTAATATTGTGGTAGAATACAATACGTTTCAATTGACGATTCAACGCAAGATTGATAGCTGAAAAATTGCTGGTCAATTGCGAAGCAAGCTTATTTTAACTGAAGAATTGGTGCGGATTTTTTCTAAGTATGCGGTTGTTCCACGCTCGAAGAAATCATGCATACCACACTCCACGCTGCTGTGCTTCTTATATTACAAGGGAATATATCGATAAGTATTTAGTGAATACCAACAAACATCTAACCAACAATGCTATTTAAAGGAGTAGCCCGAATAATTCGCCATGACAATGCACCAAAGCACTGTGAGACTCCGAAAAAGTTATTGCCCATTTATATGATCTTGCCTTGTTTTGGCTTTCTAACAATTCTGTTTTATTTTTCGAAATTAAAAAAAATTATTGAAAGAACTAAGATTGTGTTAACTGTTATCCAATAGAACACGAGGTAGCTGCTTAATTGTATTTTGAAAGATCACTTTGAAGCCTGGTTCTACAAACCAACACGCCATTTAAGTCCATTAATAGATGCATAAAGGAATACATTAAGATGGCAGTAGTTTTGAATGTACTTCTCCGCATCAATATTCTTTAAAAGTGCATTTTGAGAATTAAATCATTTTCCTTTGTATAGAGGAGTTCTAGAAAAGAATATCATTTTAAGTGTATACAGGGAAGCACTCACAGGCATCATAATAAATTAATGTCAGTATCAAAAATGAATTTGTTACAAGTGTAAACTGAAGAATTAAATAATAACAAATAAATATTTCGGCTAAGCAAGTTGCTGCTTCAAATGGTCTACTACTCAACAATAATCATAGTCATAGTCATTAATTCATTTTCAGTGGACTAGTAACACAGTCTTCTAAATTTTTAGATCGGTTAATGAAAATAGGTCAAGAACAAAGTTACAAAATATTTCTAAATCTATTGTACTATACTACTAAATAGTTAGGATATTCTTCTGTGTTTGACTATATTGAAAAGTAATTTACATAATTCATTTTTGATTACACTATAATTTTCCATAGATTTTATTTCCCTAGGTAATTTGTTATACAATTTTATATAAGAGTTATACTCGACGCTGGTATAACGACAGTTTGTAACGAGGATATAAATGCTTTAGGATGTGCCTAGTATTGTAGGATAATGTTAACTTTATACATTCGTATGCATGGTGCAATTGTTAGCATATTTTCCTGCCTAAAACCACTCCTATCTCTGTGTTTCATGTTATTAAATATTACTGCTTGCTTTTGAATTACAAAGACAGATTTTAAATTACTAATAAGGGCTTCACAAAAAATGATCTCACATCTAAGCTGACTAAAAATTTGAATAATAGGATAGTTTAGTTATATTCTTATTTGTATTCTTATCCAATACTCTTAAACCATAATTAGTATTACCAAGTTTCTTAGTTAGTTTGTAGACGTTTTCAGTAGTTAGCGAGACATTGAAAGTTGCATTTAAGAATGGAACACTAGTTACAAAATTTTGTAAGTGTTATTATGTAGTTCTATATCTTAGGGAGTATAACTATGGCAGCTTGTGAACAACAACATTTAGCTTTTGTTATATTTAATATGACATTGTTATCATTTAATCACTTTTCTGGTTTTTACATTATGCAACTGTCTTTCTTCAATAATTCAAGATAAGTTATAGCTTCAAAATAAAATGATATTATCTATATAATTAATGATGAAACAGTTATCAGTATTAGGTAAATGTTTAATTATAAATATAATCTTTGCCCTATACCCATAGTTAGATACAATATCGGAGTCATTAGCTACATTTTTCATTTTTACAAATTATTTTCGCTCAATTGAATACCATATTGATTTAATTTCTTTAGCAATATATATATCAAACTCTACGCAATTAAACGTTGTTGATGTCTAAAAACACACCACAGGTCAATTCTCTGTTATTCGAAGCTATAATTATGTTTGGGAAAATTCTAAAATAGCAGTTTCGATTGTTTTAAATTATAAAAACATAAAACAGATCATTTTCAACAAAGAACATGAAATGGAAATGTACATACAAAGGGTATCAGGAAAGTTTTGCAATACAGCTTTGTTAATTTAATTTTTTCAAAGTAATTTCCTCTACACTCAACACACCTCTCCATACCCCGAAACCAATTTTTAAACCAGTTCTGTCAAGTTTTACTAGGGAGTAAGGCACACTCGTTGTACCGAGCCCGGAGAACGTCCTCATCACTGGAAAACTGCCTCCCTTTTAGCTTCATTTTTACATGTGAGAACAGTGCAAAATCGCAGGGAGCAAGATCTGGACTGTTGGGAGGGTGTTCGAGAAGTTTATCCTGTCGTGGTCAAATATTCGGTGTAGGCTTTTAAGCTCATTATTGATAGAGGCACCAGGTGTCCATTCTTGACTTTCATGGATCCAATGAATTTAGGCAGGCACTGTTCAGTATACCACATAGTTGTGACTGTCTTCTGTGTGTCCAAAATGACGCGTTCCACAATTTCACTCGATTTGAAAAATACAGCTATCGTTTTTTTCTTTACGGATCGGAATTTTCTGATAACTGCTGGTGTGTCCTCATCATCAAAGACCCAAACTTTGTTTTGAGCTTTGGTTGGCACATCGTAATAGTACAGTAATGGTCGTTATCTGTCACGATGTTGTTCACATACCGATATTGTCCCTTGTTAAACTTTTCTAGCATCTCCCGGCACCAAGTCACACGTCGTGTCATCTGCTCTTCAGTCAGTCGATGCGGCACCCAGAGAGAACAAAGTTTCTTCACGTGCAGAAGATCAAGCAGAATCGAACGAATTGCTGGTGCATGTAGGCCTGAAATATCCCCTATCTGTTGGTTAAAAGTACCGTTTTTCTCCGTAACATAGCATCCTCCACAGTTAAATTTCTCCTTCTGAATTCTCTATATCACCTGAATATCGTTATGCGATGTGGACAAACATCACCTAGTGCAAGAGTCATTTCTTCGAAGCACTGATCTATGTTTAAACCACGCACGAAATTATAACGCAAAACTGCCCTTATCTAATTTTGTGACCATCGCAAGAACTTTACATTCTCACTACTAATGAAAAACTGGACCCATCGACATGGCGCGGAGGCTACTATGCACGTATGAACATGTCTCAACACGCAGAAACAAGCAGCTTCCTACGATTCATAGTTGCGTCATATTGCAAAACTTTCCTAGCACCCTTTGTAGTAATGAAACGGGCCTGTAAATCTCAAATAATTCATGGTCCCTTTTCTTGTATTGGCACACTCTCAATTCCAGCATTATTTTTGTTTCTGATTTCATTGATAGTAGACCGCAGTTCACTTACTGAAGTTACAGGAGCATTTCCATCAGAAGTTGTGGAGGAAATATGCTTTATCATCAGGAACATTTTAAATATTAGAAAAGAATTTATTAATGCCTTAAAGACCTAAACATTCATACCTACTTTGGTTCATTGCTCCAAAGTTCTCAAATTACAAAAATTATTTTTCTAAAATCTCATTATTTACTTCTATACTGACTTAAATTATTATTACATTGTAATTTTGACATTATATTACGCACTCTTAAGAAATCTTCTGTCAATAGATACGAATAAAGGTAAGCTATTTTATTCGGTGAAGTTTTATTGTCGCAGTAACCAACGATGCATGTATAAATTTATCCTTATTTCACATTTTGCTGCTTTCGAATTTGCATCAAATCCTTCCCTGAAACTCGAAGAAAAAAGAACAAAAAAATAAATAGACGCTTATCTGTGCATTCGCTTGGATCTTGTTGTTGATGTGATTTTTTTCTTTTGCGTCGAACGATTGAACTGTAACTTGGGTAACTTACAATTTATGATACAGTTAACTCAATTCGGCCGATTCAATGTTCCTAGTGTGTCTATAATAATCAAATATATTATCGTCAATATGTTTGTTTAATTGAAGTTCGTAAAATGTTGGTGAACAATATTTTTCAACGATTGTGTTTAACATATTTATTAAAGTTTATGATCTTTTGGTAAGAAGTGTTTCCTAGTCTAAACCTTTTGAGGAGTATATAAATGAATATTTCATGTAAAGCTTCTGTCGCCTCATAATTAAAACATACAAATAAGTAAAAAAATTGAATCGTCACCCTTAAATAAAATCTCAAACATTTCTTTTGATAACCAAGCTGTTATCTTCAAAAAAAAATAAAATTGTGTTGGAAACTTACAGGAAATATTGGCAGTATATTGTTTATACTTCCACCTAACGATTTACAATTTAAGTCGCTAAAATGCAAATATAGAATTTTGAATTTTATAGATGTATGGGTTAATTTCTGTCTCCATTAAATTGCATAGGGAACTTATTTTGACTCTGATTAACTCACTACAAATTAAAATAGGAGAGTAACTAGAGAAATGTACCTAACCATGATAGGTAGAAACAACTAATTCTATATTGCCTAGTAACATTCATTAGTGTCTAATCCTGTTGAAAATTTGACTTCAATTCGTTTGTTCGCAATTTTGATGGAGTTTGCGGTTGATTAACTTAATCACTTAAGGTTGATATATAACCCCTTTCTACCTTAACATTCGTATTCTGTATACGTATTTCGATAACTAAGTTGTCATCATCAGCAGATAATTAAACAGTATCGCACCTGGAAAAGTATGTCATAAACCCGTACGAAATAAATTCCGTACACGATCTGTAGCGTCGAAAGCCAAAACGCACACTGAGTGTGCGTTGTTCTGCTGATGATAACAACTTAGTTCTCGAAATACGTATAAAGAATACGAAAGTTATTGTGGAAAGTGGTTGTATATCAACTTTAAGTGATTAAATTCAATTCGTTTATTATTTTGACACTTTTTCTAATTTAAACTGCTAAACTGCAAGTAATAAAATAAGCAACAACAAGAATAAAGATCAAAATCTACCAGGGATGAGTTTGATTAGCCAAAGTTGTTCTCTCAGGGTGCCTTACATGCCTGCTCAGTAAAAAACGATAGTGTCGCTTGTTCGATAGACAAGTGCGTCAACCTTGTTTAATAAATATAATAACACCTTTTATATTTGGACATCGGGGTGAGGAATAAGGAATCCCCTATTAGTCATCAAAACGTAGTGTCGGCCTTAATTAACAAATAAAAGTTAAATTAAACGTAATACAGTCATTATTGTCAAATTAAGATTAAAATATAATCAATTAATAAATATGTAAATTGACAAATCAATAGCTAAAATTCGATTGTCGGATTTTATAATATCGTACAATTCATAACAACAAAAAAACAAATTATGTAATTTTTAGTGAGTTATAACTCGAGAAGTAAGTTAAAACTTTCAAAATTAAAAAGAAAACTCTTAACCTAGAAAATTTCTAATTATTTAAAATATGGAAAAACGGATAGGAATTAAGGGTAATATCTTTTTAAATAAGCAAAAGAATTAGAGTGTACAAAAAATAAAGAAAGTTTCGCCAAATGGCAATTATTATATATACATAAAAAACACTTTGCTGATAATCAGAGGTGTAGACGGTGTTTCCAATTAAGTTCAGTCTAACATAGTATTTACTTGCTTTGCAAGCCATGTCTAAGCCCTAAACAGTACTCTAATAACATACACATACACTATGCTATAGGCTTGATCGAAAAGTGTTCGTGCTTGGCATTTGAAAGCGAGAAGTGGGCACATGTATATCAAATTAAGTAAGATTCTTGTTACTCAGCGATACCAAGGAATAAACATAAATATCTTCAAATCATCAAAGATAATCATCCAGTAACAACAAAAAACTCACGAAAGAGGTAACTAAACAAACGAACTTAGAAACTAACCTATAAACAATTAAAAACCGAATAACTAGCTAGAAAACACTTTAAGAATGTATTCTACTACACACGATTTCAACGGTGTATGAAAACATGTTACTTGACAACGAAACATAACCTCCAAAACAACAACAATAACGATAACACGTTCATTGAAAAGACAGATGACAGATGCTAAAGAATAAGAAGAAATAAGTAAACTAAATTAAAACATAAGTTTTAGATCAATAGATTAACAAAACTATAGTAACACGAGAAAGGATAGCATGGTATAATACGTGTAAGAAATATGGAAAGGAATTCTAAAACTATTCACGAACGAACGAGAATCCGTCTTTTTTAAAAGTAAAATAATATATTTTATGTTAAGTGGATATAATAGCTTTTTCTATCTAATTACTTTAGAACAATTTAAAAAAATTGTGAAGAGTGGAGTTTGATTATTCCGAAAAGTATCTCTTATAACAAGAGTTTATTAAAAATCCAGGAAAAAACTTAAATTTTGCTATAGGCTGCTAGGGAGACGTATTAAAAGGATTTTGCTGAGAATATTTTCCTATGTCTACAATTACATCTACAATCACAAGCCAGATTGACGAAAGTCTAACAAATGAATAAGAAGCATCCGAGAAGGAAAAACAACTACGAGGAAACGACGAGAAAGAGGTTTTGTAATGTTGGAAAGCCTCTGGAATTTTTAATTACTCCGCAATTCCGGTTCGGTAATGTCACGAATCTCTCCCTCCCCAATCCACCCTTCAGCTAATTAATCAGTTGTACCATTGAATACCGTCGTGTCTATTTAACAAACAACTGAACATTCCTGCGGCGCCTAATCGCGATCTGTTGACGCCATCATGAAATATCCTGCGCTCCGTATACACACAAACGACACCCAGGTGAAGCAATGGCAGTCTACTGACAATAATACGAGTCATTTATTAGGGAATTGTTACGAGATTTGAGAGGGGAGTGGAGGAGATGGCTGGTTGAGTAGGTGGATTGTGGAGAACGAGATGGCAGATTTGTTAGATAGAATGATGATCATTGCGGTATTCGTGTTATGGTGGCCGACGTTTGCAGGAATTTTCTCTCTATGTATGTGGCGGAATTATTGTTTGAAGCGCTTTGTCTATCGTTTCGATCTAATTTCGGATTGCTTTAGATGTTGAAAACATTTCAGGATAAGTGTGACCGCCATGAAACGCGGTGCAATTGTGAACGAGAATGCAATTGTAAAATTTTAGAAAATGAGTTCAGTCAGTAATCGGTTAAGATTCGAGTAATATAAAGATAAGTTTTAAAATACATACTTATATATCGTATAATTTACAGTAAAAATAGTAATGGTAATAATAATAATAATATAGAGATACAAAATATAATGAAACTTTTATTATTAATTTATACATTTTATGATGCGTAATAATATCGCAGTATCAGCCGCGTACAGTACGAGCTCAAATTTATAGATATGAGGATTAAGTGAAAAGTTCTCTTGGCGTTAAGTTGAGGAAACGTAAGAAATTTACGCTACAATGATAACAAACAAAACAAGGGATGTATTACAGGAAAGCCATTTGTGCAAATAAATAAATCACTTATGGTTTATGCGTAACTTCAATTTGTAAGTTAACAATAAAATCAACTCTATGATCTACTTAATTGTGTGGGACATTATAGCAAAGATGTTGTAATGGAATTCAGTTTACAGGAATCTAAAAATAGTTGCATGAAGAAAGATCAATTAACAGAGCATTCGATATATGATGTAGAAGGAAGATAGGGGACAATAACAAGATGGAGGAACATGAATTATAAAGTACTTAAGATATTTACAAATAAAACATCTTCATGAAAAAATATTCAAAAGTTAATCGTTTGAGAATCATATGAATCGTCGAAAGATGCTATTAAAAAGCAGATTATCGACAATGAATACATCCAAGACTTTTAACGCGTATGTTTCAGTCCTTATACGTAGTTTCGCAGTCCTTAACTGAACGAATAACGATCTTAAAAACGTAGATATAAAAGCAAAATGGTAGGTAGCCAGATGATACAGAATACACTTTTCGCATAGTGCAATTAAAAATATTGCACATTCCACGATATGGGGGAGGTAGAGGCATTTCTAGTGCCTATGATTGACATTATGCTCAGATTAAAATTTTAAGAAGGTACTTTTTGCAGTAAGCGAAATATAGCCAACTTCATCGCGCTATGACAAAGGCCGACAAAAATATAATAGTTATGATTGCCAGGTAACAATTACGGTTAGGAAACTAAAATTCTCAGGACTAATGACATGTGGGAAAAATGGGAACAAAATCACTACATGGAAAGTATATTAATAGAATAGAAAAGGAGGACACTGATACCAGGGCTCCACATGCATGGCTTTGCATTTGGAACATCTTTATATAAGATGAAGTATACATAGCAGTTATTTATTATCAACCAATACCAACGAGAGGCTAAAAAAAGAATTGTCGAGGAAGATTTGTAAAATGTAGAATATGTGGGGAGATAGAAGAGATAATAAACCACTAACAGTGAGTTGTTCTGCGATGGCATCTTAATCATATCCAAAAAAGGTACAACAAAAATATTAAGACGCCAACACCTGATAAAAAAAGAAAATGTGCCTTATTACCAGTACGAACCAGTATTAATCTTTCTAAATAATCTTACAGAACTTCATGACATTTCGTTCATGAGAAGACAAAATACGCCGCATTTATGTGACAGTAGTTTACATACCTCGGTCATTCTGTTAAAAAAAATAGCCACGGAAACACAAACTAAGTTCTTGACTGGATTCAGAGAAAGTGGGGTGGAATTGGACCTTGGTAAACATTCATAGATGTCAGTTGACACTATGCAAAAAATGTCTACAAAACGCTTGAAAATTTCAGAGAATCTTCAGTAGGATGAATCATCATCGCATTTAAATTGAGCAACTTGGTCTTCCAAAGTTAAATTTAAAGTTTATTCTACATCGATTGACGAATAACCAAAAATTGTACCAAATCTAGTGCAGCAAATATATTATTAAAGAAGCTGAAAGAGATAAAAATTAAAACAATTCTTCTGGTAAAACGAAGCGCTTTGAATACAATTCTGAAATTAAAGTTGAAAATAAATAATTTTCAATAACACAATTACAGTGCCAAAGTTGCTAATCTGAATATCTGTCCGTACATCATATAAATACATATAAATTTTGTTTCTCAAATATCTTATACTTTTTGTTTACTATAAACGCCGATAATAATTTTTGATATCAAATTTAAAAAGTACCGTTTGATAATAGAAATTTATTTATAATTGGAAATACGGTTCACCAATAATTGTATGTATAGTCTTCATGTTATGAATTATATATTGTTCAAACCATCTATTTAATTATTTAAACTCAATAACGGATAACATACCTATACACTTACACATATACAGTACTACAAATGTAGTTGTGATGTGAAAATGTATTTCAGATTATGGGTTGGCCAATATATATTTGATATATTAAAAGGAAATCAAGTGCAAAAGCAAAGAATCATTATTTATTTGCTTCAATTAACTATTTACTTGCTTAAACTTACAAATCACGCTGTATAGCAGTATTATGTACAGTGTCTCCCACTGATATATACAATAACTAATAATTTATCTCGAAATAGTAACAATGTAAACGTTTGTTTACTAAAATAATCGGTAAATTAAACTTCCTTGACCAATCAAACTGTAGCAATTCATCGTCCATTAACGTATGTGTACAATATAATTGGTAGTGGATTAGTAAACGAGAGATTGTAAGTGAGGGGTTTCCATCGACAGACAGTTTAAATTTTGAATGTACAATACTATACAATACGATATAAGTATTTCCATAGATTTTCTTTGTTGAGGAGTAACTAAGTTGAATTTAATTTATATTTTGTATGACTTAATTCTAATATAATTCCGAGTGCTTCATTTCCCTCTTATATATTTTTTTGGTGTGGTCATAAGTATTTTCGATCTGTCACGACAGCGGGAGCAGCATTGGGTATTAAGTGTGTGTCAAATGTTCCATGACTTTGTTCTCAATCCGCCTCGCCACTAAACAACATCCACTTCTTTGATAGCACCGGTAGAAACGCTACAAAAACGCTTTAAATGCTTTATTGAAATATTGCTTAATACAAATAAAAGCCTTTGTGAAGCAATGGTGATTCAGAGAAAACTGTGGAGAATATGGATGTTGTCAAATGCTTAGATTGATAAATTGAAATGATTACCCAAGAAAATAACGGCAAATTGTGTAATTTAATAAAAAGAAGAATTATGAAAATGAAAATTGAAGTGCTAAACCAATTCATTGTATTTTAATCAAAAGACTTCTTCGGAAGCCAAATTCAAAATTTGCTTCACATTAATTAACGAGTGGTCCAAAATTGTGCTGAGCTGGGCAAAACTTTTTAAAAATGGTTGTAACAAGTGATGAGACGTTGTACTTTTAATACAATTCAAAAACAGAGCGTCAAAAAGGGCTGAATAGCTAGAAGAAGAAGATCAACAAAACACCAATTAGAGGAATTAAAATCAAAAGAATTCTCAATGGATTTACGATTGGAAGGCGTCTATTTACGAAGTTTAATACTGATCAGTACCTTAGAACTTTGAATAGTATTCTCATGTTAGAAATCTTTTTTTATTTCTTCTCTCGTATTCATTCAACTTGACTCCATGTAAAATTATTTTTGCTCCCTTACCTGCCCTTGGCGGTTAAAAGAAATCGTTTCACATTCATTGAAGACAGTCAACAGTCAAACAGATTCAACACCAATGCAATCAGTCACGTGTGCTTTCTGAATATGGTAATAGTCGTATTTCTGATGAAGAAGAATATTTCGAATAAATAAACTGGTTTTTGTTAAAGCCAATCTGATTATTATTGGAACGGAGGGTGTAATATTATTCTTATATAATGTAATATCAAGAGTCAAAAACAAGGCATCTAGAAGAAGAAATGGTTGGAATAGTATTTATTTTCTCAAAAGTGGAATATCAAAACGTATTATTCATTGCGAATTGTAGGTGATGAGCTGAAAAGTCAGTGGGATGAAAATGAACTAAGATTTGAAATTATGTTTATTACTCAAAATAATGGCGAAGATTCAAAGTTTCTAGCCTTGATAAAACTCAGAAATTTCAAGTATGTTAAAATAAGCACCCGCAGAAGAATGTTAAAAGGAATCATTCTATTATTAATAACACCCTATCAACTACATATGTTTCATCGAATTCACGAATCGTCAGGTTGATTTGTGTTATTAATGAATAATTCCTTCAGAGTGTATTATCATATCTTTCGATACAGAAAATAATGAAAATATCACATCTCCCTCTCTCGACCTGGTCGAGAGAGGGAGATGTGATATTTTCATTATTACCCGCAGAAGTTTTAATATCGTCGATTGATGAAAATTCGTGACCTATAAGGTACTTTTTTAGACGTGGAAAAAGGCAGTAATCCGACGATGTTTAATCCAGAAATAAATCGAATCTTAATTCAATTTTTGCCATAGCAAGAACACATGTGTAGGGCGGTGCAATATCTTTGGAGAAAATGATGTTTTCTTGTTTAAACTACGGTGCTTTTAACTAATATTTTGCTTTAATTTCTCTGAAAAAATCGTCTAATGGTTTGGTATTTTGAAAGGTAAACAATACCTTTTCAATCGCAAAAAAATAAAGTCGTTACCTTCCTGCAGACAGAACAGCTATTATCTTTCTTACAGGGGAGGAGAATCGACTCATATGTGGTGATAAATCGACTCATATAATCTTGTTTTTCGAAACATTCACGAGAAATTGATGTTCACACCAATTTTTGATCAACACTGAGCGGTTGTGACACGTATTTCGCCTACAGTTTCTTCATAGAAAACTCTTCGTTCAAAATACATGTTGTTCTTTAGAGATGCTAATAGCTTCCGTTGTCATAGACGTTTACAAATGTCAGTCTTTAAATACCATATCATCTATTTTTTCAACAATTCCCGGTATAGTGTAAATCTTGGACGTCCACTATGTGGTGTATTTTTAATACTTGGAATTACAAAGCCATTTATCAATAGTGTAAAATGAAGGAGCCGAGTTTTTCGGACCATTGTATATATCAGTATGAATATTTGTTGTTGATAGGCTTTTCGAGAAGAAGCATTTAATGTTAGCATGGATTTGAACACTATCCCTTTCATCAAAAATTCCTCTGTCCTCTTAATTAAACGATCGTCATAACAAAATTAATAAACGCAGCCATTTAAAATTTGACAGCTGATATGCCATCTATCTATCATTTCACGGACTTTTTATCTCACCCTCGTATATAAGAGCTAAAAAGCTTATCGTAAACATTAATATAAGAATTTCACGAGTCACTATTAATAAATAAGTTTTATACAGTAGGTAGATACATGAGTATCGCAACTATTAATTATATGAACAGATGAACAGTGTGATTTAAGGAATTCATCGAAATATTTTACTTATTGAAGTGCGGAAGTAACAGTTTTGCTTTCATTTTCTTTTGTTTTTGGCTTGTCCAAACCATTGTACCATACTATAAATTGTCGATTCGATATAAAAGAGCGCTTGGCAAAGACGCTATTAAATAAATGTGTTACTTCGTTCGATAACCTCATTCTGTCGTTATATCCTCCTGTCATGGAAAGTGCTATTCGTTCCTTTTTATTAAAAGTCATACTGGTGTCAGTAATATTTTAATAAGAATATTGTAATAATAATAAAATTAAGAGAGTTAAACAAAAGAAATATAGTAGTACATCGGTAATTATGGAATAACATAGGTTTAGAAGTTTTCATTCATGAGTGAATTTGCTAGATATTAATTATACGAGGTCAATTATTGGTGGCCTTTGGCTGTTAAGCAAATTTTAACAATTATCTGATGATCATTTTTAGCTCTTATTTGGCTTTCCAACAATCTTAGTTTATTACAAGCTTTAACAAGACCATTCGGCTCGTTCTAGGTTTCGCAATTTAATATTCAGTTTGTTTAAGTATTATTTACTAGGAATGCTCCGAATCTTTTAATTGGCTAATAAATTTCTTGTCTTAGATTAGATCATAAAATTGTTTTAACATTTTGCGTTTATTTAATCACCTCATTTCATAATAATAAGGTACATCTTCATAACCTAAAAGTAGGTCAGCCAAACTCACGGTAGTGCACGAGATTTCCATAATATTTTTTAGTTTTATTTTAAATTTACATACAAATTTTGTTAGTGGCTAATTTAGTAAAAATATCTTTAATTTTCCAACTGTATCGGTTGATCTATTATTTACTTATGAACTATTCTTATAAATCATTTCCGTATACTATGCGTTTCATGAGCGCCATGAGTATGTCAAAATATAGACTCCGCAAAAGCCCAAATCTCTCGCAGTAGTTTGCGAGAGGTTTGGTCACGAATAGCAATATTTATTTAAGGAATTTATGGAGACATTAATATTATGGTAGTGTTGGCGTTTTGATCGTTGAAAAGGGTTGAAAGAGTCTACTCAATTGTTGACTCCCTTTTTGAAAGAACCAACAGTTCTTTATCCTTTTAAATATATCTGCGTCAGCTCCTCCCAACGCTCAAAGCGTCAATAATATTGCCATGACGTTGGTATATACGAGGGAGCGTTTTTATATTCGCGGAATGAGCGGGTTGTAGAGGGGTGAGTAGGCGCATTAGGGGCGTGGCCTGTGCAGCGACTCATGATTAGTATAAATACGAAGTTTCATTGTTATTAGACAGTTATGAGCTATCGTCAACCAAGTAACATAATCAGGAGTGAAAAGTAAAATATGGAAAAAATCGAATATCGTGCCGTTATAAAGTTCCTTACCAGGCAAGGAAAATCAGTCGCGACCATAATAAATGAGATGTCATTGGTTTACGGCGACTCTTGTCCAGGAAAAACCATGGTGTACAAGTGGCATAGTTTATTTAAACAAGGAAGGGCATCCCTTGAAAACGACCCGAGGCCGGGCAGGAGCATTGAGGTGACCACGCCAGCACTTATCCAAAAAGTTGAACAAATTGTACTCAAAGATGCTCGACTAAAGAAGAAACAACTCGCAGAAACGGTTGGAGTATCCGATACAACAATTTTTAAAATCCTACACGATCATCTCGGCATGTCTAAGGTCAGCGCAAGATGGGTGCCGAGAATGCTCACGCCGCCGCAAAAACAACAGCGCGTAGAGTGTTCGCGTGCATTTTTGGATCTCTGTAATGAAGACAAGGATGGTGTATTGAGTGGAATTGTTACTGGAGACGAAACTTGGGTTTATCATTATGAACCTGAGTCCAAACAAGACTCCATGCTGTGGCATAAAAAGGGCACAGTCCCAAGAAATTTAAAGTGTCACAATTGGGAAAAATGGCAACGGTATTTTGGGACTCGGAAGGAATATTGTTGATTGATTATAAAGATAAAGGTGTTTCTATAACCGGAGAATATTACGCTTCTTTTTAAAGAGAAAAGACGGGGAAAATTGATAAAAGGTGTTCTGCTTTTACACGACAACGCGCCCGTCCACAGCCGCGTTCTTTATCCTGCATAAGGCGGGCTTCGAAATTGTGAATCACCCACCCTACAGCCCAGACCTGGCCCCGAGTGATTATTACCTGTTTCCGAAAATGAAAAAAGAGCTGCGGGGTAAAAAATTTACTGCCGATGATGAAGTCAAGGAGGCAGTTTCGGCGTATTTTGCAGATAAAGAGAAATCATTTTTTTATGAGGGTATAAATAAATTAATTGAAAGATGTGAAAAATGTATCCGTCTTGCAGGTGAATATATTGAAAAAGAAAAATAATTTGGTTTTTTTATTTCCACCCCTTGTCCCCCATTCCGCGAATATAAAAACGCTCCCTCGTATATAAACTCTAAATATTGTTGGTTGTGCTATGTTGGAGGTACCAGTGCTGTTTTCCTAAGTAATTGAAAATGCGTCCAATTTAACAATCTCCCCTTTTAAACCTTTTTTTGATATCAGTCATTATTTTTATCCGTCAAATAAATATCTTGGGAGTCTTTTTCTTATAAGTACATATTATGCCTGCAGCATTCAGCAGATATTCTTCGATAAATTCTCCTCCACTTAGTGACAGAATACTGATTTTTTCGCTTGTCGGACAGCATTGTCAAGCTGTGGTGGTGTATTCCTTATTTGTCGAATATTTGAAAATATAGATAAGTGTGAAGTTCTCTCTTATACGCATTGTATCAGTGTGACGGCGTTTCATTATTCTGTGGTATCTCAACAAATCTCTACTCTGCGACAAATACTTGATCTGGGAGAATTTTTTGATTGCAAATTGACGTTTATTAATCATATACTATCGTTATCGTATGACAAATCCAAGTGCCCTTGAGGCAATGAAGGGCACTTGAAATTGTTATGTGATCGTCATGAAATTTTAGTAATATGCAAACTATAAAAACCCTATCCATACATTACTTCAAACTATGTTGGAGTATGTGTCCGTTGCTTGGACGTCGTATTGTATTTAACAGCGGCTTCTTATTAAGCGAGTGCAGAAGCGATTTCTAAATATTTTGTCTTTCAAACAGGATACAAAATATCCAGTTCGCTTCACAGACTATTATGCTTCGCTTGAGAAAGATAATTTTCAAGCACATTATGCTGAAGTCTCCGTTAGCTCACATGGTCAGAAGTTTGAATGAACATTTTTGAAGTCTTTAATAATTATAATGTAAAGAACAAAAAGTATTGTTTATTTTTTTTTATTGTTTTAGAATTAGTTCATTTCTCATATTTATTCATTTACTCTACCGCACGTATTTTATACATATAAAGCATTGTCTTGAGAGTGATTGTAGTCTGTTGAACAAAAAAGGATATTATTATTATTATTTGCTGCTGGATATATAGGTTCATCTTCAAATTTTTATAGATGTACATCGATTTTTGGTAGTCTGAATGACTGGAAGTAAGGTGAAATCTTTATTCTCTGTTGACGGATATAAGTTATATATCAAAAATATATTCAAGTTTTTATATAGAATAAAGAAATAATTCTCCGTCCAGTTGTCTTGAAGTTGACGATTTTCTGCATGTACTTCCCTTTTTTTTGACATAACCATAGACGTCCAAAATTTATAACTAGTATTCAATATTTTCAAACCAAGCCGTCTTCTATAACAAAAGCACAATGCAAACGCAAGTACTGAATGTTTTAACAGGTTTACGTACGGCACTAATCAAAGTGAGAATGGGGCCTTGATAGGAGAAAACATGGTGTGTTTTGCGCAGGTCATATGAGGTCAACTTAATGTGTGTTGTTAGATCACACCATGTTTTCTACAATCACAAATGAGACCATACTTTACTGTAACAAATTAGGGTCGGGTATTGCCTATTAGTGATGTATGTTTTGTAATAATCATATCATATAATTATAGTTAAAACAGCAGAACAGAGAGTTTAATACAAACTCAAAACTGGTGTACAGAAACAATCAAACAAAATTAGATAAATGTAATGATTGAAACTGTCGTCGCTAATTTATCTTAATTATTGACGAACCTGTCAATAAGAATTTAGGTTAAAATACAGTAATTGTGAAATCGTGAAAGGAAAATTAATAATTTACTAATATTGCCCAAAATAGGTATAACATACATTGACACTAATTCGTACGTATACTCATATATGTACACATCTGTGAATATGTAACTCACATAAACCGTTAAATATGCCTTCAAGCGCACTTTATTTGGACAACTTCAAACACACTCGATGAAATAAATTGACATTTCAGTAAACAATTTTATTTTTCGCTGTATTTACACAGCCTGTTGCAGAGCAAACCGAACTTTTTAAAATAAAAACAAAAGCTTATTATTTTGGTAAAATTCATTTAGTTCAAAGTAGTCGCCTTCAGCTTCAATACAACATTTTGTACGGCCAATTAACATTTCGAATGAATTTTTAAGTTAATCTTTAGAGATGTCCTTCAAGATCGCTGCCGACGCTATTTTAATGGCTTCGACGTGTAGAGAATAGATAGAAATTACAGGGGGCTAAATCTGGTGAATACGGTGAATACTTGATGGTTAAAATACCATTTCCAGTTAGAAGATAAGTGATAAGCGTCGAACGATGAGATGTGCATTATCATGTAACAAACATCAACTACCATTTTCACGATATTGAGGGCGCACACGGCGAATACGCACCAAAAGATGTTCATAGCACCAAGATAATATATAGTATTGACTGTTTGACTAGTTGGTACAAGCTCTTTGTGCACTATGCCTTTCGAATCATAAAAACAAATCAATATTGTCTTCACTTTTGACTTCTCCAAACGGTTTTTTGTCGGTCTTTCTTCGCTTGGATGCTTCCATTCCGCCAGTTACAATAAAACACTTGAAGTTTTCGTCCTTTTTTGAACCTTTAATCAAGTCTGTGCAATATTGAATTCGAAGAAAATTTTGATCATTAGTTAGCTTGTGTGATACAAACCTCGGACAAATTTTTCTCATTCCTAAATGTGATGACTTGAATCTTTAGAAATATTTAATTTCAGTTTCATACGAGGAACTGAAATGTAATGAAGATTTAGGCTCATTTCTGATAAATTCACGCACAACTTCGATGTTACTTTCCGTAAGCACAGATATCTTCCAACAGGATGTACGTCGTCATTTATGACCGTAAGACCGTCTCTAAATCGTTTATACCACTTATACACACACTTACGTGATAAACACACATCACCATGCACTTGTTTCATAAAATTAAATGTTTCAGTAAACGATTTATCGAGTTTATAACAGAACTTGATATTTGTTCCGTTACTTTATGTACAATTGTTCTGCTTCTAATAATGCAAATGTCATGATATTTCGACATAGTATTGGTGAAAGATCTACCTTACCGACGCATATTTTTTTTAAATAGATGGCGCCATTAAGAATTTCTATTTTAAAAAAGTTCGGTTGTTTCTGCGACAGACTGTGTAAACTAGATTGAACATGTTTTATGTGGAATAATATCAAATTGCTATTTGTTTTAACTAATAACTGCAAATATTGTTATGAACACTAATAAATAAATAATGCATTTATTAAATTCGACAAAAACAAATCAGATATAATACCATAAATTATTATTGTAATGCAGGTGTTTTATTATATGCTCTGTTTAATTTGTTCGCGTTATTTTGGTAATTATATCTGCCAGGAGGTGTTGTATCAAATACAATATAACATATCTCGTAGTATATATGAATGTACTATTATGTTAAATTGATGTATTATAAAATGGTATTTTAATTCGCCCCACTTTCATATAACAAAGTATTATTTATTTGATGGATATTTCTAGTATTCTCTTATATGATATAACCATATAATTATAAATTTTACTTATATTTATAACCTCTTATCTCATGTAGGGAATATATAGACAATATTCACATGAAACAATGTTTTATATTTATTTATAATGGTATAGTTCTACTGAATATTTAAATCATTTGTTTGTTTAAGAAAAATATGTGCTCGCAAGTAATAACGGGTGTGCCATCTATTGGTTTAAATTTGAACCACCAGTTATTTCGAATCCGGCAATACTTATGTCATTCTATTCTGTCACAAAATTCAGTATATTATCTCCACTGAACGAAATGAATCGATTTACGCTTGAGCAACGTTGAGATTTATTGGAAATTTATTTCCAAAACAAAGATAATTGGTCGGAAATTGCACGAAAATGTCGTACAAAATTTGGCCGCAGAGAAGGACCAACAGTGCCCGGTATACGCAAGTTTATTGCTAAAGTTCGTGAAACTAGTTTCTTTGTTAATGCGCCAAGACGTGAGCGTGCTCGCACAATGCGTACACCAGAAAATGTCTGTGGCTGAGAGTGTGCGTGAGAATCCATCAACATTAACTCGTCATCGTGCTCAAGAATTGAACATTTCACGCACCAGTTTACGTCGAATTTTGCGAAAAGATATCGGTATGACGCCTTATAAAGTTCAATTGGTTCAGGAGTTGAAGCCGCATGACCATTCGCTTCGTTTCCGCTTCCCTATATGGGCCAACGAGAAACCGCACGATTATGTCGATTTTGCCAAAAAAAATCTTGTTTTCGGATGAGCCTCATCTTCATCTTGGTGGGTACGTTAACAAGCAAAATTACCGCATTTGGGGCTCAGAAAACCCACACGTGGTCTTACACAAGCCAATGCACCCATTACGAGTGACTGTTTGGTGCGGTTTGTGGAGCGGTGGCATCACTGGCCCACATTTCTTTGAAAATGAGGACGGCGTGACCATTACGGTCAATGGAGACACCTATCGCACCATGATAGCCGATTTTTTTTGTACCCGCTCTTCATGGTATTGATGTGAACGATGTTTGGTTTCAACAGGATGGTGCAACTTGCCACACATCTCATGCCACAATCGATTTATTGCGTCAAACGTTTGATGGCCGTTTAATTAGCCGCAATGGTGATGTCGATTGGCCCGATTTGACACCGTTAGGCTATTTTCTGTGGGGCGCCGTTAAAGACAAGTGTTATGCCGACAAACCAGAGATAATTAAGCATTTGAAGGCCAACATTCGTGATACCATTGCCGAGATACGACCCCATACACTCGAAAAAGTGCTCGAAAATTGGTCCGATCGAATGGGGTACTGTGAGGCCAGCCGCGGCAGCCATATGAATGAAATAATATTCCACCTCTAACCGGACCAATTGTACTACACAACAAAAAAATAAATTTGGCAAAATTTCAAACCGTTTATGTTTTATTGCATTTTTAAATTTAAACTTTTAAATGGCCCACCCGTTATATGTATGCCTTTAACGTCGACCAATCTTATTTTTATATGTGTTACTGGTTATCTACTATGATCTATTTAATGCGTAGTAAAATGCCAGTTTAACAATATTATAAATCAATTATTATCAGTTTATTATTTATTTATTATGTATTTATACTGTCAAAGAAATAAGATCAAATTAATTACTAGAATTAAATGTTATTTCAATAATTTTAGGAAGATTAACAAGAAGAATTAATTGCGATAACAAATCAATGAATTAAAATTAGTTATATAAAAAAAATTCCATATTTAACAGCACAAAATTGAAAAGCTTAATGAACAAACGATGTATTCCACTCAATTGATACAAGATTGGATGGGAAAATACTTAAACAAACTCTCTAGTTTAAAGTAAGTACCTTTTCACATGTACTATAAATAAATAACCTATTAAGGTTTCTCTTTCAAGCAAGTTTTTTAATTTTCTTTTAAAGAACTCAGGATCTTGAAATTATTATATATATCTTTGGTCGATTATTCCTAATGCTAGAAAAAGGATCACTTCTTTCTTTCGTTCAAACGAACAAAAGAACAAAAGCGTGCTATTAACATCTGAATGATTCTTTTAACGCACTCTTAATGTATTATAAAGATATGGTTGTTTGGAAGGAAGAAGAAGAGTCTGGGTTTCTCATTAGGTTATGAATGAATAAGGATGAATCAGTCAATACAGTCAATACAACAAACTGTCGCTGCAATTGATTCTACTTCTATTTTATATCGAAACAATATGTTGGTTGGTAAATGGTTTTGGTCATATAGGGAAGTCAATGATAATAATTTCTAGAATTTTGGATTCTTTTCTATTAGTAATAATATATTTATTGACATAAATGACCGTCATGAATGTTGGTATTTGAATTATGGTGATCAAAAATTGTTAACTACTAAAATATTAACTACTTAACAACTTTGCCTCTGAACTTGTCTGAGTGAGATAATGCGCTTTAGTGTATTTTGGAGAAGTTTCATGCTGTCACATCTGAACTACTATGAAAGTTCTTCCTCTTATGTCCAATGCATCTACCAATGTATTAAAATTTATACATATGTATGTAAAGACAGAGGTAAACTGATGTTTTATATATTAGGCATTTATAACATATCAATCAAACTAATGCAGTATTTTTTGTTGCAAAATGTGAATTGTCGAGTTAGGCATAGACTTTTGAACGATCGAACATTCCGACTTTCTGATTGTACCATTTCCTCTTAATCAAACATTGTTCATTATAATTTACAAGTATGGGAGTATTTTTAAAATGTTTAGATGTTTGCGCTGTAATAAGTTCTATTTCATTGAGCAAATACACATACATAGAATCATAAAAAATATACGAAGACTTCAGTAATGAAAAATATTGTTCAGTAGCTTTTATCGACAAGATTACGCACACTGGCCTTTTGCATGCAATAAAGAAACTACAATAAAATCTGCCCAAACGACCATCTTCATTACACGAATACCTGAACAAATGCATTTTATTAAATCCCATTTAAAACTAAAGTAAATATAACTCGTCTAAGACGACCAGCTTTCGAAACGACTGCATTTTTCTGAAACCATGAAGTCTTTTCTAACCAACATATTCTGCCTCATTAAATTAAATAACAAATTTTCAATTCCTACATTGTATACGTTCCGGAATTCCTCAAGGTAGCTTCCTTGGATTATTAATATGCCTTCTTGATAGAAGCGACTTACCAATTACTACAATAAAAGCAGTGATATCTGTGGATTATATTGTAATGCTGTGGATACAACTATTGTATCCAAACTTTTACAAAAGAACCTACGTATATTCAGAATTGGTTAAAGAAAGGGCGTATGAAAGCTAATTATTCTTATTAACTGTAATATGTGTTACCGAGGATGTCAAAAACATACGAATGTAATTAGATAGGACATACATGATATATTGTGTAAATATTTAGGGCTAAATTTGGCAAAATACTATTGGTAAATTTTAAATTTTTATGGAGACTGTGGTTGATTAACTTTATCCATTAAGGTTAATATAACCCCTTTAGAAAATAATCTTCGTATTCTGTATACGTATTTCGACAAGTAAGTTGTCATCATCAGTAGATAGTTCGTCACAGTGCCGCTCCTAGAACTATGGCAAAATCCGCACAAAGGCAAAGTCCGTACTAGACTTACGCCGTCGCAATACGTATACATAATACGAAAATTATTGTGGAAAGGGGTTACATTAATTTTAATTGATTAAAACTCTGTTGAATTATTGAAAAGAACTCTACGTTTTTTCTAGAAAATAAACTGCTGGTACAGAAACTAATATAGACATATGATGTACAATTAGGGTGTATGAGATTCATAAGTAATATTGATATACTGTAAAGGTTGCAAAATGAGATTCTCGAATAATATTTGAAGTTCCTTACTATGTCCTTAATACTTCTTATTATTCAAAGAAAACATCAGCATAAGAAGAAACTAATGAAATCAAGAACGAATATTAGGGCATACAAACGTGTTAACATAAGTTTAAATGTAAATGCTGTAAAGAATCAGAAATTTCAAATATTCTGACCTGGTGACCAAATTGATTAAAGATATAAAGGTATTTTCGTAGTTTGGATGTAACTAGCTGAAGAGTAATTGCAGAAAACAAAATTTAAAACATGAAATTCACGGCTAGCTCGATTACTGGACTGTCAATTTATAGACTGTCTCAGATTTCTTTCAAAAAACGTAGTACGGATTCTCTCCACATGTTTTTTCGAAATTAGCAGTCGATTTATAATTTTGCCTTTTTGAAGACACCCAGTCTCTGAAAACTGTTGGAACTACCGTGGCAAGTTCTGCAGAGAGACCGATACAATGTCTAGTCGCCTTCGATAAGGATGCTGCACCGTAAGAACTGAATTTGTTTTCGGAATAAGAGGTATCTAAAATTCGGGTTTCCGCTGAAGAGTAATTGTAGAAAACAGAATTTAAGGTTTTAATTAACTAGTAAACAAAAACTATCTGTCGAGACAGAGTTAAAAGTGAAATAGTACGCTCAAATGTACAATATTCGTGTAGAATAGGACCAATTTTAATTGAGACGGGGTTGTGTCCTTAACTTACAAAAATTGTGACCTTAAATAAAAGAATATATAAAGTTATATCAAATACATCTATGAAGCCATCCGCGTCCGGCCTGTTCCTCTACTTTATGTTTAATTATACCAAAACATTCTAACTATTACGTCGTCGTTAATGGCGCGCCCTAAATATTTAACCCTGGTTTCATTGCATTTTATGTGAAAAGTTGGTGGCGTGTTAGCATTGTTGTCTCGCGCTTATGTTTATTTCATTTCATTTGTGCCACGGCAACAGCGGCAAAGTCAAGGAGGGCGGACGAGCTAACGCTCACATAGAGACGGAAGAAAAACAAAAATTCTGTTGGGAAATTACCGGGACCCGTGACTGAAATTTTAAAGTCACTATAAGGGATGTAATGCGAAGTTCTTCACTCATCCTTTTCACCCTACCGAACAAGAAGAAAAAAGTCTTGAAGGTACAAGGTGCTGAGAAAAGCTTGATTCTTCAAAATTTAATGACAGCAGCAGAATTTTCGCCGGGTTTTAAAATGGAAAGACAGGAGGACAAGACAGGATCATGCTTCCGACCCTGCGTCTATGCACCCTTATCGTGAAATATTTAGCGGCGGTGTAGCCTACAAAGCGATTGCACGAATGTAAATGTACTTTCGTGTACGGGAGAACGTCATGTAATATTAATATGAAACCCGCATTTGGAGATGGTGAGAGAGAGGGAGAATCCGGAAACCGGAATAGATATTTAAACTAATATTCGAAGCAATTATATAATTTCGGAGTTTGCCGAATTGATATCATATTATCGGAACTATGGAGCCTGCAGGGAGATTGTTAAGATATTCATGAGAAATTGATATTCAATTGATTGTAATGTAAGATTAAATTGATGCATGGGTTTAATATGAATACAATACTAACATGATTAATTTATTGTATTCACCTTTTTAAGGAAGATGTTAAATAATTTAATAATAATTTGTATCTTGTATGATAAGGGATTATTGTTTAACTTAAATTTATTCAAGAAATTAAAAATACACGTAAAAATTGGTTTATGAAAGTACTAATAAGTACTAGAGCAAGAAGTGTTTCATATTTATTTGTAAAAAATTCTATTAAGATATTACGTTAAGGTTTCACTCATTATGCATCAATTTATATTTAACTTGTATATAATAATAATAATAGTAATAATAATGTTTCTTTATTCGTTCAACATGAAAACCACAATTACAAGGTGATATAACAACCCACTGTAAACTTATTATAATAATTTAGAAGATAATTACAAAGGGTGCTAGGAAAGTGTTGCAATATGACGCAACAATTAATCGTAGGAAGCTGCTTGTTGCTGCATGTTGAGACATGTTCATATTTTCTAAAGAACACAGATAGTGAAGATTATATATATCTCTGGTCGATTACTCCTAATGCTAGAAAAAGGATTATTTCTTGCTTTCGTTCAGACTCACGAAAGAACAAAAGCGTGCTGTTAACGTCTGAATGATTCTTTTGACGTATTTCTAATGTATTATAAAGATATGGTTGTTTGGAAGGAAGAAGAAAGGCTGGGTTTCTCTTTAGGTTATGAATGAATAAGGATGAATCAATAAATATAATCAATACGAGAAACTTTCGATGCAATTGCTTCCACTTTTATTTTATATCGAAACGATATGTTGCTTGGTAAACGGTTTTGGTCATAATGGGAAGTCCATGACAATAATTTCTAGAATTTTGGATTTCCTATTAGTAATAATATATTTATTGACATATTTGTATTTGAATCATGATGATCAAAAATTAAAAGAAGTTAGTATACAACGTGAAGAAGTGCTTCATATTTATTTGTAAAAAATTCTATTAAGATATTACGTTAAGGTTTCGCTCATTATACATCAATTTATATTTAAATTTGTGCACAATAATAATAATAATAATAATAATAATAATAATAATAATAATAATAATAATAATAACAATAATATTTCATTATTCGTTTAACATGAAAATCCCAATTACAAGGTGATATAACAACGCACTGTAAACTTATTATAATAATTTAGACGATAATTACAAATACATATAAAGAAAATATAAAATGAATCACTATTAGACATCCAAACCTCAAAAAGCAATATAAAATATATGTCAATGTAATAAAGAGTACATATAAAATTAAATACATCTGCACTGACTTTATAAAAGTCTCGCTCATCCAAAAATGTCAATCTGCAGTCTGATTGTGTTTCTACAAATTTTAAAAATCGGTGAACACGTTTCAGTCTATTGGCAGAGGCGGTTGGCAAATTAAACGTAAAACCCTAGTTTGTTTGAAGGCAATATATTTGAAAAGCCCATAACGAATCTGCTCCAGAGACAAACAATGACGGATATAAAATAATGCTGGCGTATTTTAGCTTGTTGACTACGAAAACAAAGTACAAGCATTTTGTCAATAATATATCGCAAAATCTCTCCCACACCTAAATATGAAGCTTTTACAAGATTACGTGCATATCTAAGTTAATGTGCAGCAAAACTAAAAACAGAAGCAAATATGTTAGTATGCCAAGACCATTAGTTTGTTTCTTGGTCGTTACAGGTGTACGATTGATGCTACAAGTATGTATAATTGGATAAGATTTTTTTGTGTGAGTAACCCTAAAGCACTTTGCTATATTACGATAATTTATTTGTTTTACACCATTCAGATAGAGAACACAAGTTATTCTGTGGCAACAGTATGTCATTCACATCATTAATGTATATATTGTATATCTTAAGATCGTCTGCCTATATTAAAGCAGAGCACTGCAGAGACATCAGCAGGTAATTAATATAAAGAAGAAACATCAAAGATTCAAGACTAGACCGCTGAGGCATTCCAGAGGTTAAGGTTTATATATTCCTTATTCAAATTATTGTGAAATATACATATATGCTGCTCTGTTCTATAAATAAGACTTTATCAATAATACAATAGTTAATTAATAGTGAATTCAGCTTTCGTAAGAGAATTGCGTGATTGATAGAATCAAATGCACGCGACAGGTTCGTATATATGGTATAATATTGATCTGATTCCAATCGTCCAAATATTCACCAATATTAAATAACAATTTGATGTGCCCTGTATAAATCCATTTTGTCTACTAGATAAATAAAGACTAACAATAAAGTAAAATCTTCTTCGTATACTTTTGCAAAATTAGATAAAATGGAAATAGGTCTATATTTCTAACTTGTGAATTATCACTTTTTCTAGACACAGACACTATACTAGCTCTTTAGTATACGAGCACTTATCCGGACATATATGCATATTTGCTTATATTTATTTCATTCGCATATTTCTTTGTTTAAATTTTATGTTTATATCTAAAATATCATTGTTCAATCGAACAATATAGCGTCTACATAATGTAGTGGCTTGCAACGTTCTCCTACGTGTCTGTACATGTATATGGTTTTCATTTAAATTTGGCGCCAGTGCGACGTACTTTAGAAAGCGAACATCGTCTTTCCCCCTTACATTGCACTATAACCACACAATACGCGATAGCGAATTGTCCCCTGCCTTCTCTTGTTTGATCGTTCATGCTCCAACGCCTGTGGACTGTTTAAGCGAAGAGGATCCATATTTTGTGATTATACGGAATCGATTTTCGACAAAATTAAATGTATGCCTTTAGATACTTTTGAATAACATTATTCATGTTATTCTGTGGAACTGGTTTGTGGATAAACCGTGTCCTATTGTAACTGGTCTTAAATAAAGTGCATATTAAGTTCGATAGAACGCCCTTTTGCGACAAAAATATTTATTTGCAAATAAGTAGAATAATAAGTCTTTAATGGTAAATATATGTATATACAATAGTAGCACACACAGTCCTGATAAGAGTAAATACAAGTGGAGGTTGTAAACCCATTATGCAAACGGTATTGGCATCTGAAAACTTGTAATTTTTCTGCTTAGTATATTGTTATAATTCAGGCAGAAACTAATGAAAAAATTATGCCCTATCGGTGAGCAATCAACTCCAGTCTTCTGCTTACCGTGTAGGTGCTTTACTATTGAGTTATCAAAGATTGTAAGATTCTTTAAACGCGCCATAAATCTCGTTATGGGAAGAGATTTAATTGAAAAATCTGCAGTAGGTATTATTAATAAATGCATATGCAATTGTCTATATACACACGACATGCAAATTAATGAAAATTCCTAATTTTCCTGCTTATTACGTTATAATAAAGGCAGAAGTTAGTGAAAAAATACCATATATGCCCTATCGGTGGGGAATTGGTATGTATTGGTATCTATTTATAATTAATATATATATATATATATATATATATATATATATATATTATTAATTATTATATCATATATATATATATATATATATATATATATATATATAAGATTCCCGGGCTCTCCGCGATGTTGGACAGAAGTTCTCGAAAGAATCGAAGTCTCGACGATTTGTCAATCTGAAACTGCTGTTTCAAGGTGACGTTTCACAAGGAAAAAAACTCTTGAAGAAGATGATTGAGATGTCACCGAAACGTCTAGATGCCAATTATTTCGAGAACTTCTGTCCAACATCGCGGAGATCCCGAGAATATAATATTAAATATATAATACATATAATATTAAAAAAATTAATGTAACCTGGTATGTGGTCCTACTTCGAAATTCAACCCATCTTAATCTTAGGTAGAAGATAAAATTAATTAAAATCAAACGAAATTGATGTATCGACAAGTTTGTATCACATAAACCTCGATTAGATGCAGCAAGATCAAGAAATACAATACAATCGCCGAAGTAATAAAATGAATTAATTTTATTATTTATTTGGCCAAAAATATACTACTATATGTATATATTGTATATATATATGTGCATATGCATATGTTGAAGGTTTGGGCCATATAATATGTATATGTTGAATATATATATATATATATATATATATATATATATATATATATCTATTACGTTCTAAACGTTCGTAGTATGTACGAGTATATTGCCGAAACGTTAATAAATTGAATAATTTCTCGATTAATACTGCCGCGAAAAAACATAAAAAAAAGATAATCTTATGTTATTATATATGTGTATATACATAGCCTGCCTGTAATGTTAATAAAAATTCCTTTGTTCAAACGCTCAATATTTCGCATTTATTCATATCACCATTAGGAGCTATCACTACAAACTCCAAATATAAAAAAACACAGTGCAGTTGACTTAATTCTACAAACTTACAATTAATTTATATTATAGTTGTAGTTATGTAGGTTCTTGTTTTAATAAGTTTTCTTTTTGTATACAGAATATTGTAATTTTTCTGATTCCATGTGATATATCTAAGAACGGTGGTCTTTCCTACTCTTCTATTTCGATTGGTCCCTGTTGCCTTTTGTGTGTCAGTACTTCTAGTTTCTGTTCATGATTCCGTATGGTATATTCAGAAATGGTGAGCTTCTCTTCTCTTCTATGTATATTGTGGATTTAAGTGGTTCTAATTACCTGCTTATTAGTCAGAAAAATACTTCTGGTTTCTGGTTCGTATGTGGCAATGTTATCAATATGTGGTGGCCAGTACTTTGCCGCCCACTAAATATTCTTTATAACGTTGCACGTAATTAATTAAATTTCATTTATTTTTAAAACGTTTTATAATAATAGTACCTGTAATATTTGTAATAAAAATTGTAGATATTTAATATGGTAGGTCATTTAATATGTATATATATTCACCCTGTCATTATTATACGAACAAGTAAATATATTATGCAGTTCCATTTATCGAATAAGAAATAATATGTACGCAAATCAGGAAATGAAAGTCGTTATAATTTAGTATTAAAAATAACTCCAATATGTCGTGGTATAATGTGTATTTCCCACAAAATTTATTACAGGATTTGAGACACCTTCATATACGTACATGCCTACATATATGTACATATTCCTATTTATATACGGCAGCAGATGTATGTATGTAGTTGTGTAATCGAGCTGTCTGAAAAGACTGAATTAAAGATAGAAGCGATAGCAAGAGCCACCGTTGGAATTCTAAACAGTATTGATTGCAAGGCAAGTTCTCTTAGCTAGATTTCGCTTAGATACCTAGGTTACATATTACATATCTTCACCTGTAGTAAATCTTGTGTGCGCAGACCGGCCAACCGGATAGAGCAGACTTTGTTTACATTAGAAATCAAACAAAATTTCCGCAGTGTTTTATTTCAACCGGACCGCTTTTCTCTTCTCTAGAAAATTTATAAAAACTTAGTGTAATGATTAATTAATTTCCTTTGAATTCAATAATTATATATCTTAGAAAGTAAACAAATTCTCTTTGAAAGAGATTAATGATCCAAACGTACATTATTTGGAACTGAAAGCGTAATAAACATCTACTGTTTTCTTAAGCCGAGAAGTGTATATAATTCTTTTATATTATCCCATTTAATATAATTGAATAGCAGCGGTTGCAAGTTTCATTGTTGGTGCCGCTACAATTCTTTTTTCTTCTTTATTTTAGCTCTTTTGGGTGTCGATGGAGCGAACACATTGGGATGGAGAATAACTTTTAGTTAATAAATTATTTATCTAAAGATCATAATACTTAATGTTTGACTTTGGTAATCGCATCGCTGTCACATCAATTATGGTATACAGGCGTACTGACGACGAACATTAGAACCAAATGAAGAAGCGATGTATCGCTTAATGAAAATAGAATTTGTTTATTCACGCATACTGTGCGTCTTGGCTTTCGACGGTGTTGATCGTGAACGGAATTTATTTCGTGCGGGTCTCTGCCGTAGTTTTCCAAGTGCGACACTGTTTAATTATCTACTGATGATGACAACTTAGTTGTCGAAATACGTATACAGAATACGAAAATTAATGTGGAAAGGGGTTATATATCAACCTTAAGAGATTAAACTATAAAATTTAGTTGCCATTTGATAAACGTTTCTCTATTAAAGTATTGTGATATGATTAAAAAGGCATTTCATATTCTAATACGTTAATTTCAATATGACGTCCAGTTTCCATTATTTTTAAGAACAAACTACCTAATTTTTCGCATAATTCGTGGGTAATGAGAGCCATATCTCCGTTATATTACCAGATGATTGGGGAGTTTTATGTAAATGTTTTGCGCAAAATTTCTGTTTCATAAGAGCCCAAACATTTTAAATCGAGTTAGCATCTGGAGATTGCAAAGGTTAATCCACTGGTGTAATATCATTTGCAACTTATCACTTCCTACACAGTTTATTTCCATATTTTAGATTATTGCCTTGTTGTAGAATCCAGTATATGTTGTTATCTTTAAACCACACTACCAATCTTAGAAGTCCTTCTTAGTAGAATTTCACCATTCGTTTCGCGGTTAAAATACCGTGTGTTGAAACAACCGCCGACATGAACTTTCATAGGGTGTTTTACAGCGCCCTGTATAATATGTTATTTATCCGTTGATCATGTCTTCCTTTCAGGTAACCAGGCCTAGAAGGATGATTCATCTGTAAACATAACGTTGGACAAATTTCCGCTGGACGTTTCTTATGAATAGATCGCGCGCCAGACGATATTTGTCGGACAGCAACGGTTTAATAATTTGCGTAATCTACTTTGAATTGTCATTAAACTAATATTTATTTTCTTCAAGGTGAGATTGTGCTTGATTAGGAGTTTTTCTTAAATAAATTAGCCTTATCTTGTTCCGTTGTTTTAGTACGACCTTCCCCGCGTTCTGTAAGATTATATTTTGAGTTTGTTGATAACACTTTTTCTATCAACTGACGAAGTCTTCTGACTTATATAAGTATCTAGATGTCGCCTAATCGCCATTATAGTACCATTGCGGTGGTCATACAAAAATACTGTTTTGATCTCGTTTTGTATATGTTATATCCATTTCCACAAAAATTGTTATCTGCATCTCATACGACAGATAACTGAACTAAAATTTTAGAGGGAAGATATTTCTACAAAGTCTTTCAGTTCCACCCTCCCATTAATTAACCTGTCATTAGATATTAGATTTCGTTTTTTATTATGAAGGCAACGTTTTGAGGGTACAAATATACAATTTCGTATACTTGGGATCATAAGTTCGCTAGTAATCTTTAGACTAAGAAGATCAGAATAACTGATGCGACAATATTGAAGAAAATCAAGTTGACTAAATTCCTTACGAAGATGGTGGCTGTTTACAAAAATTCTGCACCTTCGTTATCTACAGTTTGAAAGTGATCATGTAAATTTAAAAGGGGCAGAAAGAGCGTTGAAGATGACCCTCGCTCAGGTGGCTTCGTTTCTGCCGCTGCGGAAGAAAATGTTAAGAAACTTGTAGTGGAGGATGCTCCAATAAGGGCGGAAAGTTAGCAATGGTGACTAACCTAACCGCAGGTAGCATACATACTATTCTTCATGACATTTTAAATCTTTTAAAAGTCAGTACACGACCAGTGACGCGAATGCTCATGACACCTCAGAAACAAGTATGAGTCCGAGTACTGTAGAGAATTTTTAGAGTTCTGTGGTGAGGATTTTTCAAATATTTTCGACCGAATTGTAACTGAGGATGAAATGCGGGTTCATCATTATGACCCTAAAAGTAAGTAGGCGTCTATGCAGTGGGACAGATCCCCAGAGAAATTTAAAATAACTTCGTCTGCCGGAGAGGTCATGGCCACAGCATTTGAGAACTCAAAAGGAATTTTTGCGCAGCAACATAGATAATTACTTTGTATAATTTGACGTAGTTAAAGAAAAAAGTCGAGATAAACTAACTGCCTGTGTGTTGCTTCTTCACAACGTCCTGATTCAAACGCTGGATGTTGGCGAGATTGTCGATTCGAAGAAAATCAAATACCCATCTACTAGCCCATACCTAGCCCGTAGTGATTGCTATATATTCCCTAATTTGACAAAAGACCTTTGTAGAAATGCACATTTTTCAGATTTCTTACAGAGTATCGAGATGTTATGAATCCATTGATATTGAGGGAGGTTATATTAAAAAATATAAATAAACTTAATTGTTTTTATGTTCATCTTCATGCTGGCACTGAGAAAACGTTCAACGTTCCTCATTTGTTAAATGTACTCAGGCCTCCATCTGAGCTTTTTATTTTAAATTTTATCTTTTTCTTTAATTTTTTTTTTACCAGTTTCGTAATATTGCACAATTTCAAAGGCAAATAAGACAATATAAATTATTTTCAATTTTTTTAAGTTTCGACGGCCTAAGTTGAACTTCGCTTATTAATATACTTCTTTTATTTTAACATTAAATCGTATTTACGATTTATTACTTTCTATATGATGTATGGAGCTTATTACAATTATTATTATTTATGGTGTATACGTAACTAAAACTTCAATTCTGTGATTTTGACAAGCTTTTAATTTTTAACATTGAGTTGAGCTATGAAAGAAAAACGTTATCTGATTACGTTTCGTTATATATATATATATATAAGCTTTATTTTACCATCTATTATAATATGTAATATGTATGTACGTGTATATGTACTGTGTGTAAGTGTGGTGTAAACATGTGTGCACAAAGCAGAACATACAGTTTAATATTTGATTAATTTAATCTTTTTTTGGAACTTCGTTACTGTGTGTATATATATATATATATATATATATATATATATATAAATAAATATATAAAATATGTACTTTATATAATAATAATCCTAAGTTTTGTATAAATGTACAAGACTCATTAGTACATAAGTAATAAAAAGTATGCTGGTTTCCATGCATTACCCTTCCTGGTTACTGACTTTTTCCATTCATATACATATGTGCAGTTTGACTGAATCATAGAATACAGAGCTATTTAAATGTCACTTTACGTGCAATAAATTACAATGTCACTCAATCTTGCGAATGCGACAAGTTAAAAACTGTAATTTGGAGGCATCACGTTTCCTGACGAAATAAAAAATAAGAGTTAAAACGAATGTTCAACGTGGCAGCCGTTTCAGTTCCTTCGTTGTTTTCTCTTGCGCTTGTTGAAAAACTTTATTCTTCCGGATCTGAAATGTTTTAATAAACGAAATAGAATGAGTAACAGGTCTATTAGAAGAATATTATTGCGGGATTTAAAAATGCAGCTGTTAATTTGTTCTTTAGTCGGAAATGCAGCATTTATCTTTGTTGAATAAATACGCGCTTTAGAGTTTATTATCATCTTGAATGGATTTAATGTAATAAGAAATTAGGGCAATTATAAATGAACTCATAAACACATTAAAGATGTTTGTTATTATTTGACTTTCAATTCCCTGTTAAATTAATGTGACAATGTTCCCTAAACATTCAAAACCAATGAACGATGACAGATAATTCACAACAAAATATGAAAAATAACCGTTTTCTTCAAAGCGTCTCCACCATTTCTTCTGTCAAAACAGGCTCCAGCAAAGTAACAAAAGAACGGATCTCGCTTTGCTGCGTAAACGGGTGTTACGTTTACAGGCGAGGAAAAAGCTCTCCCCGCATAATAACTCACACAATTTCCTGTTCCAACCCCTCGAGACTTTCCCCCTGAGTAATACACTTCATCCACCCACCGATACCTGCCGTCTATGCATTTACTTCAGTGTCTTAGCACAATTAGTGTTTGGAACGCCCCCTTTGAGTAATTAGAGACGGTCAGGAATATAAAGAAGACATTGTTTAGCTCATTTTTCGTAACGCAATACCGGATGTAATCCAGTATTTTGTTGAAGTGTTGTTGCGCTCTTTTTCTTTTTTTTTTGTTCAACACTCGTACGATATTCCCAAGTGTCAATATAATAACTACGTGCTTTTCAAAGTGTGTATTTGTACCGTACCTGAATATACACTTATACTTATGTGACGTTTACAGAAAATACTCTTGGATTTTAGAAACACGTTATATATGTTCTTATTGTTATTGATTGGCACAAAGTCCCATGTCGTAATCTTTGAATTGTTGGCGGGTCTATTTATTTTGAGGAAAATAGTATATTTCGCAAAATTTGTGTCTTGAATGGTGAACAACGTATTACACGTCATGTATATTAAAATATAACTATATTTGGAGATAATCTAAATTGAGAATCTAAATTATTTTAAATTCTTAAAAGCTAAAGAAATCTAATGCCAATAGAAAGTAAATAATATATTAGGATTAGTTTTTTTCAACTTTAGTTCATAAAATCTAATAGTAGTTAAGATGTAACGAACATTGTAGTGCAATTATTTTTCATAACTTTCGGCGTAGATTATCCCAACAAGAATGCATCGACGAGCTGAATTATTTATATGGTGATGAAGCACTATCGCAAACTACAGTATATCGTTGGTATTGTGAATTCAAACTTAGACGGCGTTCTTTGGACGATGAATTTCGTGAAGGTCGTCCCACTAATGTCGTTGACCGTCATGTGACATACCGTGAGATCGAGGCATCTCTAGATATTTGTAACACCAGCGTGCATAAGATCCTGCATGAACATTTAGCCGTTAAGAAGCTATGTTCACGTTGGGTACCACATAATTTGACAACCGCTCAAAAAAAAAGGCGTCGATTGGTGCCAAGAAATGCAAAAAATACAATGGCGGTGCTTCAAAGAACATTTATAAAGTCGTCACAGGTGATGAATCTTGAATCTATACCTATAAGCGCGATAGTAAACAACAGCCGACTCTGTGGGTATTCCAAAATGAGCCAAAACCAACAAAAGTTGTTTGCGCTCGAACCGCATCAAAACAAATGTTCGTCTGGTTTTTCCAAAAACCTGGGAACGATGTAAGCGTGACTTTAGAAAGTTGTAGAACGGTCAATTCCGAATGGTACATAACTATTTGTTTGCCAAAAGTTTTTGAAGAAATAAGGAAAACAAACCGAAAACAATAGATCATTCTCCACCATGACAGGTCGGTTCAAACAATTGAATATTTGACCGGGCAAAACATTGAAGTGGTGAGACATCCGCCGTACAGTCCTGATCTAGCACCTTGTGATTTCTTTTTGTTCCCACAGGTGAAGAATAAACTTCGTGGTCAACGGTTTTCTACACTGGAACTGGCAGTTGAGGCATTCAAAACTCATATTTTGGAGATACCGCCTTCACGGTGGCAGCAATGCTTTTCCGATTGGTTTAAACGAATGCAAAATTATATTGATTTTCAAGGAGAGTATTTTGATTTTCGATAATAAAATTTTTTTTTTGTTAGCTATTCCCGAAATATAAACGGCTACCCTCGCACAATCAATATTAAATTTAAAATAGTAATAATATAATTTGAAATTCTTGTTAACTCTCCTGTTTGAGACTTGCAAGATGAATACTAACATATGTATTTATAAACAATGAGATTTATTAATTATAGACTATAGCTGGGCTCTAATGATAACACTGGAAAACACAAATTTCGTTTACCTAAACTTAACACTTGTTTTTGACTAACTTTTGGCATTTGAACCCAAAAATAACCCCAGCTTTTGTGTATCACATTAACTTTTTAAGCCACAGGATACGCTCACTTTGTCACAAATGAAAATTCAAAGAGTCTATAAAATAAAATTTTGAATTCTTATTTACCTCAAAATAAATGGATTGTATTTATAAATACTTTTCAAGTTCATAATGTATCTCATATTCTAAACGATATTATAAATGTTCGATCATTTAAATACATGTTAAAATTACAAATGTAAAATTTGTTAAATGATCATGTCTGATTCACATTAAGTAAAAGGTCTCTTTATGCATTTTATTCCTGTTTTTGGGTTTTTCGAATGTCTAAAGTTTTAAACAGCTTTTCCTTGTCTAACTACATAAATTTTAAAATTGTTTTCTATAATATACCATACATATATTTGGCATCATAAATTTAAATAAAAATATAGATTTCGATTTATTGTTGTAAAACTATTGTGTCAATACTCTTTTACATTTTCACCAAAATTGTGCTGTCATTACAAAAACCGTTTCAGTGCAACAACGAAAGCAGTAGCAGCAGTTCACGGCCTGAAGATGACCTATGTAAGTGGAGACGTCAGTCCTCTAGTCGGCAGCAAAAGAAGCACAGAGGTCGCGGTTTCAGCGAGGAAGTCAAGATCAAGGAAGTATTGACAACAACCGCGGAAGTGTACAAGCCAGATATTAATATCACTTTATTAACTGCAATTGTGTAATGATATTAAAAAATATTTTTTAGCCAAAGAATATTTGAAAGATGTGCAGTCTGTGGTGTTTCTGATCGCTGATAAATATCAATGTTTGTCTAAGGCACTTTTAAGTATTCAAACAATGTGAAGAGTTTACTCATTTCTAACCGTACATATATAATTTACAAACAAAAAAAAACATGAAATCCTGTGAATACGAATCTCAAACGAATATTAACACAATTATGTTAATCGAATTTCAAAGAGTATTCTTCTAAAACATTAAAATACATAAAAGTGTTCATCAAGCTCATACAATATTTACTTAAAAATCTGACGGTAAATAGTGATTCATTCTGTATAAAATGTAATTTCAAAAAGGTTTTCGCTAAGATCTTTTCAATTTGAAGAAGTTCAAATATGCACTCCCTCAAACTGAATATATCTTTCCTCGAGGAATCTTTTGGTTTCATTATCTTCAGTTCGAATTTTCATTCGGCGTTCGATTTATTGAAAGTAGCATTAAGCACATAGAAAGAAAAGTAAGTTTAATAATACATGGAGAAAAGTGCACGTTCCGTCGAATGTACATAATAATTTCTTGTCCGGAACTTGGAAAATTGCAGTGCCATCCAAGTATTGATTTAGTAATTTAGTTGTTTGCTATGAAATTTTTAGCGGAGACGAGTGGTTGGGGGTCCAGCGCATTTTTTTCAATTTACTATTGGTTTAAACACTCATAAAGATACTCGTAATGCATTTATATAGACTATTTCATTCGCGATTATCAAAGCGTTGGTTTCGAAGGCATACGAAACAAATGAACAGAGTTTAAAAAAAGGTTTTTTTTGGAATATCCGGTTTTGCATAAGTAGTCAATTACACTTACACTGGTATCTCTGCTAATATGCTTATTCCAGTGGGATAAATGTGATGGTGTAGTTATATGGTAGTATGTGTTTACTACGTTTTCCGAAGTATGTCGGTTTTAATAGCGTACGATGTATATTTATTTTTCACTCTTGTCTAATATGATAAGGTCTACTCTGTTGTTTTTCTTATATAATATGCGAAATACTAGAAGTTACCGTCAATTAATGACACCTGATGACTGATGACATGACCCTGGTGTCATGTCAAAAATATATGGAGGAGCGTAGTAATATAGCACATTCAGTGCTGCATCAGGTCTTATTCATAAAACGTTGGGACATATTTAATTCTTTGATTCAGGTCATTCTCAGCGATGTATTGTATACTCTGTAGTTGGTGTTGGTACTTTTTAGTCCGAATTTCATAATTCTGTTTGTATGCACAACCAAATGGAAAGTTTCGTCTTGATACATCACTGTTTCGACAATAACACCTTTGATTACAGATATTAAACTGTTAGTCTCCTTGATAATATAAGATCTTCCATGTTCCATACATGGACTTCTCAGGATGTTATCATTTAGCATATTTTGTTCAGCGGCCTAGAGTTTCATTTTCTGTATAATTCCATTCAAGTTCAAGGTGATCTTCGAAAGTCAGCAATGAATCTGTAGTTCTCGAGACACTGGTGGAAATTGTCTATAATGTAAATGTTCAAGGCAGGTTAGTCCTGTTTCGCCTCTGCTTCTAGCTATGTACAATCTCGGCGTTGATGCATGGAGATGATAGCTACAATTATAGTGTCGTCTTGTCCAACATTACAACACTCATCATTATTATTAATATTATTTAAATATTAAAAAAGCTATCACAATAAATTTATAAATATTTAGAGATATTTAAAAATTTATTTTTTAAATTTTTGACTTTTTTCAGGTAGAGCGTAAATGGTTTTGTTTTCCACTAATTTTTTTTCCGTTGGATAAAATATTTTTGCATTTACATAAGTCTTTAATGTCGACGATTTGTGTTTATATTTCCATCATTTATTGATTTCTGTTAATACCTATTCGTTTTTTTAATACATGTTTGTTGTAGCAAATTTTCAGAGCTTTTAGCGTTATTTACATGTTCAACCATGTATTAACCCACGTATTTAGCTTTTTATTATTTCCAAAAGTAGTTCAAGTCTAATTAGTATGTAGAGTTGTTCATTTAAGTGAGGTGTTTACTATATATTCCTTTCAGTCTGTAAATTCTCATCAATAAATAACAATTTCAAAGATAAACAGAGAGACTGTAAATATTATTATTTCCTTCTTTTGTGGAAGTTTGATATAGAAAATGAAATTGAAGTAGTTTCTAAAGTATAAAATTTTCTGATATATTATTTTTCTCTATTTAATAATTTATAACTGATAAATACATTTCTAGCCTGCTTTGCAGAATTTTATAAATATTTCTTAGACTTACTGTTTTATTAACTTCTCCCGGTAGTATTTATAAATCTGACATCCTTATTAAACAGCTTTATTATGTTGTACTTTTATTTTGCTGTGTTCCATATATACAGGTTAAATTAATCTTAATAGAGTACATTCATGAAGAGCAATATTTATATAACATTGCTGCACAAATAAATATCTAAAACAATACACAGTCTATCGTAGAGAAAATTGAATTTTTTAAAAATAGTAATTCTTAGTGGCGCCATCTTTACGAAAAATATGCGTCGGTAAGGCAGATCTTTCACCAAAATTATGTCAAAATATCATGGCATTTGCATCATTAGAAGCAGAGAAATTATGCATAAAGTAGCAGTGTGTATTTAGCATTGGTCGAAAAATGAATTTTGAACAAAGGGCAAATATCAAGTTATGTTTTAAACTCCGTAAATCGCTTATTGAAACGTTTAATTTGATGAAACAAGTACATGGTGATGCGTGTTTATCACGTACGAGTGTGCCTGAGTGGTATAAGCGATTTAAAGCCGGTCGTATGGACATAAATGGCGACGAAAATCCTGATGCAAAAAAATCTTTGGTTACGGAAAGTAACTTCAAACTGGTGCGTGAATTTATCAGAAATGAGACGACATCTTCATTGCAATACGTGGGAATGGAATTAAATATTTACAAAAGATTCAATTCATCGCATTTTGATACAGTAACTGAATTCAAAATTGTGCAGACTTGATTAAAGACTCAAAACGAGAACGAAAACTTCAGGAATTCTATTGGAGCTGGCGATGAGACGTAGTGTTTTAAATATGACCCAGAGACCAAACGCCGAAGCTTCTGAATGCAAGCATCCCAGCGAAGAAAGACCGACAAAAAGCCGTTTTGGGAAGTTAAAAGTGAAGGCAATGTTGATTTGTTTCGTATGATTCGAAAGGCATAGTGCAGAAAGTGTTTGTACCAACTAGTCAAATATTCAATGCTGTATATTATCTTGGTGTTATGAAGCGTATTTTGGTGCGTATTCGTCGTGTGCACCTTCAATATCGTGAAAATGGTAACTGGTGTTTGTTACATGATAATGCACCATCTCATCGCTCGACGCTTATCACTAATTTTCAAACTACAAATGGCATTTTAACCACGCCGTATTTACCAGATTTGCCCCACTGTGATTTCTATCTATTCTCCAAACTACATTTGTCGACGAAAGGACAGCATTTTGGCGACGTCGAAGCCATTAAAAGGGCGTCGACAGCGATCTTGAAGGACATCTCTAAAGATGAATTTAAAAATTCATTCGGCATGTTAATTGACCATGCAAAACGTTGTATTGAAGCCGAAGGCGACTACTTTGAATAAAGTAAACGAATTTTGCCAAAATAGTCAGCTTTTGCTTTTATTTTAAAAAGGTTTTCTCTGCGATAGACTCTGTAAATACAACGAAAAATAAAATTGTTTACTAAAATGTCAATTTATTTCATCGAGTGTGTTTGAAAACAATAAGCTTTTGTCTTTAATTTCAAAAAGTTTCGATTTCTCAGCGACAGATTGTGTATTTAGTTATTTGATAATCATTTTTATTTATCATGACAGTTTCCGGGAACATTAGTTATTCTATTGTTTTATCAGCATCTTAATACATGCTTCAATATTTACGTTAGTATTTCAACCATGTACAACTTATGATTAGAATCCTTATTATTTTCAAAACATTTACTGCTAAAATGAGATTTCAATAATGCAAACAGGTGAAAGTCATTTGAGATTAAGTTGTGATTGTGAGGTGGATGTTAAAGCAGTTATCAACTGAATTTGTCAATTCTGTCTTAGATTAATCATGCCGTATGATTTTTGTTACCGTCAAGAAGCAACAATGCGCCTATAGTCAGTAAGCATGCATAATACCTCTTCCATATTTTTTCATTTAGTTCTAATTTGTCAGCGCAACGTTTCTTACTGAGCGGATAACTGATTTTTTAAAACTAAGTTGTGCATAGGTATGTTCATTATTCACTAATTGAATAATTGTGAAATAAGATTGTGTTACCTTGGCGAATTACTGACAACTATTTTCACCTAAAGCAGTTTAGTTTTATGATTTTCTCTCGTATTGTCTTCATATTTACTTTTATGAGAGACAGCAACTGTTTGTTGTTCCAGATTAGAAAGGTACAATTAGTTCCACAAGAGGGTAACCGATTTTTATAATAGCAAGCATGTTGTGATTTATTTGATTAATCCAGGAGAAAAGTAGGTATGTGGTCTACTACGCGAGGCTGGATTTTCATTAGTCAGTTTATTTTCGAGACAGGAGGGATGAATTTAAATGTGTGTATTTATTATAAACGAATTCAAGCTGTATTTTACTACAGACATGAAAAGCGATGTCGTTTGCTGTCGCCTTAAAATATACCAAAAGAGTCGGTTTTGTAAATGTGTGCACTATGACAAGCAGAAAAACGTAAACGATTTTTCACGTCGTCGTTTAACAAAGCAACTACCAAAAATTAAGATAAGATTTATTATGCGAATTTCCCAAGAATCTTTTCTTGTATAATATTGAATAATAAGACAAAAATCTCTGCCGAATCATGTTCAAAACCGACTGGAATGGGCTCAAGCGAATATTGAGAAAGATTAGTCGAAAGAAATCTTTAGTGACGACGCATCATTATGGACACGGAGCTTCCTAAAAAAAGTAATACAGCAATACAAAGAATGGCCAAAAAGTATTCTGTGTTGTTTTTTTTTTGTATTTGGCACGTTGTGCCTTCTTACTGTAATTTAACTAATTTAAAGTTCGGAGGGTAATTTTGATAGAGCCTTTGGTTGATTAACTTAATCTCTGATATAACCCCTTTCTACATCAATTTTCGTATTCTGTATACGTATTTCGACAACTAAGTTGTTATCAGCAGCAGGTAATTAAACAATGTCGCGTCTGGAAAACTACGGCAAGTCAAGACGCACACGTAGTGCGCGTTTTGGCTTTCAATGGTACAGATCGTGTGCGGAATTTGTTTCGTACGGGTATCTTGCCGTAGTTTTCTAGGTGCAACACTGTGTAATTATCTGCTGATAATAAATATTATATATCAACCTTCAGTGATTAAATTTAAGTTTCTATGAATAATGTTTATTAAAATTGGTAATCATAATGAATCTTGGGAGTTTTCAAGAGGGCGGTAACCAAAACATCACAATAATGTTTGCTAAAGTCGGAAAGTTGACGTTTTCACTAGACACTAAATCGATAAACACAGTGTGATAATTTTAAAAGAATTGTTAGGTAGGAAACGTATTTACATTCTGAACAGATTGTGCCGAGAAGTTTGGAAAATATGGCGAAATGTGGTCTCAATGATGCGGAATAAGTTACACAACAATGGGGATTGCACCAAAAATTAGGTATACGCGTCTTAGTTTCAGTTGTTTAACTCTAGAATATACGAGATTCTATCAATGTATTCCCGGAATTTTTAAATATTACATCTTCTACACATCCGATCAAATTCATATTTTTTTACATAGTTTAAGTCGGTTTTAGTAGATGCGTAGTTTGTTTTTGATACATCAATTAGTAAGATGCATTTTGGCGTGTTCGGTCATTTTGTAATTTATAAAATGACAGAACAATGAATTTGAATTAGTTTGTGTTAAAAATAAAATAAAACAAAGTGAAGTATGTAAAATACTAAAAAAGACTAAAGTTATGGGTAATGGTATAAAAGCTTTGAAGAGGCTCGTGAAGCCGTTGGAGATGACAAAAGCAAAACTTTCATCATCTCCAATTTATCAATTAGTCAGTTATTTTATTATTTACTAGTTAGAAAAGCTGCTGAAGAAGTTGGTGTCTTATATGGTTCATCCGAAATAGCCTTTAATTTGGGCGTGAAGAGAGTTGCGGTTAAATTTATGCCGAAATTGTTGAATTTTAATAAAAACAGTATCTCGTGCCCAAGAACTGTTAAATGAAGTCTATGTCCATAGAGAATTGCTCCAACGCAAAATAACAGATGATGAAATATGGGTATATATCTATGACGACTAAATTAAGGCTCCAAATTATCTCAAGGGAAGTTTGTTGGGAAGCCAAGACTAAAAAGGCACTTAAGTTCGATTACATGTCAAGGTTCTCCTCACAGTTTCCTTGGATTATAATAGTATAGTCCATTAGCAATTCTACCACCGGATCGTACAATCAATAAGGAGTATTACCTGGAACTTTTACGCCGTTTATGTGAAGCAATCCGGAAGAAAAGCTAAACTTGTGGAAAAGCACCACTTGGAAATTATTTCACGATAATGCATTTGCTCACACTTCACTACATTAATTTGTTTTTTTTTATTAAAAAACGTTATTATGATGCTCCATCCACCATATTCACCAAATATAGATTCCTACGACTTTCTGCTCTTTCCGAGTATAGAGAGGACGCTGAAAGAATAACGCTTTATAATTATTAAAGAAATAAAGTCGAAATCGTTAAAGGAAAATTGGCAAAAGCGCTATTACAAGTGTGTTTTAACTAACAAGGATTATTTTGAAGGAGAAAAAATTAGTATTGATGAATAAATGAAAATTCCGGGAATTTATTGATCAATGCTTGTATAGCTTTATTTTATTTTTGATCTATTACAGAGCAGGATCTACGATAAGCTCTTGGGAAATTGATTGTATATACATATTTCTGTGGAGAAAGAGTGACTAGGTTGAGATCTATTACGAAAAGCTTTTATACGTCTTTTTTTGTAGTTATTTATGAGTCTTTTAGGTATTATTTCACTAAAGGGAAACCCACGTTGCGTATACGCAATGAAAGCAGCGAAATCGGATACGATCACATTGTATTTTTTTCTCAAAATATGTCCATAATTTCAATTTTTGTAATATTCTCAAACATAAAAACACATATAAAAGATCCTATTAAGTTTGATAAAAATCTCGTTGTTGGTTACTTTTTTTAATATCTGCTGTATAAGTAATACATCCATATGAATACATGCTCTGCGTATTTTGTACTTTTTATATTTTTGAATTTTCTTTCCCTTCGATACTATCACAAATCGTTTCAAGTCGGAATCAATACAGGGACCACACATCGTATCTTTTTTTGCCAAATGAAATTGGAAAATGTAATTTATTCCCAAACGTTTAAAATGAATCCCTTTCCATTGCGTTCTTTCCTGTACTTTCTTCTCTTCGAAACGTTTCCTTTTTGTTTTTTTTTTACATTTCCCTCTTAACTGTCCCTCTTTTTTCTACTTCTGATATGTATAGTGCACATACGAAAGTACATACATATATAAGACGATCACCCGTCTTCAATTCCCCAAACATAAGAATTCCCCTCATCTCTTTATAGTCTTTATACTTGATGCATTCTACGTTCGTATATATGGATGCTATATATATATGTACATCTTTTGTCTACCTGAATCCCGAACGTATTTGAATTTTATATTACGAATAAATAAAAAATATGTTTGTTTCTTTCGGACGATGAGATTTTTGTTTTCATATCTTCCTTTGCATAGATGCGGGTCCAGAAGCACTTATAAGTAACATCGTATTCAGATGTATCGACTAAATATATACTATAGATATACACATATACATATGTACGTATGTGTGTGGTTAAAAATTCCTTGTGTCCGGATGTTATTCTTATTTAGAGACATGCAAGATGACTATCCATTGATTTTATCCTGTAGCGTATGCTACACATATCGAAAAATAGGTCAGGATATATGAGACACGTAGGTTTAAATGTATAGTATTGAATACGTCGAAATAAAAGTAACGTTCCTGCGCTAGTGGTCTTTATTTATTCTAGGATCGTTATGAATTACAAAACGCCACACTAACTATTTATCTATTTAATGTGTATATAATGTGTTACGTAAAGATGGATGCAAAGTGTTCCTTAAACATGAATTTGGAGAACATCAAATCTAAACCTATTATAAAATTAAAGAAAATCAATCGTTTTTCCACCTTCTCCATCCGCCAGGCTTTGTAACATTTGATTTTAAGTATACTTAATACTGAAGAAAATTTCAATATTAAGGGGAACTTAACTTTGCATAAATACTTCGTAGAGATTAAAACAAATTAATGATGCAAAAGTAAAATTTATTTTTTTTATTGTAGACATACAATCTATCCAACCAAGAACAATAAATACATTTATATAGACAGAAAAAAGAATATGTGGCATATACTATTTTCAAATATTGGGCTTAATGGTTCCTTTTGATACCATGATCTTATATAAAGAGTGTTTCTTTGGAGGCGGAGAACTTTAAATTGGCAATACTGTTTTCAGTGATTCCGATTTAACAGTTCTCTGTTGTTTTGGAGTTAGTTTGGTTTGGCAATTCATCATGAATAGACTCATGCTGGAAGAACGTTGGCAAATTGTTCAAATTTATTTTGAAAAACATTGTTCAATTGGAGAAACTCGTCGGGCATTACGTGCATTTTATGGTGCTTATAATCGTTCATCAGAGCGACTAATAAGGGATTATATTGGGAAGTACTTAAATCGTTTTAAAATAATATATTTTTGGTATATCATAAATGACATTTGATTACCACTTAACTATTGGTGTTATCAAATATCGTCGACAGGATTCCATACTTTTTTCCTATATTTAACGACAACATTGAGTCTTGCATGCTTTATTATAAATAAGATATACGAAGATAGTTTGACAAGCAGTGAGAATGACACATAGGTGGCGCTCTAATTGGTAAAACAAATGCACTGTAATTTAGGTTGGCTATTTATATGTTTACATTCCGATATTTAGATAAATCGGTTGATTAGTTTACTTTTGACAGCTGATTGAAAAAGAAGCAACACGTCGTTTTGTTAAAATGGAAAAAGCAGAGTATCGTGTGGTGATTAAATACTTCGTAATTAAGGGTACGAAAGCTACCGAAATAAAAGATGAGTTACGGGAAAAATTAGGTGAATCTGCTCCATCATCCGCCATAATAAGCAGATGGGTAAATGAATTTAAACGTGGTAGAACAAGCTGTGTTGATAAAGCGCGCTCTGGAGCACCCAAAATCGTGACTTCTATGGAAATGATTATAAAAATCCATAATATTATTACGCAAGATTGACGGCTCAAAGTGAGAGAGATAGCAGACATGGTAAACATTTCAACAGAACGCGTACACCACATTTTAACGAAAGAATTGGGCCTTTCCAAGCTTTCGGCAAGATGGGTGCGGCAATTGCTTACGACTGATCAAAAGTTCACTCGTTTGCGCATTTGCAGTGAGTGTTTGGACCTTTATAAGTGGAATCCGGTTGATTTTAGTAGGCGATTTCTTACTTGCGATGAAACTTGGATACACTACAGTAGGCCCGAAACTAAACAACAGTCGAAACAATGGTTAGAACGTGGTTCTGCACCTCCAAAGAAAGCGAAAACCACTTTATCGGCATCAATTTTTTGGGATTCAAAGGGCATTCTGCTCATTGATTACCTTCAGAAAGGTGCCACAATAAACAGACAATATTATGCAGAACTTATACAAAAATTAAGTGTTGAGATTCGTGATAAACGGCCAGGAATGGCAAAGAAAAAGATTATGTTTCACCAAGACAACGCTCCCTCGCATACCAGCACAGTTGCGATGTCCAAAATCCACGAGTTGCATTTCCAATTAGTACCGCATGCGCCTTATTCGCCGGATCTAGCCCCTTCCGACTTCCATCTTTTTCCAAAATTGAAAACGGCACTAGGTGGAAAGAAATTTTCGTCTAACGACGAGCTTATAATCTTCGTAAATGAGTATTTTGCAAGCTTTCCGGAATCGCATTTTAGAGATGGCATAAGGGCATTGGAGCACCGTTGGAATAAATGTATTGCTCTTTTAGGAGAATATATTGAAAAATAAAAATTATTTTGTATTTAAAAAAATTCGTTTTTCTTTTCCATTCTCACTACTTGTCAAACTACCCTCGTATGCTCATTTTTATGATAAATTACAAACTAATATTAAGCATTAGAAAGGAGAAGATTAGTTAACTGTCCATCATATCCAGTGTAACTCTGACAAATCAAGAGATGAAACTCCCTATCTTCAAATTTATACAATATTTAAGAGAGTAAAAAATATTACAACGAATTTCATTTGCATCTGGTATGTGTTGGAAAAGTTTAAGTTTATTCAGTTGTTCTTGTTGCGGTCACATTTTCATCCACCTCGGTATAAAAAACATTATCTGCGTATACTTATCACATTCTATCGAATAAATTTCCTATAAATGTGAGTGTATAAATTTATATTTTGTAAAAAAAACGAACTGCTTTTTATTTTATTCGTTCATCAACTTTATTGGTCTTTATTTATTGGACAATAAAAAAGTCTAAAGAAACAAGTCGAATTAGAAAAATCTGCTTCGTCTTCGCTGTGCTAAAATTACATGTTTTTTACGACATTTTTTACGATACACGTAGTTACGGACCCGACCCTAGGCAGAAGAAGAAAAACTCGGTAAGTATATGCGAAACATGGTCTTTTCCGCCGAAACTCACCCGGTTTGTTTCGAAATTCCACTTAAATGAAGGACAACTTGAACGTATCCACATTCACGTATACGCATCGCGGACGATAGAGGACGTTCCCAAGGATGAGCCAACAGTCAAGTAAAAGCGAAAGAGAGAAAGAGACGGCGACAACAAACATAATTTTTCTTTCACCTTTATCCTATTTTTTTCTTCATTCGTTTTTAGTCTTATTTTTCTTTTTCTGTAATGAAAATTTCACACAGTATTTCTTCTTCATGTTATAATAAAAATTAAGAAAGTTCAGTGTAATTAGTAAATGCAGGCATCAATTAGGGCGCCCGGAATTAATTAGATTGTGAATTGTTAATGAGCGTTGGAAAACTTCAACTTGTAAGTCTGACGAGAGGATGTTCTAAATGCAGAAAAAGTGGCAAAAGTAGAGAGCGAAACGGAAGTAAGAGAAGAAAGAAGAACCAAAGAAGGTAGATAAGGTAATTTTACCGAGTTCCCGACGATTATTTTACGTTACGGAGAAATGAATATTTTGTTAAAAAAGGAATCCAAACGTTTACTAGTATTAAAGAAAGCTAAATTAATATAAGAATACAATATGTTTAGTATTTTTATTTAAAAATAATGCACAATCAATTAATAATATATGTAATTAACATTTATTAAATTCTTTATCACAGATGTGTATTTTATGGATATCATTCGGTCATCGAAGAAAATTGAACATACTGCATTATGTGTATTTAAGGTTGAAATCAGTAATGCTTTCTGATCACGTGATCACTGTCGCATGAATTAAGACGAGGACGGCGAATTAAATACTATATTTATATTGCTGTCAGATGCGATAATGCACTATATACCTAACCTGTAAACCTGTAAATAACAAATGTAAAAGCTGCCCATGTAGTTTACTTAAGTGTAAACTTACGAGGATGATGAAATAAATATGATAAATTAGCTGTTAGAACGATAAATGAATTTTTTGAGAAATTGCTTAAGTTGCTGTAGGTCTGTAGTTTATGTTGTCTATACATTATCAAGATGTCTCATTCCAGTAGAGAACTGGTGTACGTTTCTATAACACCAACGCTACCATCGCTACCATCGAATAATATATTTTTATTAGATTGGAAGCCTTTTGTTCTGGAATTGTCTGGAACAATTAATAAAGGCAGCAAATGATTTTTTCCTTCATTAAACTCAGAATTGCACTTCACTTCTCATTGCCAATCGTCGGTTTGAAAAAATGATCGTTTACTTATCGTTTCCTTACTTACCTACTTATTCTGAAGTTTTTCCACCGTGAGGTGTGAGACTTACTTCTCGTTTAAGAAGCATATTGCACAATTGGGAACAACAGATAGAATAAAACGCATGATGAGAATATATGAAATCGACACGATATATGCTACAGACGTGAAAGTTTACAAGTTTTTTAAGAATCCTATGGACAATATTGACGTCGAAGAACAGAGGGAATTATAAGATAGCACATATATAGGATAATCGCAGAATAAGCGCTTGCAAGGAAAAACACAAGAAGGCGATAATACACAGAGACTTATCCTGGTCGCTGTTTGAACCAGAGTACGGAGAGTGCTCGAATTAAACTCGCTCGCGAACGAATTCAATTCGAGCGAGTTATATTTTCTATATTAAAAAGAACTATTCTTACGAGTTGAGTTTGTGCTCGCGAGTTAAATAATAAAACTCGCGAGCACTAATTTTAAAACGAACGAATTAAATAAAATTGTGCTAGCGAGCAGAATTTTTTCCTACCTTGGTTTGAACACGCGCTACACACAGACCATCATCAACATTTAGGGAGCAAAAACAATAACCAGTGTAGAACATTTTTACGCAAGCATAATCAGAGAAGCAATCGAAATGTAGAAAACATCAAAAAGTTTGAATAAAAGGGACGTCCAGCGTCAAGTGAACTGCTTTGAGGAACCCAAATATGGAGCTTGCTGACGACTCAGCTGCTTCATATGGTTGTGAATGGCTATGACATCAATCTCAGTGGCTCCCCCTAGCCGAAGAGCATTGTTAAGATTAAAATTGTCGGTATGTAATTTCGAACCATTAGTTAGTAATGACCTTGTGGAGTATTATCATCGTGAACTTTACGCAACTTTTCCGACTTATGACGCGTGTTTCTATCTTTACGGAAGAAAACCATTGATAGAATATTAAACACTCAAACAATTTTTTTCAAAATGGGCGCATAAAGCTCGATGCGAATGAGTTTAGGACGTGAAAATATGAATTAGTTCCATTTGCTGCAGAAATGAGTCATGGCTTTCCCGATCACTTAATAAATAAGTTTGTTGTAAGGATTGTAGCAAGAGAAGATTATGTAAAAGCGGTTAGAATCCAGAAAAAACCCATCAACTAGCAATATTCATATCAACTTTTTATTTCAGGAATGTAAAATTTTGGGAAACTAATTATATTTTATATTTTTGTTATCTACAAGCTTACGATACGGATGATTTGTGGTTTAAATACAATTTTTACTTGAAATGTAAAAGTGTGTTGTTAAATGTTTAATTTCTTTTTTAAATTAACATTTAAGTTACAATTCCCATTTGAACACAGTATCAATAGCAAAAACTATATTAGTGAAACTTTAATTTGATTCTTCTTGAATCAAATTGGTCGCACTCTCCTTTTTTTGTCTTACGAAGGATTCGTAGGATAAGATTGAACGAAAAGACGTGTCCCGCGCTGCTTACATAAAGAAAGAACATTCAACTTCAAAGTGAAAGAAAATCCAATATAAAGAAAAGCCTTGCAAACGTATTTTTAAATGGTAATTTATACATGGAGATGGAAATTTTAATTTTATAAATTTGGCGAGAAAATGTACCGCGTAATCTGTCTTATTTCATTAAATGCAAATTAACTATTGTCAACGCTTTAGTGCAGATGGTAAGAAAGAAAATGTATTCATATTATTAAAGGTAAAATTAAGAAATTTTGGGAAGGAATGTCCGTACAAAATGAAGAATAAGATTATTGTGTCCATAAATATATTTTCAATTATAAAATGCAAAATAGAAGTGAGGATAATTGAGTTACTTCATAGAAATCCTTTGTGGAAAATCGGAGGATTTAATGTGCATATCAAGTAAGTGGTCAATTTCAAACTACATTGTTGGACTTGGTCTTTATTATACACCCATAGAGTGCGAAAATTCGGTCGACGCTTTAATAGGCGTGCGTGTGTGCATGTATGTATCTTCGTCTGACGGTGTTCACTTGTATTATGCAGATTTGTACGTTTTACAGAATTATGTCAGGCTTATGTACGTCGAAAAAGGGATCACTATCTTGACACAGTTCGCCTACACCTAGCCGTAGTTTTTTTTATTAGCGAATTCCGATTTAATTCTATTTTCAGTACGCTCGAGAACTGATGGTACAAAATTTCGTAATGTTTTCGAGCTAGGTAATTTACAGTTTCCGTATTCATTCCAAAATGAGTAAAATCATTTCTAATAAACGAAACGCCATTGCGCATTAAATCCGGAAATTCACAAATGATCACTTCTAAGTGAATTTCTGGATTTAATGTACAATGGCGCAAAAGCGAAATTCTTAGCTTGTGATAAAGCGCTCACGAGCTGTACGAAATATGCAGAAATTTTGGGAGGGAATGTCCGTATGCAGAAAACACGTGGATAGTGGGCAGCGCACAAAAAAAAATTGGCGTACGATCGAATGAGCAATTTCTATTTGATTATATTCAACATTGGTGGTTTGTAATCTGCCGTTCTGTTTATTAGAAATCATTTTACTCATTTTGGAATAAATACAGGAACTGTAAATTACCTAGCTCGAAAACGTTACGAAACTTTGTACCATCTGCTAACAAACGTACTTAAAATGGAATTAAATCGGAAATGGAAAATAAAAAAACTGTGGCTATATGTGGACGAACTGAAAGATTGTAAAAAAATCTATTGTTAATGTTACCTAAATTACCTAAATCGTCATCGTTCAATCTTACTATCTTCCTAGAGTACCAAAATGTATCGCCGAAGTCATTTCAAAAGTGACGTTAAATACATTGGAAAAATTTGAACTTTCGATAGAACGTTTCTTAATATTTGTGACTGATGGCGCTTCAACTATGCATTCTGTAAGTCAGTTAAGAAGACGACTGTGGTAACTTCTTACATGTTACGTGTAAAATCCACGCTTTACATCTTGTGTCAGAATCGATTCGCCGCTGTTATCCAGAGGCAAATAGTTTGATAGTGAGCATCAAAAAGTGTTCCTTGAATTCCCTAAACGTATTCGAGAATTCCACAGCAACGTTCCATCCCCGAACTTCCACAGCCGATTTTTATACCCTGGAGAATATGGTTGAAGGCAGCTTTTTATTATTTTCTACATTTCCGAAAAATTAAGTCTGTAGTTTTACAATTTTATTCAAAAGGAGCAACTCATCAAGGAAAGTCAACAGAAATTACAAGATGCTAAAGTTGAAGCAGATTTACAAATAGTTTATAACACTTACAAAGGAGTAGTTGAAGCAATTGATAAATTACGAAATCTTTCGTTGCCATCAGTGGTTTCAATGAAATAGTGGACACTGTACAAACACAGCTATATGTTATAAGTATTAACAAATAATGATTTAATTATGCAAATATTACATCGATGGATGTCGAACGATCGTTCTCTTAATATAAAAACATTTTTCCTAAGAGCGAACCCGATCTGAAACAATTGTAGAAGCATACCCAATGTTTCAAATATTTAACCGATCTTATCCTATCTCTGATTGCGCTGACAACGCTATTTCACGTTTTATAAATTATATATAACTATCTACTTTATTTATCTAACAAGCGTACGCTTGTGGTGCGCCGACCATATTCCTCACTCCTTACATCCATAAATCAAAGTCTTGAACTTGATATGTCTACAGATACAGGTAACGCTTTAGAAAATAGTTAATTGCTTTTTAATATAAATATGGAACGGTAGAAGTATAGTGCCTTTTTTTCCTTAATATTGTAATTAGAAGAACTTTTGTAAAAGTTCTTTTCAAAACGAAATGAACTAAATAAAACGTGTATCTTTCAATTACATTCTCAAGACATTGGATTCAAGTTGGTCAATACTTCGTCGATATAACTAGATATACAATCCTGATTGGATAATCTGTCAATCAGTAACAGTACACGTTCGTATTGTTGCGGAAATTGGATAGTTTGCTGCAAAATATACACGTTAAAATAACAGTAGTATCAGAACAATATCCTGGATCAATACTATAATAAATTCGTTGTGTTTGAAACGCTGTAAATTTCCTTCTACATTTACTTTGATATTTCTAATCTGAGAAATTTACATCTGTTGTTTTTATTAATATGAATATCCATTGGAAGTGATACAAAGGTATTTAAATTTTTTTTCTTTCAACACCTAGAAAAATATATAAGTTTTTTCCAAGTATTGAAAGAAAAAGAAAAAATAGTGGACGAAGTCAAAAGTAGGCAGACGTTTTCTTTAAAAGATTGTAAAAAGTTTCCTTACGGATTTAATTGTCTTCGATTACTTTTTGTAGAAAAAAAAGTGACAAAAATTATACAAGAAAAGATAACTAGACAGTTCTGCCATAAATACTTAAATAAAAATTACTCTTACATTGTAAATAGAGGTCAGAATTACCAATGGTAATCGATGAATTTTAAGTTTTCGGTGGTACTTTAGAAGTAACTCATAATAAAACTGTTTCTATATCGTTAACGTGTTAAGTTCGAAAAACAAATATAGAAAGATACTAAACGTTTTATATATTCTAAAGCCGCGTTCTGCTACGTATGTAGTGCGTAATTATATAATGTGACATAAAAACTATAATACTTAATTAGTGTAATTAAATATTAAAAATTATTTGGCAAGATATATGATAATCGTCGAAAATTTTATTAATAATTATGGCAGGCATTCCAAATTGCTTAAATATCTATCAATGTGTTCTGTTGGGGAATCATCGGTATATTTGGACGGCTATGGCAAAAGATTGGCATAAGCTTTTTCGAAAAAGTTTACAACAAGCTTCATATACATGAGTACGTGCTTTATGAAAATTTAGACTGTTTAGTCTTAGGGGAAAAGGAATAAAACCAAGATCAACAATTTTTTTTAAATAAAACTATTTGGTCAGAGTATGTTTGACGAACGCCAGGGAGTATCTACTCCCATTGGTAAAGGGCCTCCATACCATGATTACAGCAGTTTGCTAACCATACTTGTGAATAGAAAAATCACGTTTGCGTCGTTTTCCGCGATTCTGTCATCATTCGGTAATTGATTGAATACTTTTCCCGTATCAGTTTAAATACAATCTTCGGTGAACAACAGTAGATGGTAGTACAAGAGACTTAAGTCTTAGAAAACTACTAGTGGGCGGCTTTCGTCACTAAATAAGTATTAGCAGTTGAACTGGTTACTGAAATCGACACAAATCTAATACTGGTGGACCAATTTGGACAGACCATTTTACGCAAATAGAAACTTTAGTGAATGACTGAAATTCGTCCAATTAACAATAATTTCTACGTATTTGAACGGCAGATATTAAAACGGAATTAACAAAAACCAATAATTGGGGAAGAATATCCACCATGTTAGTAAGGTATAGGAATGTGTTTATAATTACTTCGGAAAAATTTCAAATAGTACTCTTAGTTTTTATTACTCCACTAAACCCCGTTGACCATGTTGCACTAATCAGATGATCATAGGGTATTTGTGTAAAATTCTACTAATGATGATATATGGCGGTATGTGCAAGTCCTATCAGTGCATTGTATCAACGCCTGGATTAAACAAATAGAATATAATGGATCTAGATTAACAACCTACGCATAGTAAACGGAACTTTTTTAAAATAGTAATTCTTAGAGGTTCCATCTATTTAAAAAATATGCGTCGGTACGGTAGATCTTTCACCAATATTATGTTAAAATATCATGACATTTGCATCATTAAAGGCAGAGAAATTGCGCATAAAGTAATAGTGTGTATTTGGCATTGGTCGAAAAATGAATTTTGAACAAAAGCAAATATCAAGTTCTGTTTTAAACTCGGTGAATCGTTTACTGAAACGTGTAATTTGATGAAGCAAGTGTATGGTAATGCTTGTTTATTACGTACGAGTGTGTATGAGTGGTACAAATGTGGTACAAAAATATCCTGGTGCAAAAAATCTAAGGTTACGGAAAGTAAAATCGAACTTGTGCGTGAATTTATCAGAAATGAACCGAAATCCTAATTGAGAAACGTGGGAATTGAATTAAATATTTTAAGGGATTCAATTCATCGCATTTTGACACAGCATTTGGGGCTGAGAAAGATTTGTGCAAGGTTCGTACCATACAAGCTAACTAATGGCCAATAATTGGTCCAAATTCAACATTGTACGAACTTGATTAAAGACTCAAAAAAGGACGAACAGTTCAGGTATTCTATTGTAACTAGCGGTGAGATGTGGGGTATTCAATATGATCACGAGACCAAGCCTCAAAGCTCTGAATGGAAGCATCCAAGCGAAGAAACACCGAAAAAAGCCGTTTGGAGAAGTCAAAAGTGAAGACAATGTTATTTGTTTTTACGATTCGAAAGGCACAGAGTTTGTACCGACTAGTCAAACAGTCAATACTGTATATTATCTGGGTGTCATGAAGCGTGTCTTCGCGCGTATACGTCGTGTACGCCCTTAATATCGTGAAAATGGTTGCTGGCGTTTGTTACATGATAATGCACCATCCCATCGCTCGACGATTATCACTGATTTTCTAACTACAAATGGCATTTTAACTATCATTTATTCACCGTATTCACCGGACATGGCCTACTGTGATTTTTATCTATTCTCCAAACTACATTTGCCGATGAAAGGACAGCGTTATACCGACGTCAAAGCCATTAAAAAGGCGTTGGCAGCGATCTTGAAGGACATCTCTCAAGATGAACTTAAAAATTCATTCGACATGTTAATTGACCGTACAAAACATTGTATTGAAGCCAAAGGCGACTACTTTGAATATACTACCTTCGCACTAAAACTGGTCGCAGTTTTAGTGCGAAGATAGTATGGACAGACAGTAGCAGTAGTTGAGACCTGAAGATGTCCCATACGAGTGGGTACGAAACGTCGGCAGTTATACCAATGACGCGGTTATAGCCCGGAAGTCCAGAAGAAGAAAATAATTGAATTTTACCAAAACAGTAACTTTTGTTTTTATTTTTAAAAAATTCGATTTTCTTTGCGATGGATTGTGTATATACATATGTACAAGCACGCATTAGCTTTAGACATTACAAACTCGGATTTTGTTCAAAGATTTGAGTTCTTAATTGCAAAATCCAAGTTTTGGCAAGAATTAAACAAAACGGATTGGACAGTTCGAATAATTTTTTTCTGCAAGCTTTGTAGGGATTGGGCGAAAATCAAATCATGGCTAACACCTTGTTTACGTCAGGCGAGTTACATTTTCAATGTAATTTGTGTGGCTTTGAATATCCGTTTAAATTATATGGTGCATAAAAGTGACAGTTTAGTGTTCACTTTCGCCAGTGGGCATAATAAAATGATAATTTATGAAGACAATGACCAAAATATTATATTATAGCCGTTACAGCAGTGTGTTAGATAAAGATTCTTTACATATTTTCGCTGGAGAAATTAACCTGCCATAAATTGCATTTATAACTGCTTTAAACGCATTTTTCCCAAGTCGTTTAATTTTATTGTTTGGACTTCAAAATTATATTAAAAATCTGGAACTGGAATATTGTGTTTTATGTTTTAGAAAGATTGGGCGTCAAGTTTTTTAAATATACTTCACCTGAGCTATACTGTTCAAACTTCACAGCATTTCACGAACGCAGTTAATCAGTTTTGAATTGGGTCTGGATAAAGCTGTAACAAAAGGAATAATTAGAAGCATGATTTTACAAGAAACATATACAATTATATGTAAATAACATATAATTAAAACTAAATAAATTCGTTCTCTACCTCTACATAGAATGTTTAAAGAAAAATATATAAGTGAACGATAAACGGAAGCTTCACGTATATTATAATATAGTAAGTAATTAATGTTTCGGCTATATCAACATACGCGGCCAGATCAATAATTAGTGAGCCTGAGGAAAGAGGGCAATACTAATACAAATTTTTGTTTGTTTTCCAAGTTGGCAATCCCTCAAGACATAACTGATAAAACTTACGTTCATTCCGATCGTAAGAACGTATGTTATTTAACTAGCAAGCCAACGGTTTTAGTTTGTTTCGGAACATGCAAAAATTGGAGTATCGAGTACTTTTTATTTTTAAAGATCGATGAAATCAGAGATGAGGTGGAGTCCATTTAATTAGAAAAATCTCCATCGATTGCAATCATAAAATAATTGACATCTGAGTTTAAATGTGTCCGGAACAGTATATTTGACCTGTACACCCAAAAGGTGTGTGTACTCCAGAAATTATTAAACAATTTATGATGCCAGACGGCAGAGGCTTTACATATTTCATATATATCAGTGGTATAGATTTTAAATAATGAATGGAGTATAAGAAAGCAGTCTTCATGATCCGAAAGATTTTGGTGTTGAATAATAACGATCGATGAATCCTAGATATACTACTATTCATCCGAAATGAAAAAACAACTGACATTGGTTCAGTTGTTTTTTCATTTCGGAATGAGGCTTTCAAAGTTTTCCAAAGACCGTACACTCGGATGGAAAAGTTATCGCTACTCTCTTTTGGGACTGCAGTGGAATTTTTCTTATCGATTGTCTTCAGAAAAGTAAAACGCTAACAAGCGAGTACCATGCACTTGTTTTAGATCAATTGCACGATCCAATTCAATGCAGAAGGTTTATCCACGCGTGGATCAACAATGAAAAGAATGTTTAAGATTCCCCATCATTTATTCTTGACCATGAATGCTTAACAATGTTTTGTTATTGCAACATGTACTACTTTTTTTCATTAATTAGAATTCTCTCATTCGTTCTACTTCGCATACATTTTCTATTCAAACAGGTTTCGCTTTTTCGAATTCGTAACCATCATATCTATTTTCCTCTTCTACTCTCGTGTCTACTATATTGCTCATATTTGGTTTCTTCTTTATTTATTAGCAGGATTGGCGCTTCTTCCTTTCTTTGCTGCTATTTCTCTTTGAAATTGGTAAATTTTCAAAATGTAACTGTAACAATTTGCGTTAATTCCCGTTGTTAACTGTACGATATAATGCAAAATGCCATATTTAAAGAAGAAACGTGTGCTTTTTTTTCAATTGTTTTACTGCCAAGAACTCATGAAGTACATTTCGAACTGCTTTCGCATCCAGTTTAGTTCTCAGATTTGGCCAACTTAGACTTTTTCCCAACCTGAAAATATCGCTAGGTGGTAAAAGATTTGAGTCAAATGAGGAGGTACTTATTGAAATTACCGCTTATTTCAAATAGTTTGATAAAGCTGACTTTTCTGAAGAAATGAAAAGGGCTTGAATATCAGTGGACCAATTGTGAGTTGCAAGCAGAGTATTCTAAAAAATAAAAACTCTTTTTGCTAAAAAGTTTATGTTTTCTTGTTTAGAAACTAGATTTACTAGTTTATGACCCGTCCTCGTAATTCGTAGTTATATGTGTATATATACATACGCAACTATGTATATGCGCGCAGAGGCACATATACATACTATATATTTTATAACTGCTACCGACATAGAAAAGTATTCAACGATAAAAAGTTTGAAGGGTTGGCGAGAGCATTCTTAAATTATTTCCAAGGAATTGCTCGCAATAAAGAGCGAATAAAAACTGACTTCGTTCTCTTTTTCTCTTCTTATATGTGTGTATATACAGTATAAGCGGCGAGAGTTTGAAGTCCGGGAAAAATAAACGGAAAATGTTATGGGCCGGGTACCAACAGTACGTTTCAAAAAAAAGCTACGCATAAAAAACAGGAGCAGTAGGAGGAAACAGAAAAAAGAGTACAGTAGACTGAAACGGTAGTTTTAGCTGAGTCAAATAATTCACGGTTTATTGCGACTTCCGTTGATTTCGTAAATTTTAATAATGCACAGAGAACTTCGGTATTAAACAAAAAGAAACGCTCGTTGAAAATTTGGATTGTTACAACATAGGCAGGTGTGGTGAATTGCAAACTTTTTTAAATATCCTTTAATGTAAAGTTTAAAGAACGTGAGAAGTATTCTAAATATTAATAACATTTACAATATACACACGGATATATTGCTGTGTTCATAATCTGTTTAATTTGAGGTGTTTTTATTAACAAGTAAATTATGACGAATCCTTTTTGTGTTATACACGGTGTGTTAGATAAATTTTTAATGTAAATCATAAAAGATAGTGTACAAGACAAGACATGTACGTCCAGAAGCTGCAAATCGTGTTGAATTAGTTGAAAAAGTTCGTGAAATCATTGCTATTGATGGAAATATGACTGAGAGAATGTTGGGTGAAGAATTCGATTCAACTACTTTTACCATTAGCATAATTTTAATTGAAGATATGGGTAAAAGAAGGACCTGTGCAGTTAAATGCTGTTAAATGAGGACCAAGAAATCACTCGTGTTGAGTATTGTAAAGACATCATTAAAACTGCTAAAACCGACTCAGATTTTCTTGATTTCGTCATAACTGGTGACGAAATACGGTATTTTAAACACGACCCTGAAACAAAGCATCAATCTGCAGAATGCAGGTCGAAAGGCACAAAGAAATTACGTTTTTAGAAGTCAAGAATTAAGACAATTACGTTTTTTGATTCGAAAGGTATTGTCCACAAAAAAATTGCTTCAGAAGATCAAAGGGTTAATGGATACTATTTAGGTATTTTGCACCGTTTGTGGTCAAAAATTCTTCGAGTTGTACCTGAATATCCAGTGGGAAAACAGCTGTTTTTATTGTACGAGTATAATAATGTACCATTGAACAAGACCCTGCGTGACTTTTTAAACAAAGAAAAGTGTCTCGCCGACCATTAAACTTTCCTTATTCACCTGTTCTATCATCACGACTATTTTCTTTTCCCTAAACTGAAAATTGCTATGAAAGAAGCGTTTAACTGTACCAGACGTTGTATTAATTGTAATGAAAGTTATTTTGAATAAATATTAATTTCCAAACATAACGTAATGTGTGTTTTATTATATATCTTAAACGTTCGGCTATTTATCTAACATACCATGTGCATATGACTTTCTTTAGTAGACAAATTCATGCAAAGAGTACATTAAAATAAATAGTATTTACTGGTTTAGACATTTATGAAATAAATGAAACTTTTTGAAATAAATAATCTATCTATCGATATAAGAATTTAAGCATATTAATTCTGTCTTTTGTATCATAACACAATTGGGTTTCTCTTTTCAATAAAAGAGAATATTTAGAATTTCATTTGAATTTTTGGGCATGGTTTAAATGAGTTGATTTAATGACTGAATGTTGATATAAGTATAACCCCTTTCCGCGTTAATTTTCGTAGTCTGTATACGAAAATTAACGTGGAAAGGGGTTATACTTATGTCAACCTTCAGTGATTAAGTTAATCAATCAAATGTTCCATGAAAATTACCTTGGTGAGTGGAAGAAATGAGATATACATACATAATAATTTTAAAAATTTGTTAGTTTGGCAACATTAATAGTGTGTGTTTAAGTTAATCAACTACAGGCTCCATCAAAATTACCTTGGTGAGTAGAGCACATACATAATAATTTTAAAAATTAGTTAGTTTGGCAGCATTAATAGTGCGTGTTTTTTCCAAAATTAGGTTTTCTAAAAACCTGTACATATATTCAGTAGTTCTCATAATACATAATATAAAGCCTTTTAAAATGAACTATTTCTTCATATTTATCTAAGATCACCTTTGTAAAATGTATTATGAGACGTCCACATACTATAGTTTTCTTCACGATTCGACACTAATTTTTTTGAAAAAGTGGATTAGTTCATTTTTCACAGTTTGAAGTTACCGCTCTAAATTCCCGTTAGTAAAAATAACTATTTCTTTCAAAAGTTTTCTGCTTTGTAAGTAACGAAAAATATGTAGCATGTAATCTTAAGTTAAATCTTCTATCTTGAAAGAAAACGATGGATACGCTTTTTCCTACACTACTAAGAGTATAAGATAAATCTGATTTGTCTTTGTGTAAAGAATATCCGTTAACACGGTTAGGATTGCTTAGGTGCATCAGGATTTCTTGCGATTCATAGATTCTACACCTTTGCTTTAGAAACATCGTGTTTAGAAGATTTTATGCTCTTCTAGTAGCGTCTACGTGAGCGAAACAAAGTGTTCGGTTGCTACTGCTACTGCTACATAGGAATTCAGGGAATCTCAACGATCTTAACTGCGAAACGAGTATTTTATGCAATAACTTCGGCTAAAACGACTCCAACGTAACGACACAAAGCAACGCCTAAATAACTCCTTCTCGAGTTGTTAGACATTCAAATTCAGTGCAGCAAAGTTGAAAACAACAAGAAGTTGCAGAGCCGAATACATGGTTCCAGTCTGAGAAGAAATTATATTATCTACTAACCAATTCGTTTTAAATTCCTGTTTTTTTCTGAACCGAATGCGTTTTTTTATTATTTAGTCATAACTTTTAGCTTACATATTTATGGAGACCTATATTAAAAAAATATTTTGTATCTTTACTATTAGCTGTCTAAGAACAGATTTACTATTTTTGCCTAAAATTTGGTTCTAAATAAAGGAAAGTTTAATATGTACAGCTTCATTGCGAGCAATAGAATTTTATATATTTCTAGTAGATTCTCGGATGAGAACATTAGTCGAGTATAGTCAGTGGCCGATTTTATCCAAATTTTTGAGTAAAGCCACTTCGCAATATGTTAACAGAGTACTACGCCTTGAAATATTTATCGCGCTTATCGTTGTGAGGTCTGCACGCAACCAGAATCTAGTCAGTTGTACGAAAGCTGGGAATGGTTGTTCTCTGCATATGTATATCGAGGTGAACATCTCTCGGTGAAACATGTAGACCTTTTTTTACTGACCTCATTTTGAAGAGGTTTCTCTATGTTTTCTATCTAACTTGCTTCTATATTGCTAAAATTAGGCGAAATGGCAAATCAGTTCGCAAAAGTGATCATTTTATGCACATAATTTTGATAATTTATGCTGTATTAATAAAAAATTACTTTACTTATTCGGCTTAACTAAACAAAGCCATCAATTTAACACACGATTTATTGACTTTTGTAATCCGTCATCATACGACGAAGTACCCTTAGTACGCCCGATATACAGACTTGTTCATTCTAGAATTAGATATGCGCTGTCCACAAGTGGAAAGAGTGCAGTTAGGTTAAAGCGCGCGAGAAAGGAGGATAGAATATCTCTCACTGGCAGTTTCGTTTTCTCCCACTTTTGTATTGCAAACAACTTCCCCTACTTTCTCGCGTGTTACGCGTGAGAATGTCTGAAATCAGTCTTCACCAGCGACATGATGTGTGTAGGTCGAGGCTGTAAATCATTATGCATTGACAATACGTACCTACATTTTTGTATTGTATAAATTATTTGATGCATTTTATTTGAATCTTTTAATAAAATGCAACATGGCTATTTTCTTGAAATGTTTTGCCGTTTGGCGTGAAACTAATAAAATATTCTTGAAATAAATGAAATAGAAAATTCTAAAAATTAAAAAGATTTTCAAACAACTTGAAATGGCTATAAAATATTCTTGAAATAAATGAAATGAAAATTCTAAAAATTAAAAAGATTTTCAAACATGGCTATTTTTTGAAATGCGTGAAACTAATAAAATATTCTTGAAATAAATGAAATAGAAAATTCTAAAAATTAAAAAGATTTTCAAACAATGAAAAAATTAAAAGAAACTTTTAAAAATCCTAGTGTAGAATACGACGAACTGTTAGAGGTTTTACGTCAACTACTTCAGATATTTGTTTACTAGAATAAGAAGGTTCGATTTCAACAATACTGCACACCTCGATTTCCCTCTGTTCTCGTTCTTCAGGTAACTGACGAATTCTAGCTTGATCTTCGTCAAATAAGTGAATACAGTTTTGGCAGCTATTCAAACATCCCGTACTCTCTAACCTATGGACAATATTCAAAACAGTCTGAACAGTCGGTACGGGTCTATTTTCAAACGAAAAAACAAATCGCCCAACAATTTCTTGTGCGCTATGGCCACCATAGTACCATTTTATAATTTGTATTCGTTCTTCGTGTGTATAAGTCATTTTTAAAAGTAAAATAATAAATGCTTAGTACACCGCAACGGCTTTAACAAGAATGACTTATTTTGATTATCAGTAGGGGAGGTTTATCGTAGCAGCGCACGCACACACGAACTGTGGTGTGGTGAGAGATATTCTATCCTCCTTTCTCGCGCGCTTTAACCTAACTGCACTCTTTCCACTAGTGGACAGCGCATATCTAATTCTAGAACAACAAGTCTGTATACAGACTTGTTCATTCTAGAATTATAAAATAGCCATGTTGCATTTTATTAAAAGATTCAAATAAAATGCATCAAATAATTTATACAATTCAAAAATGTAGGTACGTATTGTCAATGCATAATGATTTACAGCCCCGACCTACACACATCATGTCGCTGGTGAAGACTGATTTCAGACATTCTCACGCGTAACACGCGAGAAAGTAGGGGAAGTTGTTTGCAATACAAAAGTGGGAGAAAACGAAACTGCCAGTGAGAGATATTCTATCCTCCTTTCTCGCGCGCTTTAACCTAACTGCACTCTTTCCACTTGTCGACAGCGCATATCTAATTCTAAAATGAACAAGTCTGTATAATTCACTGCATGCTACCCTATCAACAAATTGCGACGCACCGTTTTACTTAATAGAAAATTAATTATTTTTGACCTTTACATCATTTTATATCTAATTTATATTAACTCAATATAAAATAAAAGTTGTTTCACATTTAGCATTGTTGATTATTAGTATTATTTGAATATTTTATTCTATCTACTATTTTGTAAATAGATTGTTGAAATGAAGTTCAAATTTATCGACATTGCTTTTTGAACTGAAACGTATTAAATTCAAGTTTGTACAATAGAGAACCATCGGGAATAATAACCCATTATGCAATGGATGAGGTAATAATAGAAATGATGAAGATTTTGGCTAAGATATAAGTTAAATAATATTACTCGCTTAGATAAGAATTTTGCTTTATTTTGGCTTATATTTTTATTTGAAATTAATTTGCAGAAAATCAGTGCATTGATTTAAATATTTGGGCTTTTATTTATGACGATTTTGCTCAAATTAAAAAAGAATTAAGATTATCTAAAAAAATGTAAATTATGTAGAAGAAGGGATCAAGAACAGACTCCTGAAGGACACCACTAATTACCAATGCTTTGAATATTGAATTAGCATTAAAATTATATAATGAACAAAAAGCAAATTGTAAAATAGATCGCGTAAATACAAACATAAAAAATAATATTAATTCAATTGTATACTTGTACAATGTGCCTATTAAAATTTGATGCCGTTTACCGTACATGCAACATATTGATAAATATGTTTTGTATATATTCATCCATAAATAATATGTTAAATGGTGTTAAATACACGGTACGATAAGCGCAATACCACCCGAAAAATAACTCAACAGTACGTACACATACATACACCTATACACCAACACATACATACCAATATAACCGTCTACACCTATACACCAACACATACATACCAGTATAACCGTCTTTTCGCTTGAGTATGTAAATTTGAAAATGTATCATTTATGACGTTCCCCGCTTATTGATATTTAGTCGCGCTAATAAATTATTGATACGTTTTGTGTGTGCGGTCGCCAAAAGCTTTGTGGAAATATTCAATTTTTCATATGTTTGCCGAAGCGCGCTTTTTTAACAATTCCCTCTACGCCGAAAATACAGTGAAGGCACACAATGTCAATAACTTTCAACAGGGTCGTATATTCAAGTTTCGCAAAGATCTCTATGGATATTCGGCGTTTATTAAAAGTTTTATCCCAGAATTTATGTCCTGTACACAAGGCACTACAATAAAACTTGTTTATAAGTTAGGATTAAATGGAATTGCGAACGGTCAGTCCGGGGTTTTAAGGAACAGTTTGTCCAATGTAAATAAACCAGTAAACTAAAACCGTATTTTCCATTATGAATATAATTCCTGCTTTGATGTTAACACACAGTTGAAAAGATGAAGATACCGTACTTCATAGTCGAAATATTATATAATATGCCGCATTGACTTCATAACGAATATGTGAAAAATGTGAATCTTTTTTCATTGTATGTAGCGCTGTTAAGTTTTAACAGGAGAAGAGAAAGTTGTACACGACGCCGTACAAATTTTTCTGTTTTAAAATGATGGATGGTTCTAAATTTTACTATACGAGGATAGTTTGACAAGTAGTGAAAATGACACATAGGTGGCGCTCTAATTGGTAAAACAAATGCACTGTAATTTAGGTTGCCTATCTATATGTTTACATTTCGATATTTTGATAAATCAGTTGATTACTTTATTTTTGAGAGCTGATTGCTGAGAGCTGATGATTGAGACAACACGTCGTTTTGTTAAAATGGAAAAAGCATTCATAGATTAAATACTTCGTAATTAAGGGTATTAAAGCTACTGACATAAAAGATGAGCTACGGGAAACATTAGGTGAATCTGCTCCATCATCCGCCACAATAAGTAGATGGGTAAATGAATTTAAACGTGGTAGAACAAGCTGTGTTGATGAAGCGCGCTCTGGAGCACCCAAAATCGTGACTTCTAAGGAAATGATTATAAAAATCCATAATATTATTACGCAAGATCGACGACTCAAAGTGAGAGAGATAGCAGATATGGTAAACATTTCAAGAGAACGCGTACACCACATTTTAACGAAAGAATTGGGCCTTTCCAAGCTTTCGGCAACATGGGTGCAGCGATTGCTTACGACTGATCAAAAATTCACTCGTTTGCGCATTTCCCATGAGTGTTTGGACCTTTATAAGCGGAATCCAGTTGATTATTGTAGGCGATTTGCTATTTGCGATTAAACTTGGATACACTACAGTACACCCGAAACTAAACAACAGTCGAAACAATGGTTAGAATGTGGTTCTGCACCTCCAAAGAAAGCGAAAACCACTTTATCGGCAAACACATTTATCGGCAAACAAGGTGCACAATCATCATCAAAAATTAATTTTTTGGGCACATTTGTCCAAAAGAGCATTTCCATTAGTTGCTTATTGCACCTTCCAACTTCCACTTTTTTCCAAAATTACACTAGGTGGAAAGAAATTTTCGTCTAACGACGAGCTTATCGTCTTCGTAAATGAGTATTTTGCAAGCCTTCCGGAATCGCATTTTAGAGATTGCATAAGGGCATTGGAGCACCGTTGGAATAAATGTATTGCTCTTTTAGTTAGAATATATTGAAAAACAAAAATTATTTTGTATTTAAAAAATTCGCTTTTCTTTTCCATTCTCACTACTTGTCAAACTAAATTCATAATAAGAGATAATCTCAAAAAATTCATTATTCTTATCTTCACAAGCTATAGCACAGCGTTGAATTCGCTGTGCCTTGTTATGAATAGTAGTTTTTACACTACAGTGCTCAGAGAAAGAATGTAAACTAATGTCCTAATTATCAATTCAATTTTATAAATTAAATGATTAATATGATGATTCATTCATTTCCTTCGTAATTTATGCTCAATTACTACAAACTGCCAGTCTTGAGTTGAATTTATACTCTAATTTTCTTCCATTTTGTTTCTCTATTCAAATCTCCAATTCAGTTCTTTTTCCTACAAGTAGTTGTCCATTTCACTATTAGTTATCCTTTTGTGTTACTTTTTGATTTTCTCAAAGCTTTTATTTAATTCTTTTAGTTGGCACACTACATAAAAGAAGAATTTACCACAGTGTGAAAATATAAATCGCTATCAAATGCATGGAATATTTAATGACTCTTTAGTAATACATAAAGTGTAGTTTACAATTAGGTTACTGTTTCAGGAAATATTTGGATGTACGCGTGTTTGATATTATTTAGACAAATTGGTAATAGATAGAAACCCTCCCTAGAAAATATAAATTTTGTAACTATCCACACACGTACTTGGCTAGTGGCGACTGATTTGGTATTTCGCAAGTACTTAAGGTGAATTAGACTGTGTTCAATAAGTGTCATAAATATTCTTTAATTAATGAACTAGCATTATATTTGAGATCGGCCCACCTTTCCATTAGCAACATGTACAAGTTCACTGGTAAAATATGTGATCATGTGTTTTTCCAACTATACTTCCTCTATACGTATATGATCGTAGTAGACTGTTTACTGCATGTCTGAATCTTCTCGTCGTGTTTTCTCTCCAAATTACAAGTTGCTATCCTAATATTTTTCTTATCTCTGTATTTGGTACCTTAGCTCTCCAAAGCAGTCCTTTTTCCTAAATATTGGCTTATTTCAGCATTCTACTTCACTCCTGGTTTTACTTTCATGTTCTCTTTGGTTCATATTGGGACTCTTATTCTCCTTACTACAGGTTGCTATTCTATACATCTTTCTTATATCAATATTTGATGCCTTGTCGATAAGTCTTCCCTACGATCCTTCTTAATATTTGTTGTTAGGTGAACATTCATTATTCAGATTCTCCTTTGTTCTTTCTATTAAATACTGAGCTATTTAGTGCCAAATATTAGAATTGTATGCTTTTATTCCATTGTTTAATTCTGTTTCTATTCCTTAAACTTCAATACGTTTGCTCCAAAATATGTTAGGAAAAGAAAAAAATAAAGATTATTCAAAAAAGTCTTCATCTCCTAGTTTGTAACATAATTATAGTATAAAACTACATGACATTATAAATGGCTTTTTCAATAATTATGCAGTTTATTTTAAAAATATATTATTTTTTGTATATTTCTTAATGAAACATTTGTTTTTAATCCAGTCGATAAACAAATTAGTACCAGAGGCGAAACAGGTGGAAAACTGGAATTTCTCAAAGAAGTTTAAAAACTGAATAAGTATTTACCATTAAACTTTATATCAAAAAGTAAGATAAAATACGTGTTTTCTATTTACTTAATTAATACATTTTATATACTAGAAATACATCAAGAATCTTATGCCTTATTAAATTTAGAAGTCCGTTTGAAAAGGTACCTGTACGTTATATATTATTCACTAGCAAACTAATTTAAATAAATTATGCTTAAGATTTTAGGGAAAATTTTGATTAATATTCAATTTGAATCCTTGTGAGAGTTGTCGACATATATTTTGTTAGTACAAAGTTAGGATGATTCTGGTTGTGTACATTTTGAGCTCAATATGCTGCGTTAAACACACGTAGAACCTATTAAAATGTTTATATAACCATTTTATCTGAATATTACTTAGTTTACGTAGATATATATCTTTTTTAAGAAAGTACAAGACCGATTTGGTCTAAAATATATAACTTATATTTTAATTTAATTTTCTATAATTAATGACGATGGAACAGCAGGAAAAGTTCATTTTCAATAATATCCTATCGTGAAGCGCTTAATTAAATATTTATGTATAATTGTAAACACCAAAAGGTGACAGGGTGTTAAAACAAGTAGATCTGCTCCGTAATGTAGTTTATAGTATATTAAGAGACTCAAAACTGTACCACTGGGTGATTTAATTGGTTAAGGCAACGGTCTAGAGCATATGTAGGTAACAACCAGCCCACTGTAAAATTTGAACACTAAATTTAAATGCACTTAAACGCGGCCCGCGAACGTATTTGCACATTAAAGTTTGGCCTACAACATGTCAAAGGTTGCCCATACCTGGTCTAGAGAGAGGCAGGTACAGGTTCGAGTCCTGGTCTAATGTAGAAATTTTTAGCTAATTGTCTGTAACAAATGTTACTTTTAAGTAATTTTTCGTCGCGAAGCGCTTAATTATATATTTATATACGTAAAATGATAACAAAACCTGCAACATATAATATTTATTACAGAAAAATAAAATTACTGATTTGAATATATCACTGTTTTAATAATTTTGAAAGCTTTTTCAAAATATAAAAGTTTAATACATAAATTACTTGTTTGTTAGTTACACATTCTAGTAATGATAATTATTAAAAGTAGGATTTTTTTTTAGTATTATTTATATACGGTTTTTGTTGTTCAGAAATTGTTCAGAAAACTATAACGATAGTAGATCCCTTAAGAGGTTTTCATGACCCACGGGATATGACGGAGTATGGTTTGTCACGGTTAAGTGCTTATCGGTCTACTACTTCCAATGCACTAGACTACCGGCTTTTGGAAAGTAATCATAAAATATCCAAATGAATTAATTATTTTAACGCTGGTTAAAAGAAACCACGGAATAGGTAACAAGATTAGCTACCAATGAAGCTTTATTAAGAGTAAGAATAAGTATTTTGTTATAATTTGATTTATTAGTTCGCGATTAAATGTATTTTTTTTGGCGAGAAAATTAATAACATGAAGTTTTACATAGATTTTAGTGTCACATAGAATTTTTTTTTGTACGACAACATTCTTAGAATGATAAAGCAGAAAATGCACGGTCAATGAGTCAGCTCGCAACGATTTTCTTTTCTACGAAAACTAAATTTAATTTTCGTCGTTCACATCGTTATTAAATTTCTTCGTTTAAGAAAATTAATTCGTAATTTATGCTGTCAAATAAAACCTCCTACATCCTCTGTATTTCAATCTAGAGCTATTTTTGCATATAAAACATTTCCTTTCATGTAGCTATTGTCGCAATATGAATTAATATCACTGTCCGTCATTTTAATTTGTAGACGCCGCAAAGTGAAACATCTAATATAGCAATGATGTCCTTGAAACACTTTAAAACGAACTTCATATAACATTGCTTGAAATATGGAAATTATTCCTATTTTAATTCTTTTATGTGTTATTTAAAATATGTATGCATGTATGTGATATAGGAATAAACGTGTAAACCTCACGCATATGTTACTGTAAAGATTGTAAAAATAATTTTTCCTTGCAGGGAGCAAATATTTTGCATCAAAAATTATGTTGTTATAAGACATATCTGCATTCATGCGTATAAAATGTAAAAATAAAGTTCCGTTTACAACAAACGAAAGAAATGAAATTTTTTTCTCTAAGTACACATACATATCTGCAGAGTTTAGGTAAAATATTTATTGTCAATCCTATAAAGCATGTATTATGTAGGACGTTTTTCAAAATTCCGATAATGAGTGGGTGTTGTCAAAGCGTTGTTTTTGTTTTTTATGTTTATGAATTATGAATCTCTCCTAATTTGAAATAAAAGTTTAAGACGATATGTATTTTATATGCATGTACGAGGGTACTTTGACAAGTAGTGAGAATGGAAAAGTAAAACGAATTTTTTATATACAAAATAATTTTTATTTTTCAATATATTCTCCTAAAAGAGCAATACATTTATTCCAACGGTGCTCCAATGCCCTTATGCCATCTCTAAAATGCGATTCCGGAAGGCTTGCAAAATAATTTATGAAGATGATAAGCTCGTCGTTATATGAACATTTTGGAAAAAGGTGGAAGTCGGAAGGGGCTAGATCCGACGAATAAGGCGCATGCGGTGCTAATTGGAAATGCAACTTGTGGATTTTGAACATCGCAACTGTACTGATCCATGAGGGAGCGTTGTCTTGGTGAAACAGAATCTTTTTCTTTGCCATTCCTGGCCGTTTAGTACGAATGTCAGCACTTAGTTTTTGTAGAAGTTCTGCAAAATATTGTCCGTTTATTGTGGCACCTTTCTGAAGGTAATCAATGAGCAAAATGCCCTTTGAATCCCAAAAAATTGATGCCATCACCTTGTTTGCCGATAAAGTGGTTTGCACTTTCTTTGGAGGTACAGAACCATGTTCTAACCATTGCTTCGACTGTTGTTTAGTTTCGGATGTACTGTAGTGTATCCAAGTTTCATCGCAAGTAACAAATCGCCTACAAAAATCAACCGGCTTCCGCTTATAAAGGTCCAAACAATCATTGGAAATGCGCAAACGAGTGAACTTTTGATCAGTTGTAAGCAATCGCGGCACCCATCTTGCCGAAAGCTTGGAAAGGCCCAATTCTTTCGTTAAAATGTGGTATACGCGTTCTGTTAAAATGTTCATCATGTCTGCTACCTCTCTCACTTTGAGTCATCGATCTTGAGTAATAATATTATGGATTTTTATAATAATTTCTTTAGAAGTCACGATTTTGGGTGCTCCAGAGCGCGCTTCATCAACACAGCTTGTTCTACCACGTTTAAATTCATTTACCCATCTACTTATTGTGGCGGATGATGGAGCAGGTTCACCTAATGTTTCCCGTAATTCATCCGATACGATCGGAATGTAAACATATAAATAGCCAACCTAAATTACAGTGCATTTATTTTACCAATTAGAGCGCCACCTATATATCATTCTCACTACTTGTCAAACTATCCTCGTATATATTCAAAGAAAAGTATCATAAATCTATTAAGAAAATGATTTCTAATTTGTGTTCTGTTATCTATATTATCTATTTTTAAATATTTTAAAATATTTTTGGTAAAGATTTCAGAAATCGTTATTAGTAACCATGCAATGGAATTAAATGCAAAAAAGTATAAGTACAGGGTGGCCCAAAATTACCGCAGGGGTCTGAGTTCATTATAACTTTTTATTTAAGACATAATTATAAATTTTTTTTTAAATACAGTATATTAATGGAGAATATTTTTAATTTAATTATGAAAAATTATGTCTCGCATGTGGTGGCCATTTTCAGCTTCGTATATTCGTGCTCTTCCCAAAACGTTTTCCATAACCTTTCGCAAAACTTTAGGTGTTATGTTATTGATTTCGTCGTGTATATTGTTTTTTAATTGTTGGATGGTTCTAAGCTTATTAATATAGACTTTTGCTTTTAAATAACCTCAAAGGAAAAAGTCTGGAGCGGTTAAATTCAGTGAATGCGAAGGCCAATTAAAATCGCTTGTACGCCAAATAATTCGTTTACCAAAGATGTCGCGGAAGAGAGCCATTGTGTCCCTCGCAGTGTGCGCTGTAGCTCCATCCTGTTGAACCATACTTGTGGATGGTTTTCCACGGTTGGCCTTAAAAAATTTTCCAACATTGTCCGATGTCGAACACCAATGATGGAAACGGCGACACCGTGTTCATTTTTAAAAAAAATATGGGCCAATTATCCTTTCCGAGGAAACACCGCACCAAACAGTACACTGGGTGTAATTGTCGCTGTTGAACTACTCTTGGATTTTCCGTAGCTCATATCCTGCAGATTTGCCTATTAGCGAACCCATTTAATTGGAAATGGAAAATTATGATTTTCTTCTGCTTTTTGTCGGAAATAAATTGCATAATCAAGTCGTTGCTAGTAATCTGTCGGTTTCAATTCTTGGACAAGCTGAATTTTCTATGGAAACATTCTTATTGTATGCAAAATTCTCTGCAACGACCCTCGTGAGAGGCCAAGTTGTGCCGAACGTCTCCTGGTTGATGCCTCTCCATCTTCCCGAATACTCTCCCGTACCCGTTCAATATTGTCACCCGTGTGCACCGTTCGTCGTTTGCCGACACCAGGAAGGTTCCTTACTGCCCCTTGTTGTCGAAAATTTGCAACCAGACGGTTTATTGCTGACTCTGAGGGTCCAACCCGCACATTAAAATAACGACGATATGCACACTGAGTCAAAACAATGGACCGTTGATTTGAGAAATAAAGTTCAACGATTTGGGCACGATGTTTAATTGTGTACTGTTCCATTTTAAATTCCCCAAGTCTTCTTTACAAAATACTGAAAAGAAATTAAAAAAATATATAATAAAAAAGTTATAAGGAATTCGAACACATTCGGTAATTTTGAACCACTCTGTATATAAATATTTACAATTACTTTGGAACTAATAAGCAAAAAATGACTTAACTAAGTATATAGGATGTACAGTAGCGTGTTGTGTTACATATGCAAATAATACCGAGCTTCGGATTTACTTAGAGGAGAAGCAATTGCGTGGGTAAACAGAAAAATTGGAAAAATTCGCTGGAAACATCCCTTAAGATGTATTGTTGTAGCTAAATTAAATTGATGTTTTCCGTACCACCTGATCGAATTGAATGTATTTGGGCTTGTTTAAAAGATAATCTGAAAGCGATTTATAATCGTTATCAATAGTTTTCGATAGTTTTTAAAAAGTTTGAAGAATAGCATTGAGTTTTCCGTAAATAAATAAGGAAAATGATTGTGCAATTAAAATTAGATTTATTATTTGAAACAGTTTATAATTGTAATAATATTGATGAAATCTATGCTAGCTATTCATTTTCAGTGTACTGAATGTCATATTTTGCTGAATTCAGTGAAACATTCTGATAAATGCTTACATATATTCTTTTCTAATGCTACTTAGAGAACATGCAGTTAGAAGTGTGTTTTTGGTTATTGAAGATTGTAATGGCTTTTACGTATTTGCATTTACTGTTTTTAGGTAGTGATTTTGTCTGAATAATGGTCTGATATTATTACTTTAGTTATATGCTTAATAGGATATGGATGGTGTTGTATATTAGTGAATATAATTTTCCCAACGCTAATTGGAATGTTATCAATACGATTATCGAATCATCTGCATAAACTCGTGCGGCTCAAGTCACTGAGGTGCCGTCAGCAAACAGGAGAGATAGCGGTGGTCCTAGGATTGGTCCTTGTCGAACATCAGATGTAACAAGGAATTCACATGATTTGTAACCATTATTATATCCATATAATGGTTTAGTGCATTATGTAAATGTGAAGATAGTAGTCAAAGTGAATTACAGCTTAACCCAAAGAGTTTTTGCAATATCAAGTGATGCTCGATGCTAATAAAAGCTTATACAAAATCTGTAGATGTAAACCTAAAGAAATATCAAAATAGCAATTATGTAAGTTCAATTCAATTATTCATTTAGAAGTGGAAAGGAAATTCTATCATAGAAACTGAAACCATTATATCTGGTTTTTCAATTATGTCCTTATTTAAAAACCAGATATAGTGGTTTCGGTTTTGTACTCAAATAAAACACAGAATAATTGAGATATTGGGCTGAAATTTATTCCAGGTGTAGTACACATGTTACATTTAACTATGGCATTCGATCTCGTTTATATAATCATTGCGAGCAGGTTTGTAGCGATAGATTTTGTAGAGCCAATTTTCCATCACTCTTTCACATATATCGGCCGGAATGTTGGCAATTTCGCGTTCGACACTATCCCTGAGCATCTCTAACGTTGTTGGCTTGTGGGTATAAAACAACGACTTAACCTAACCCTATAAAAAGAAGTCCAACGGTGTTAAATCGCATGAGGGAGGTAGCCACTCGGCCGGATCTGGAGATTGCGGTTACCGAACTTCCCCATCCATAGATCAATTGTTTGACCAGCTGTGTGACATGTGGCATCCTACTGTTGGAACCGCATGTCGAGTCCATCCAATTCTGGCCAAAAATAGTTTTCCAACATGGCATGATAGCGAAATCCATTGACCGTAACATGGTGATCATTTTCATCAACGAAAAAATATAGTCCAATCACATTTCCGGCATGAAATATACATCACACGGACACTTTTTATGGTTATAATGGAGTCTCTTGCTTATTGACAAAGCCATTAACCCAAAAATGAGCTTCACCGCAGAAGATGATTTTTCAGGATTTTCTTCAAACTTTAGCAGAGCCCCGTCGGAGAAGTTTCGGTGCTTCAAATGTTAATTTGATCTCGTAAAGATGTAAGTCAAGCTATTTATGCAAAATTAGCCACAATGTGGTTTGAGAGATTCCCAATTCCTGTGAACGGCGTGGAACTGACTGATTTGGCTCATTTTGAACTGAAGCACTTACGGCTGTCATATTTTCAGTATTTCGACCGGTGAGCTGTCTCACTGCCACAGGAACACCCACTAGTGAATATTTCGACTCGAATTTATTCACTATAGCATGCACAGCCTATCTGTTGGGATGATTGGAAAAAAATTGGAGTACTTTTAAAGTTGCTCGTTCGTGAACTTCACCATGATAAAAATGTTAACCTAGACTGGCGTTTTGTCGTTGACAGATCATGAAAAACGTTCAAGGGTGTGTTCGTATTAAAGGACAAAATTGTTGTTCCTATTGGAAAACTTGATATATGTAAAACGGATAAATATGATGAAGGGAAATACAGCAATCAAAACTATAACTAGGAATAAATTGTATTTTGTAAAAAGAAGAATAATATTCTAGTAACTCAGCAAACATAAAAAAAAGATAATCTAAACAAAAATTGCGACCAAAGAGTATATCTTTTTGCATTTAGTATCCAAACGATGGATTAAGTAAATGTCAGAAGTAAATATTTGAAGAATATGAATATGCGTTCATACAATAAAATTGTAAATACATACGTACATTAGTGTGCTATAATAGTTGACATTTTTAAATCTATAATCACATATTGAAAGAAAAACCAAAAAATAGATGAAAAAAAGATCAATAGACATCGCTATTACCGCTAAGTATGATACTTTAAATATTCTAAAAATTTTCCTTTGTTATATTAAATAATCACGTCTTCCTTTTCGTAAGAGTTTAATTTCTTAACAGTTGTGTGTTAGTTTTTTAATAAAAATATTTTTTAAAAGGGCACCATATATATAATATTTACGTATACTTTATCCATTTCTTTTATTACATCAAAATCCAATATGTCCATTTAATCACGAGCAATAACTAGCGTTTAGTTGGCATCGACAAAATACAAGATTCTTGTCCTAGTTCTTCACAAATCCTGTTATTCTCTAGGATATATTTGCCGATGTTCACAAAATAAGAAAACTCCTTTCCAGTTTGGACATTCCTTTATCCGCATATATCCATCCAATTTTTATAAAAGAATATATCCCCAAAGACACAATGACACGATTCTTAGCGTCTCATTCCACATCAAAAATGGCATATGTCAGAGCCCGGAACAATTGTTCCGTGTTGGATGGTGACGAGTTCGTTGCTATAATCCTCAATACACTACATAGCCGGGATCGCCAGCGTCGCGGCGCTCCATACACCGAATGAGATGTTTTCAGTGCCGAACCGGGACATTTCAATCGGAATAACTCCTGTCACCCATATATTCAAGTTTGGGCTGACCGCTGTTGTGATTTAGTAGGTTCAAACTGGGGGTTCCTCACCATATTTTTCAATGAACGGAATGTATCGTGACCCTTTGCACACGTACACGCACACGTACAGACGTAAAAGGTGGAGGATAAATTATTGTGTTAGCTGTGTTCGTATCGATCGCTTGTGTCGTTCCTTCGGATAAATGATGTGATTTAATGCATTACCCACATATAATCATGGGCAATCAAATGAGTACCTGTACACTTCTCGACGCTCGACTTCTGTGTTGTGGATCCTGGTTGTTCGGAAGACGGTAAATTAATTATCGAATGTCTGAAGATATGTGGGTTTGGCGACTTTCAAAATTTATTTTGTATGTAATTTAGTGAGTTGCTTCCTCTACAGGGTATTCTGTTGAGACAAATTTAATTGAACTAAGTGCTTAATAGCGGGTTATCCCGTTATTTGCACCTCATTTCATATCGTCATCGACTTGATTATAGTTCGTTTTAAATTTATATTTATTTTCCTTATTAACATGAAAAATGCATGCTTGAGCATACTTGGTCGTAATAAAATATACACACGAAAGCTCGAAAACGAATATTTATTTTCTGAATTATCGTTTTACGCAATTCAATTCGATTTTTATTTTTTGTATACTACCTATTCTGTTCGATCAAATTGTTTTCTTGTATCTGTATTTTGTATTAGAAATGTTCTAACACATAAAAATAATAATTACTGTAGGCTAGCTACATGCTAGTTTATAAAATAAAGTACTCCAGTAGTGTTAGCATACATGCGCGGAATAGTGTTAAAAACTCAATCTTTCATTTATTAACATTTTTTGTGTAAATTTGAATAGCAGGATATCAAAAACATTGTCTCTTTTTATTAAATGTAATAGTTTAAGAAACTCTCATTCGAAATATGAAATTAAAAGTAACTTTTGTATGAGGCTGTAGCTAAGTAAGCACCATGTCGACAATTAAGTTGTCATCATCAACAGCAAGTAAGCATAGTGACGCTCATGGATCTGCAGTAAAGCTACGTAGACTAAACCCCAAAATACTTTACACGAAGACCAAACAAACACAGTTTGTTTGGTCTTTCGCGAAACATTTTCCAAGAAGAAGTGTTAAGTGTTACGCGTTTTATTCTGCATAGCTTTACAGCGGGTCCATATTGTGACATTGTCCTTAACTGTTGTTGATGATGACAACTTACTTGCCGAAATATGTATCCAGAATACAAATATAAAGGTGGTAAGGTTTTTTTAATATTTTTTATTGTGAAGTGAAAATATAAAACAGTAAACAAATTACATGTAAAGTGTATATAATCTATCACAGACAGTGCAAATTAATCAGGTTTAAAAATAATGTAATAATGTACATAAAAAGTACATGAATAATGAAGGTAATTTTGATGGAGCCTGTGGTTGAATAACTTAATCACTGAAGGTTAATATATGTAACCCATTTCCATATTAATTTTCGTATTCTGTATACGTATTTCGACAACTAAGTTGTCATGCTCAGCAGATAATTAAACAGTGTCGCACCTGAAAAACTACGGCAAAATACCTGTACGAAAGCAAATTCCCCATACGAACCGTACCGCTGAAAGTGTGCGTTTTGGCTTTCGGCGTTTTTAAATGAAATCCCACGGCAGGTTATTAACTGCATATAATTACGCGCTTTTACGATACTAATATGAAAATTTCTAATCGCTTTATACATCGCATATGTAATGCAGAAATTTTTTCAAAAATATCTGTTTTTCGCGTGGGATTCGAACCCACAATCTCATTCTCCCCGGGAATGCGCTCTAACCATTAGACTACGGGGACAGTTAATTCGAATTCTTCCAAAGTGCCATAAATTGCAATATGGAAACAGTTATTAAATGAAAACCCACGGTAGGTTATTGATTTCATACTATAATAACAATAAAATTTTTATTTAAAAATTTTATTAAAACTTCATGTTTCCATACTCATTGACAAACATGGCGTGAATAATAATTTAAAAATCAGCGACAGGACAGATACGATCGTCTAGAGTAATGAATACCTATTACACTAACAACTTTTGCATAGATAAAACTACCCAGATAAGATTTCATACATTAAGGTGTAAAGCTGGGCATGGTGTGTGCAGTAGATCTGAAACACATGTTCCCCTTCTTGGTCTTTCACCCGTGTCGATTGTTTAACGTAGTATATACGTGAGTTGTAAAAAGAGTGGAGTCCTTTTAAAGATATTAATCATGCCACTTTCCGTATTGTAGTACCGCAAGCTGTCGTTTTAGTTAAGTGTTGTTAAATATTTAAGTCCAACCGGGTTGTATGTACCTAGTCTGTAATGACATCACATAAAGCATAAATCACTATTAATACATTTAACGTGAATAAATTATGTGCTTGGAGGAGTTACGACGCGTCACGTCAGGTATACCATATCGACGTACTGGTTAAAAAGGAAAGGTTGGATTAGTGAAAAAAAAATGTTTGACTTGGAGTGTCTGATTTTCAATATATTGATCCGAGGTTATTTTGTGGATGGGTTCCGGGGCGTGTGTCCAGACAATCTCGAAATGCATGTACGAGATATACATTATAAAATTCTACTTGAATTTACATTAATTTCAAAAGACGATTTCCATTGAGATATAAGTTTCCATTGAATTTTCATTGTAAATTTGAAAACTTCAACTTCATAAATTGTGTTTCTTGACATTATTGGGATTTCAAACTCTATCAAAAGCATTTCAATTTTATTAAGTTATAATCCCTTTTTTTTAGCCATCTCAGTATCTGATCATAAGTGGTCGAACACCTTGACTTCGCCTGGTCTAGTCGCAAGGCATGGGGATTACTCTGTAAACTAGGGGGCTCAACAGAATCAAAAAACCTGGTAAAGCAGGCATGCCTTTAAATAAAATTGGCAACAGAATAGTTAGCCTATCTCGTGCTCACTCGGATAAAGTACACACTAAGGTAATAAAACAATAATAAAAATACTTTAAATTAATTGTTCTAGCAACGTTAGAATACTCACGTCCTTTTTCTGTAGATGTGTAGATGAGGTCAACACTGCACAAAAACAGGGAGAATAACTGCCTTCGACGGAATATACTCCGAGTTCCTTGTAAACAGTGGCGAGCCAACACAAAGATGGCTTAAAGGGTTTCATTGCAACATCTTGAACGAAGAGTATTACCCTCAGAATCCAAAAGAAACTAATAATATCAACCAGCAGAAAACAACCGCCTTATTGTCCTACTTAGTAGCTGATATAAACTGTTGGAATGTACAAATGACACAGTCGATGCTTTAATACACATCACGCAGGTAGAATTCTGCACTGGCCATAGATGTACTGACCAAATACTATCACTCACAACGAATTTAAGACAGCAGTCATATTCATGGACCTCACTGTCATATATGACACTGTATGGAGGGAGAGGCTTATCTGCAAACTGCTAAAAATTATACCCTGCCATTTAATAACCAACATCTTTACTAACAGATAATTGCAAGTCTACATGAATGATAAGAAAATTGACGTTAGAAGATTGAGTAATGGACTACGGCAGGGCTCAGTTCTAGTGTCCTTACTGTTTAATATCTACATTGAAGATCTACCAGAGACCAAAGAAAGCCTAGAGGGTTTCTGGAGATTATGTTATAACACTAATAAAACAGAAAAATGCTACTTCCATTCACAAATCAAAGAAGAGGCAACTCAAACATAACTTTCGATGGCATCTATTTTGAATATAATAATACTCTAAATATTTAAGAATGACACTTGATCGCAGCCTAACTTTCAAACACTATCTTGCAAATGTAGCCGGTAAACTTAGAATAAGGAACAATATAATAACCAAACTCGCCTCCTAAGCTAGCCCAACTATTTACTCTTTACATATATTGTATTTATGATTTAAGTGTTTTTGTATGATTCACAGTTGATATTGTTGCGTTTCGTTTTGTATTGAACCTTGCATATCCTGTATTCTATATGTATCATACTTTACTGACATTTTACGCTCTGTAATATTCTTCTGTTTTAATTTTTTGTAACGTATTGTAAAGTATTCGTATGCTAAATAAAAAAAATCATAAGTCAGCTATTGTTGATTAAAACTTAAAATAAACGAAGCGAGTTGTTTTTATTTATTTTCTAATTTTGGCGTTTAGTTATTACTCTTTTCTGATTTTATTTTTGGATAGGTCAGATATCCATGCGTTTCCTATTTTACAGTAACTGAATGTCTTTGTCTTTAACGTCTTCCATTCCCGTCTTCGCTGTTGCTTATTTAATGTAAACACAATATGAAATAAGTTGTCGTTATTCTTTTTTTATTGCTCTTTCCTTTTCATTTTAGTTCAGTAGTTATATACTTTAACTTGTTTATTGATTCAACTATAGCAAGCGTAAGTTATGCTTACTGATTATCCGAACTGTAATTAAATTAAAAATAAATATTTGTAGTTTGGGGAACTATAATTTGAACAATTTTTGAAGGCCGAAGGGGTTTTTTAACTTGTCTACTTAAAAGTTATTTTCTAAGTTGGATACTGCCATTAGTGGTACTGGAAATTTCAGTAGTATAGGAAATTGTAAAATATACATTTCCTTTATCATGTTAAATTTTTCTTGAAAACTCATTTTCTTATAGAACATTTGATCGCCAACCGCTTTGAGACCCAGTACATCAAAACTTTTAGTTACCAGAATAATAACTGAAATTCTTCTAAATAAACGTCCACTATAAGTGGATCTTGCAAATTTAAACATTTTGGAAGCCTGGAAGGTCAGTTTCCTACAGAATTTTTGTCCATTATTTTGTCTACTACGCATTGTCAAAAATAAGCGAAATGAATTTGAATTTTTTGCTTGTAACGTCGAATGTTTTCAGTAAATTTCTCATTAATAATAATGATTACGTGCCTTCATTTCCTAAAATAGAAATCATAAAATATCAATGAATAGAAAATATTAAACTTCTAAATGGCAAAAAGAAGAAAGTTCTCTTTGTTATTTTTTAAAAAAATGATGCAGAACGATGAATTTTCTATGGTCACATACTTATACTCACTGCTGTATATTCTTCTCCATTACTTACGATTGCCTTCGACCAACCTGGTACAATTTTTGGATTATGTACCTGAGATAAATTTAGTGGTTTGGAAGTGAAGAAGTCGTTTAGTCAATTTTGGAGTGACACATTATTTTTAATGCGATTTCTCAAAGGTTTTTTGATAAAGAGCAGCAAAAGATATAACGGAGCGAGATCAGGAGAATTAGCTGGATGGGGAATGATCTACCCGTCGAATTCTTGAATAGTTGCTTTTGTAATGTTAGCAGTATGAGGACGAGCGTTATAATGCTGCAAAATAATTTGATAATGTTTTTCCGGTCTCCCTTTTTAAATTACAGCCTCAAGCCGACGGACTTGTCGACAGTGAATCTGAGCAGTGATGGTTACATTCTTCAAAAGCAATTTAGAGTAGACGATGCTCTCTTTGCACCACTAGACGCACATCAGCTTTTGCTCGGGGACTTGTTTTTCCGCTAGGTTTAAGCTATTCCTTTTTATTCCTGATTTTAACATGAAAGCACCATTTCTCGTCACCAGTAACAATGTGTGACGAAAACGGTCGATGTTGATTTAACGAAGAGGCACAAATGTTAACACGTTGATTCTTCTTACTTTCATTCAAAAAATGTCCAGTTTTTTGCACATCGTATGTAAGTGCTGCAAATGCGTGCATTACTGCTGATTTGTTACAAATCATTATAATTGTTAACTACTGAGTCAATTGGCGTGGATCATAATGAATAAGAACGTACAAACTATCTTCATCGCCCCGGGGCCTTACTGAACGTTGAGGACCCGTTTATGTCAAAATGAGCCTTTTTAAATCAAGAAAATCATTTCCGTGCTGTACTGTTCCCAATTACGTTTTCTTCGTAAATGGCAGAAATAGTTTTAGAGGCTTCCAGTATTAATTCTACTGTTGAACTCGTTTTTTTTTCCTGCTCGAAGTCCCGTTTTCTTTTCTTAATAAATAAAACAATCTTTTCAGAAATTCACAAATTTAAAAACCATTGAATTAAATACTAATACGACATTGATATAACTTTGATATTTGTATACAACACATGCCAATTATTTTTCAAGGCACCCTCATCCAATACCAAAAATGCTACGAATTTATACATCGACCTGCTAGATAACAAGAACATATCAAATACTTTCATTTATTTTTTTACAAGACAGATTCTAAAGAAGGTGAAAATATGTTCAACGAAACCTGAATATTATCAAACGAGATATTATGAAACTTAAAATAAAATTCTTCGTCGGACGAGACCACTGAAAACTTGCACGTGATCTAAAATAATTAGCTATCATGTTCATTAAAAAAATGCATTTTTAAACGAATATTTTAGGTAGAAAATATGCACCATTCATGTCACTTATGTAAATATTTCTTCATATATCCGATGCTAAACAAGCCTGGATACTAATTTTAATAAATCTCATCCTCCGCCTATATCCCACACAAATATTTAACTCGTTTTATGCTTGTTGCATTCATTCCTATCGACACAATGAACCGCGTCGTAAAGATTAATAAAAAAGCAAGAGGAGAAGCAAAAGAAGAAAAAGAACTCGATGTGACAGCGCTAATGTTCAAGGTTCAATAAACTCCTTAATATAATAAGGAAACGTTACCTTACGGTATTTTACATAACTCTCGATGAGTTATTTTTAAATGGCCACACATTTCACTGTTTCATTGTATTACACATGTTTGTTTCGAAATGGTACTTTGATATTTTATTCTTGTCTGCTCGGTGTATTTTTACCGCATGTGCTTCCTCCTTGATATCGTACTACTGCTATTACAACTTATATACATTCACAGAAGACTTTTTTATGATACGAATTCAATTTAGTGTCATCCGATACGGACAAACTGGTTTTTCTAAACAGATATACTTCATGATTATCTAATGGTAAGATGTCATTGCTTTGTTAGTCAAGACATACAGATTAATTTATAAAAAAGATACGTGTGGAAAAGAAATTCTAACAGCAAGGAAATAGACTTTAATGTAATGAATAACGTATTATATAAAGTAGCAAATTGTCAAACTATTTTCTAATCCTTAGTGCGATAAATATTGAACCAGCACTTATAATTTCACTTATAAAAACCAAATATAAGGCCGGTAATTCAATAAATTATTATATCAATTCAATTCCATAAAAAAGAATTTACCGTAAATCAAGATTACTAAAAATCTTGAAACCAGTCTACAGGTATGTAAGACTATAAACTTGTTGACCTCTACAGGTATTATCGTCTTTTTTTTGGCTTTCAAAGTGTAACCGCGTCTGTTTTAATGCTGCTTCTGTTGACGATATTTATTTAGTTTCATGAAGTATGTAGAGGATTTTTAGAAACAATTTTACAGTATCGATAGTAGTTGGGAAATGCTATTATTAATAAGAGGTGAACTTGACAAAGAAAATCTATCTAAACATGATAAAAAGTAATTGGTCGATGCCTAGCATTGTTTCATAGTGACAACGTTTTTTTATTTATGTGTTTAATTTGACTTTAAGTCGTTTATTATCTTATGCTCTATATGTTCATTGTAGCACCGTCATCAAATTTTTGGAAAATCAACTGAATTCTCCTAAAACTATTCACGAATGATTGATAGGGTCGTGAAATCTAGTGAAGATGGTTCATCATCATTTTGGACCAAACAAAAGTTATTCTTGTTGTTGAATACACATCAAAGAAGATCAAAATAACAGCAGACACTTATGATAAGGCGTTAACAAAATTACACACGGCTATTGACCTCAAAGTCCAGGTTTGCATCACAAGGAAGTCCACCTTTTTCATGGCAATGCGCGAGTTCACAAGTGAGAAAAAGTCCAACTCATTTTCCGCAAGTGAAATGTTATTGAGCTGAATCATCCACAATAAAATTCGGATTTGACACCGTCCGTCTTGTTGTATGTAGAAATTTGAAAAAGTTGATCGGAAGACGTCATTTTGCAGACGATAACCAATTGAAAGAGAGAAGCAATGCTTATTTTAAAAACCAACAGAAATCATTCTTTCTTTTGATGGAATAAAGGCATTGTATGACAGGTGGCAGAAATGTGCAATTAAAAAAGTCAAAATATTTAGATTCGATAAATTAAAAAAGTTTCATTTTTGCAAGTGGCAGGTATATATTATTTGCGGCAAAAAGACGGAAAATTCTGAACCAGGAATCGTAGTTATAGATACATATATTCCTTTATAGTTATTGCTATGATGGTCTGTCATGTTGGCAGACCACGTCAGTCTTTATAGATAATATATTGCATTTTTGATTCATTAAAAGTGTCCTGCTGACTTGATTGAGGTTCACACAGTATTACTTGCAACAGTACTACATTATTGTTCTTTATTATATCTCGTTTTTGTTAAATTTTTGTTTGACAGTACAGTATTCAAGTAAACACATAAAAGTAACCAATAATACCAGAATCAAGTGCGATATATATTAAATATCGTAAAATATTGACGATGATATCAACCACTTTCTAGTATGTGCCAGAGTAGCATTGATATCGATTAGCGTTATTTTAAAAATTGAAGAAAAAATAACTTAGAGTTGTATTACGTTCGCTTGCTATTGTTAGATATGTCTTGTACATTCATGTATGTACATACATAATCTCTACTTTCAAATAGATACACACCTTTCACGAACACAGTACTTCTTGGTTTAAGTGTGAACTTGTTCGTTATCACAGTCACCTTGCGTTAATAATGTGAGATTTAAAAGCAATATTTACATAACAGAATTTATCCCGAATAAATATTAAAAGAATAAAGGAGATACCGGCCGTATGTAGAGACTTACGTAATTTTTTCAACAAATATCCTTTGAAGAAATTACGATATTTAAGTAGTTAGTGCGACGCAACGTTTTACAAATAATATTAAGTAAGTTTTCTTCGCTCTTAGCGTTTTAATGCAAAACGCCTGCATTAATGAAAGGTAAAGTTCTGTGTGCTCCACAAGTATACATATAGTATATGTACTCAAACATGTAATTCATTAGAAGTGTAAGTTGTGCGTTATAACAGGATTCGATATTTGCATTGCGAAAGTTACAATTAACTTTCAAAGAGGATTTAATTCTAAGTGCAATCTCAGTTCAAAGTAAGTTGAAAAGATATGTAAAATATTGAAAAACCAATGAACTAAAATCCGGAATTTTTTCGCTGTTTATTGTAGCGGTCTAGTTTCATAAATAAGATAAATTTATTGGAGGAATTATAAAATGTATATTAATTTATTGTTATGATTTATTATACTAGGTAATAATAGAATTGTAAAAGGGATTCATAATAAAGGATGTTTTTTGTATTGTGAATATTAGATAATATGTCTATATTTTACACTAAAATCGATATTTGAATTATGACAACCAATGAAAAATGTAACAAAAGTATTCATACTCACTATGCTAATATTAATATTATTGTAGTAAATGACGTAAGCTAATTTTTTGTGGTAATTATAAATTTAGTATAAGACCATTCTGTACGTGTATACGAGTATATTGTATACTCCATGTAAAATAACGAGGTTAGAGTTATCTATTTGAAGGTAATTTTGATGGAGCCTGTGGTTGATTAACTTGATCACTGAAAGCCAAAACGTACACTCAAGTCAGTGTACGTTTTGGCTTTCGTAGTTTTCCAGGTGCGACACTGTTTAATTATCTAGTGATGATGACAACTTAGTTGTCGAAATATGTATACGTGAAAATTAATGTGGCAAGGGGTTATATATCAACCTTCGGTGACCGTATTTAACGCTGTTTAATTATCTGCTGCTAACACGACAATTAATGTGAAAAGGGGTTATATATCAACCTTCAGTGATTAAATTTTCCATTTATGTACATTTTTTTTTAACTTTTCTACTATAACCATGTCATCACATTATACATTTGCATATGTGTTCATCGTTTCTAACAATCTGACCACCCACGAGGAAAAAAGGATTAACTCTACCTGCGAAGAAGGTGTCACAAAGATTGCGAGTTCTTGGTTGCATCCCAAACGAACAACATCAATTGTTTGGCAACTTTGTTTTATAATATTTCAGAATATTTTATGTTAAATAAACGTTATATAGTGAATGAATATTTTATTTGTACGAGTCTCCCCACTAACAACCTGTGGTAGGATAGAAACTGCCAGGCTCGGCGCACAAGGATGAATTATATTTTATATTATCTTGTTAGTAAGATATAGACACATAAGTTTGGTGTGACTTACACAGACTTCTTTAAAAATGGTTAATAATATTACAAATATTCATGCTAATTGGTCTTAGTTAGTCCGTTTCTCGGTGATATGGGATATAGTTTCAATTTATCAATATTTTTCCGAAATTCTTGCAATATTTTGAGATATCTTATAGCATTTAAAGTAACATTGACACAGCCCAACTGTTACAGCACAGTACACACACGAAAGTACAGACTAAATTTTGCTTCTACAAATTCGGAATTTCTTCCATTTTTTCATATACCAAAGCTTTTAGTGTTTACAAGTGGACCTATATTGCATTGCCTTATAATTATATATACAACTTATTTTCGTAATGACAAAAAACGGCGTCGAACTTGCACTAGCAATATACACTTCGAGGTATTGAAGCACTTTCAGTTGAGTTCATCAAAACTAGATGCGAACAGAATTTTAATAAAAGAGAATTTCCACTTTACAGTGATAAAACAAGCTAAATTTAAATAAAAAAAAGTAATCTAGGACTTGTATCTAATTCTCTCGACAAGAACAGTATAAAATACCTATTTATGTATACGAGTATAAGAACGTATTGAATGTTGTATATTTTGAGGGGTGGGTTAATGATAAAATTTCAAAATTGCTTTCTACTGAAACTAATAACTTGTTGAAGCGCAAAAGAATTCGAAATCTTTTAGATGCAAGTTAGTATTTTTATGATACTTGTATGTATGAATATACTGCTTGAACATATATATATATATATATATATATATATATATATATATATATATATATATATATATGTTCATGTTCAAACAGTATATTCGTATATAAGGTTTTTCAATAGGGACAATACTAACGCACCCTTGAACGTTTTTCATGATCTGTCAATATCAAAACGTCAGTTAAGTTTAATATTTTCATCATAGTGAAGCACATGAACGAGCCACGTTTGGAAATTATTTAAAATTACTACTGCAACTTTGAGTCGATGATTGCAACTTTAAGACCGCTTACTTCAATTTTCAGTCGTAGTAATCGTCCTACCAGACAGGTTGTGCGTACTATAGTGGATAAATTCGAGTCAAAATATTCACTATTGCATGTTTCTGTTCCAGTAAGATAACGCAACGGTCGAGGTATCGAAAATATCGAAGCCGATAGTGTTTTAATTCAAAATTAGCCAAATCATTCGATTCAACGGCGTTTACAGGAATTCGGAATCTCCTAAACCACATTGTGGCGTATTTTGGGAAAAGATCTTGCCTTACATTCTTACAAGATCAAATTAAGTCAAGAACTGCAGCCTCTTGGTCATTTGAAGCGCCGAAATTTCTCCGATTGCACTCTACTAAAGTTTGAAGAAAATCCTGAATTTCATAGAAAAATTATCTTCAGCGATGAAGCGCGTTTTTGGCTTAATGACTTTGTCAATAAGCATAACATGAGTTATTTATTGGACAGCAACAAACCCAACACATGTACTCAAGAGACTCCATTACAACCACAAAAAGTACCGTGAGGTATGGTTTTTACGCCGGAGGTGTGATTAGACCATATTTTTTCGTCGATGAATAATCGTCATGTTACGGTCACTGAAATTCGCTATCGTGCCATGTTGGAAGACTACTTTTGGCCAGAATTAGACGAACTTGACATCGGTGATATGTGGTTTCAACAAGATGGTGTCATATGCCACACACTTGGTCAAACAATTGATCCCTTGAAAGGGAAGTTCGGTAACTGTATAATTTCGAGAAGTGGTCCGGTCGAGTGACCACCTCGCTCATGCGATTTAACGTCGTTGAATTCCTTTTTATGGGGTTAGGTTATGTCGTTTATTTATCCTAACAAGCCAACAACGCTAGAGGAGATTAGAGACAATATCGAACGCGAATTGCCAACGTTCCGGCCGATCATCGCTTCTAAACTTAAAGAATGGCGGAAAATTGGCTTCAAAGAATCGATCGCTGCAAACGTGCTTGAGGTGCTTAGATGAACGAAATCGCATTCCACAATTAAGTTTATATATGTGTGCGTGTTTGTGTGTCAGAAATTTTAACTTAATTTTTTAATATGTTGTAGTTCATTTACCTTCGTCCTTCGTCATCATTTGTTTAATGTTTTATTTTATAAACAGTTATTTCAAATTTCTGTGTGAGTTGTTTGTTTGTAATTATATATTCTGTATTTAACGCTTTACATGTTTCGAGATATAATTATTATAATTAAAGGTTCAAATTTACGCTACTAGGTAATTCAGATCGTCAGATGATCTTCAGCGTCAGTAAATGACAGACCAGCGCCAGAGGATAACGAATGAGATCTCGTTGAAACGTCGAGAGCACAGTCCTTTTCAGGATACAACTCACAACTCAACTTAGAACCCGAGAAAATACATCTTCATGTATATATATATACTAGATCGTTTTGTGATATAAATTGCTACAGAAAGACATTTAATTTTGTTGATTGGAAATCTCATATGAATTATGTACATTACAAGTTAGCGTGTTTGTCTGCTAGATTAAAGTATGTATTTGGTGTGTAACTGATAACTGCTTTAGTAATAAAATTTTATTAATAACAATTGTTCATTTACTAATAAAAATATTTTAATTAAAACACATACATGTTACACTTCTGTTGTAGACAGTTATTTTACGAGAGTTTTTGACCAAAGACTAGAACTGAATTTACTATACGTGGATAGTTTGACAAGTAGTGAGAATGATAAATAGGTAGCGCTCTAATTGGTAAAATAAATGCACTGTAATTTAGACTGCCTATTTATATGTTTACATTCCGATGTTTAGATAAATCGGTTGATTAGTTTATTTTTGACAGCTGATTGAAAAAGAAGCAACATGTCGTTTTGTTAAAATGGAAAAAGCAAAGTAATTAAGAGTATGAAAGCTACCGAAATAAAAGATGAGTTACGGGAAACATTAGATGAATCTGCTCCATCATCTGCCACCATAAGTAGATGGGTAAATGAATTTAAACGTGATAGAACAAGCTGTGTTGATGAAGCGCGCTCTGGAGCACCCAAAATCGTGTGACTTCTAAGGAAATGATTATAAAAATCCATAATATTACACAAGATCGACGATTCAAAGTGTGAGAGATAGCAGACATGGTAAACATTTCAACAGAACGCGTGCACCACATTTTAACGAAAGCATTGGGCCTTTCCAAGCTTTCGGCAAGATGGTTGCCGCGATTGCTTACGACTGATCAAAAGTTCACTCGTTTGCGCATTTCTAATGAGTGTTTGGACCTTTATAAGTGGAATCCGGTAGATTTTTGTAGGCGATTTGTTACTTGCGATGAAACTTGGATACACTACAGTACACCCGAAACTAAACAACAGTCGAAACAATGGTTAGAACGTGGTTCTGCACCTCCGAAGAAAGCGAAAACCACTTTATCGGCAAACAAGGTGATGGCATCAATTTTTTGGGATTCCAAGGGTATTTTGCTCATTGATTACCTTCAGAAAGGTGCCACAATAAACGAACAATATTATGCAGAACTTCTACAAAAATTAAATGTTGAGATTCGTGGTAAACGGCCAGGAATGGCAAGGAAAAAGATTATGTTTCACCAAGACAACGCTCCCTCGCATACCAGCACAGTTGCGATGTCCAAAATCCACGAGTTGCATTTCCAATTAGTACCGCATGCGCCTTATTCGCTGAATCTAGCCCCTTCCGACTTCCACCTTTTTCCAAAATTGAAAACGGCACTAGGTGGAAAGAAATTTTCGTCTAACGACGAGCTAATCATCTTCGTAAATGAGTATTTTGCAAGTCTTCCGGAATCGCATTTTAGAGATGCCATAAGGGCATTGGAGCACCGTTGGAATAAATGTATTGTTCTTTTAAGAGAATATATTGAAAAATAAAAATTATTTTGTATTTAAAAAATTGGTTTTTCTTTTCCATTCTCACTACTTGCCAAACTACCCTCGTATGTCTGTGCAATAAATTACAAAACGTTAAGAAGTAGAAACTAGTATCCATGTGGGCTCCTTCTATTTCTCAAAATAACAATCGCTACAAATTATTTATTTGAGTTAGACAGAGCTTCATGTTGCCAGTAAGCATGAAGCTGTGTCAAACAAACTCTTTCTTTTTGTGTTGGCGCACATTATTTTCATTTTTTTTTGTTCCTCATAATGCTTACCAATAAATTACTAGTTTTGTTATCTCCATATCTTATAATAACATTTGTATTTTCAATTTTTTCGGCTTTTGACAGAAATGTGATTAAATTCGCACACGTAACACTGTTAAAAACATTATCGCATATCAATTTTGCGTCCTTGCAGTATCTTTTAGTCAAAACGTTTATTTAGACCATTTAACTTGATCGATAACTGCGTTTTGAATTAATATAAACGAAACATTCACGCAACAATGCCGATTTCCCAACGAAAAAAAAACATATATCAATTTGGAATTGGTAATAAGTTTAGAAGTGATGACTGGCGAAATCCGAAATGCGCGCGACTTCTACGGGATTGAATGGAAATTTTCACAGTTCATTTGTCGAGCCTGATATTAAATTCCTGTTTACACTTGATGAGATGCAATTTCTCTCTCGGACTTTTTAGAGATTTAATTTCGAATGACTTGAAGAGGAGGAAAACGGCAGACAGGAGAGGAGTTTAACGTGCTGAAAAAGAATTAATTCCGGAAACGAGAGTCTCTCGGTTTCCTGATACGCGTTCCGCGCGCAGGCCTTTGCAGAAGATGAAGATACTTGAAAAAAAAGATCTCGTGTTTACGACCTCCTCATCGTTATATGGCCATAACATAGGCATGTAATAATTTTATGACGTTCTTTCCTTATTTTGCAGATTCTACGTAATTCGATTAATGGATTAATAGAACTTTTATTGCGAAAAATTAGGTTAATTAAGTTTATTTGTTGCAATTGTTTTGTAAGTCTATTTCTAGAATTCGTACATGTCATCATCATCATCGTAATTACAAGATGGTAAAAAGTTACATTTCAATATTAATAATTTTTTGAATACTGTGTGAAATAACTGGATTTTTAAACCGAAGGTGTAAATAGTTAACACCAATTGTTAATACGTAAATCGGTCCACCTTTTAGTCAAAGATAATATTTATTAGAACAAAGAGAACGAAGAAAAAATATCAATTGAAAGGAGATAGCTAGTTGAAGAAAATATTGGAACAGTTGCACACGGTGGAAATTCTGAAAATTTTTAGTAGTAGGCCATGGACACATAAAAATGTTTATTTTTATTGAGAAAGAGAACGAAGAAAAAATATCAATTGAAAGGAGATAGATAGTTGAAGAAAATATTGAAACAGTTAAACACGGTGGAAATTCTGACAATTTTTAGTAGTAGGCCATGGACACATAAAAATGTTTATTTATATTGACGTATTTCAATTTTGTTTAATTAAAGTAAAGCATATAGAGATACACATTTTCAATTGTTATAATTTGTATTTCACAGAAATTTCATTTTCGGGCTATGATATTTTACGATTTTAAACAAGGTTTACCATACAACCAAGGCCATTAAAACCCAATGGCAATTTTGGTAATAATTGCCTTTCATTAGTTATTGGTAATGTTGTTGGATTTATGAATTTATATCTGGAAGGTATATATAATATTAGACGAAAAACCAAGACCTGAACGATATTCAGTAGTTGTTTGTGCTGAATATATTAGAAACTAATCATTATTAGGGAAATTAGGGAAAATTGAAGTATCGCAGAGAGACTCATGAATAATTAGACACTGTATCATTTGCAGAAGATTTCATTTTACACAATAATTTGGACAAAATTTACTTTAAAGTCTTTAGTTTTGATAGTTATTAACTGAATAATAAAAATAAGCGTGGGTAGACTGGAGAAGGTATTTAGTATTATTACGGGGGATGGAACCTGGATATAAAATAGGAATCAGCTATTTGAATATTTGAAAATAAGGAAAAATCGAGTGTAAAGAAGATAAAATCAAAAAATGAATGCAGTAACGACCGTCCAAGATCTGGTTTGCGTGGAATTTTATTAGTGCAACTTTGCATACAGCTCTTAAAGCATATGTGGGTAACAATAGGCCCGCGGGCCGGATCCGGCCCGCTGTAAGATTTGATCCGGCCCGCGAGACATTCGTCGTATTATTTCATGCCTGATATCTATCGCTAAAATTATGAACACTACTTTAACATGCACTACTTTTAAACGCGGCCCGCGAATATATTTGCACATTAAAGTTTGGCCCACAACATGTCAAAGGTTATCCATATCTGCCTTAAAGCAGTTTTAGTCGAATGAAGAGCTCAACTCCACAATACTCTTCGTATCTTGTCTTTAACGTTTTCCATATTCTACCGTTGAATACAAGTTTGTGATCTTGTGAAACTAATGCGAGGACTGACGAATTCCAACGATATGTTGATGACCTGTTCAGGTCATATTGATACAACGGTGGACGCTTGGACATGGAAGGATAGAGAGTGGCTGTTGATAAATGGAAAAAACAGACCCAACCGAAATACTAATTTTTATTGGCCTTGTTATATAGACGGGCCTAGAAAAAGGAAGGCATAAGTGAATTTGGGGAATTTTGGGACCTTTCACACGGTAAGTTATTATCTATAGCGTACATGTCAAGGAATAGATTTGCAAATTTTCGCCGCCACTTGAAATTGTACGATAAGAGACCACGGTCAGCCCGCAGTGGACGTGTACGCCATTTCGAAATTGTTGGGAAGTAATCGACAAAAATTTATTGAAACGTTACATCCCTGGACAAACTTTGACGATTAATCCTTATCGCGGAAGAGTCTTATTTTTACAATACATACCATCAAAACCGGATAAGTATTGGATTAAAATTTTTTGGATATGCGACAGCTCCAAAAGTTATCCATTGAAAGGAAACCCGTATCTTGGACAGGACAGACTTAATCGACGACAAAATTTGGGGCAGAAATGCGTTGAGGAGATGTGATTACCATTTCAGAACAGTAACCGCAGTATCACATTTGATAATTTCTTTACGAGTTATGAACTGGCCCATAATTTACCGAAAATGGAGTTGATGTTCGTTGGAATACAAAAATAAGAGACGCATTCCGCTCACATTTTTACCAGACAGACAACGATAAGTAGAAAGTAACATATTTGGCTTCAGAAAAAATATTACATTACTAAGCTATGTACCAAAAAAATAAAGCTGTCCTTTTATTATCAACATTACATCACGATGCAGAAATTGATGTAAATAACAAAAACAAATCTAAAATCAATACATTCTATAACACAACAAAAGGAGTTGATGTTTTGGATCAAATGGCGCAGTCATTTTCTGTAAGACGTAAAACTAACAGGTAGCCAGTTATCCTATTTTATAATTTAGTTCACGTGTGTGCAATAGCAGCGAAAATCATTTGGCTAAATATCTATGCCAATTGGAATCGTTCGTAATCAAAACTATGACGCAAGTTGTTCCTAAAAAGTTTGGCTCGGGACATGGTAGTACTACACATACAGAGCCATCGCAGTGGATACTTGCATACATTGCTGTTGGAAGCAAAAATGAAGTGCTTGACCATGCATCCATTAGCATGGAAGTTGATCTTTAGTCAGATGATACATCAACTAGAAGCGACCTTTGGCGTCCCTATCACATGCGCCCACCCAAAAAAAAGCAGAGTATCTAGGCAGTGTTGCAGCTTATGCAAAAAAATATATGCATCGAAAACTCGACAAAGATTATTATACAGAAACTGCATCAACAAATGTATTTTTTCTTATGTTTTGAATGTAATTTTTTTTTATATAATCCGACATCAAAAGATATATGGACCGTGTGTAATATGTTATGATTTTATGTTTATATATAGCTTGTTTGGATAAATAAATGAATTTAAACTATAAACAAAAACATTTAAATTATATCCATGATTCTATAAGTCACAACGTGATATTCGTTATAAAATCACGTGATATGATTAGGGTTAAATAAATATAATCCAGTAAGAAGTAACGTAAAATATAGAAAGGTAGTGTTAAATATAGCGGTAAAGAGAAATTACATCTCATTGCTCTAGGAATGGATTAGCAGACGTAAAGAGTAAGGCAAGTTGAAAAAATGGCTTTAAGCTGTTAGCGTGCCTTCTAGATTTTAAGTTATAAAGTTCAATATATTATACATTAAGAATTATACTTCCAGTATTATGGGGAAAAATTCGCCGGATGACATGAATGGAATATTTCGCTTTATGTCATAGTAATTATCCAAATAAGTACTATATTTTTAGACATATTGAATGAAAAAAAGGAGAAATAAAAAGGTCTTAAAATAAAACATTTCCGAATAGAGAACTAAAGACTTTTTTAAATGCTAACAACCATATTAAAACACATTTGTGCTTAGTCGACTAAAGAAGTGTAGCATTTTATTTATATATCTCTTTTTTTTCACTTTTATTATGCCGCCTCAACTTTGTCTGAAATAGTGTTGGTC